>OW964833.1:26819233-27419233 GCA_943142095.1 Ophonus ardosiacus | reverse complement strand
TACGCCTAATGTGTCCAATTTCTGGAGTTTAGTTAGGATTTCATGTAATTGTTTTTTATCCATTGTTTGAAACCACGTGTTGTGGACTATAGGTATGTGTATTCACGCGCAATTTGCCAAGTTATTTTGGCGCTGGATGAATACCTTTTTATTGATTATCCTGATTAGAGATCCTCTTTATACAGTTAATATATCACTTTTGGATAATCTACTTGTTACTTATCCATTGTTTGAACCCACGTGTTGCGGGTTAGGTTATATGTATTCACGCGTTGTAGTTTGCAAAGTTATCTGCTTTGATGCTGAATAAATACCTTTTTTTATTGATTTCCCTGACTAAAAATCCTTTTTATATGGTTAATATATCATTTTCAGATCGCCTAATTGTTTCTTATCCATTGTATGAAACCACGTGTTGTGTGTGAATTAGGTTACGTGTATTCACGCGCAGTATTTCGCCGAGTTATTTACTTTGGTGACGAATAAATACCTTTTTATTGATTTTCCTGATGAAAATTTTTTTTATACTATTAATATATCACTTTAAGATCAAAAAAATATTATTTTTATTCCCTTTTTTTTCGTAAAAAGTATGCACAGAAAATTTTCGTTACTGTTCTCTACCAATGCAGTGTTACCAATCGGTACTCCTAATCTAAACTTCATTTTCAATTGAACCATGGATTTCTGTTCGGCTAACCATAAAACGCACGCGGCTTTTATTGTACAAATTAAATTAGACAAATATCCACTGAAGTGTATCTTATAAAAGAATAAACGTCAAAGTATGACGTTTAAATTAAAGTGACAACCAAGCTCCTAGATTTAAAATTAAACGAACAAAACAAACAACCTTGCTCGGAAACTCTGTATTAAGCAATGCGAGGGCATAATAAGCAGTGATAATATACTTATTTTTATTCTGTAATATGTTTATTAAAATTTATTAAATAGATTTAAATTCTAGAATATCTGCTTACGTTCCAAAATAGTTTTGCTCTAGTTAAGATATGCGGTAAAGTTAAGTTAAAAATAGCAATTAAAAAGTAAAATTGTGGAATGTTTGGTTGTTTTGCTAAAATATTGTGGTTATAAATTTGTTGTTTGTTGTCGGGTTGGGGCGTTAGAGCCACGAGCCACAAGGCGTTCGGCACGAGGCACTAAGTTCTTGAGATCGATCGGTTCGGGTATGCTACGTGCTACTGGCTGACCATCAAGGAAATTCGGATCCTGGATCTCTCACCGCTTGCATAACGAGACCAACTATCAAAATATACACATCGTAAAACATGAGATCAAAAAATCAAAACATGTACGCTCTTACGGGACTCATTTTTATGTAATCTACTGGGCCGTACTCACATTTTCAGAGCATGTGCATTCATAATGTTAATGGGCCTCTTTTCTTCTATTTTATTAAAATTATTTACAATTTTAAATATGAATATTTTATCTAAATATATAAAATAAATATATCATCACAGTTTATTACCCTTACCTACAGCTACTAGATAATACCTACCTGACTCATCCGCCATATTGGAGTCTAAATGAACGCTATAAATTACGAAATAAAAGTGGATTTTAGAAGGTTATGTATTAACTACTTTTTCGTAAAAATAATTTCCATTTTGTCATATGTTTATTACAAATAAATACAAACATTACGGATGCTACTCGCGACGCTGTACTAAAGCCCAGTTATATAATTCATGCTTAATTTTGAGTTTAGTTTAATTGTGACAGCTATAAATTTTTATTGAATTTTCTGGAACTCGATTAACGATTAAAAAATAGTTCAAAGTTATATCAGTTTTTTTGATTAGAGCTTCAATCTTTTTTCTGCCACGTTTTTCTTTTCTTCGAATCTGCGGATAATCTACGAAAAAGATTATTAATTATTTGATGACTGTAATATGATAAAAAACAAGAAATTGGTTAAGAGAAATCAGAGAAAAAATATATGCATTGCATAAGTAATATTTACTAGTGAAATTTATAACCATTTCTATGATTAATAATACTGCAACACTGATATTGAATGATTGAAGTGGACTCCAAAATGGCAGACGAGTCAGCTGTGATTTATCTAGTAGCTATACCAGTACCGAAGACGACATATTATTTAAAATTTGTATTAGTCTACTTTATGGTAATATGAATTTTTGAAAATTGTAATATTAAAATCTTCAACTTTTTTGATGTTTTTCTTTGTGCTTACTTCCACAGGCCTTCTGCACTTTATATAATCCGCAATAGATTCCCGGCCCCCATCTAAATTGCTTACACCATAACTTCAATGTAAAATATGACGGCACATCTTCCCTATATACGCTATTCAGCCTATCATGAATGATTTTTTGCTTTCTTTTATCAAAAACTTTCCTTATTTTCCTGTACTCAAACCTTTACAGATACTGCAAATTCTTTGAACCAAACTTAGTAAGTAAACACACAAAAATCACCAACAACTTGGCAGCAAAAAATTACAATCGCTCGTCTTTTGCTTCATGGGTAGGTGTATATCACCCTCGTATTTTTTGTCACTAAAATGGCCCCTTTCTGGAGATGTATTAATTTAATCGACTTAGGCTGTGTCCGAAGTCGCATTTTGGCATTTAGTATTTAGGATTTAGGTATTCTTCACATAAGTACAACTTCGAATGGCACATTATCCATTGGTTTGTAAGGCAACATTTTAGAACAACAAAAATTATACAATTCGATTCAGTTTGATGCTTGAGAGTAAATGCTAATATTATATTTCATAAAATAGAAGCTAAGAAGCTATTCTTTGACAGTAAATTTGACGTTTTGTATAAATTATAGCAACGAACATGATTTGTTTAATTAGTGCGCGTCAACTTCAAGGCATAGTGTGCATCCTGAATAATGACATTATTTAGGGCATGTAAATTTAGGATTTAGATATTAGGGTGATAAAAGTGCAACATCGGACATAGCCTTAGTATCTTTTATATAGGGTGTTAAAAAATAAGTGTTACACATTTATAGGATATGAAGGAGTCAAAATAAATCGAAAAGTTTTATAATTAGGTGTATTTGTGGTAACAAGCTCCAATGGATCCCAAACTTATACCTTACTAATTCATAGGACATAAACCATTAAATACGCATGCGTGATCCGAGAGTGATTTGGAAGTTTGAGGTTATATAAATTAAATAATTAAACACAGAAAAGTATGTACTGAATAGTCGTATTTAGTCCCTGATTTATAATATTTGCTTCAATCTTCGGACAGGTCTTACCGCGAACAACTAAAATGAAACTACGCATACGAGTGATGCTCATATCAGACCGGGGTTGCTGTGATATTAATTTAATTATTATGTACATACCAAGAACCTTGAATTTATTTGTAAAATTTCGAATAGTTTTTACGTGCAAAACGAACAGCTAAGTGTCGAAGTTGACGTAGTTAGATGTCGTAATTACGAGCTCTTTGACACATGGCTGTCATATCTCAGATACAGTTCATTTTTGGCCACATATTGTATAAAACTGTTCGATTCACCTCGACTACTTCTTTATATCTTATAAATGTATTACACTTGTTTTTTAACACCCTGTGCGTATGTATTTATGTAGAGACCTAGGGTTTTTTTCGGAAGAACACGTATATCCTTAAAATGGACTCTTAATAAGGTAACTTTTGACTAATTTAACCGAATTGGTATCTCCTCGTATCGTGTTATATTGTTATACACCTGTGACGATGGTCACTAGATTTGAATTTATTCTTCATGTTTAACGTTGTAGCCATGTGGTTAGCATGTCAGTTTTTTGCTAAAGTTTGATTATTTAAATCAAAGTTCAAATCCCACAAGTAAAAATATTGTTTTTCATTTTTTATTGGTTTGTATTGTTTTGATTTACGCATACAATATAATTGTGTGGTTATATTGTATGTCGTTTGTTGTAAAATGTATTGTTGTATTTTGGTTATAGCTGCTAATGTTTATAAAATTGTTGTTTATCTGTCAGCTATTGTGTGGTTGAGTGGCTAGTGCGCTTGACCAGCACGCTAGATATCGTCGGTTCGATCCTACCTGAAACTGTATTTTTTATATATTTTTTTTTCAAACTTTGCGAGAATTTGCAGGATGAGTAAAAACGTGTTTGAACCTTTTTTGATATTTTTAACGGTTTTTCTGGGTATAAATACGAGCTCGAGCATTAGCTACAGAGAGAAAGTGTGTGCTTTCTCAAGGGAGCGTTAGCTCTCCAACGAGCCTAAGATGGTGTGTGCCGTCTTCTGCGAACCTGGTGAGGGCCAGGTGAGCGAGTTGTGGATGACCTTGGCTGCCTCTGACTCAGTGCTGTTGGTGTGTGCCGGCAGCAGAAGGTGGACCGTACCGGTGTAGCCGATTGTTTTGTGCAGTGGTGTTGGCCGCTGTTCACCGTAATCGCGATTGTCAATGAGTGTTGGTGTGTGCTAACACTGTCTTAGATTGAAATCGCGATTGTTGATGGGTGTTGTCAAGTGACAACACTGTAACCGTACCGTGTTCCCGTAACTTTAGTGTGTGCCATTGTTACTCGTTCATAGCGTGTTCCCGCAACCTTGGTGTGTGCCATTGTTGCCCGTTTATTGTTGATCGTGCATAGTAGAGAAAATATCCTGCAAGTATCGCTGGTTCATTGTTACTTTGCTTTGTTATATTTATTACTTTCTCGTTTTAATATATTTTAATAAAATATTAAAAATGATTACAATTGATTTCATTGTCAAAAACCGAACTCTGTCTCCACTAAGCTACCCGAGCCCTTTTTGGCGTTCAAGCCACCCTTTTCAGCGACGCTATGAGAGCGTCCTTTCCAGGATGGACCATTTCTCCTTGTGCTGTTTCCGATTGATTGACGCCCGAGCAAACCCTTTGACAGCACGGAGAATGAACAGGGACGTCATTACAAAATGGCGACCGAATAGGGACAGCGCCTAGCGTCCGTCGTAGCCGTTACACACCCTAAAAATTCAAACTGTCCAATAAAATTTGATAAAAGAGAATGCAACATTTTGAAATTTGTGATGTATTACTCGAAATTAATATGAACTGCAATATGCGTATGATTGTAATACAGTTATTTTGCACTTTTTTTCGATTCGTTGTGAATGAGAATATCTCCATGTTAACGTATAAGCGAAGTTTTTAATTCTCCTGATGTATAATAATAATAATGAAGGCATTAAGTGTAAGCTCTGCTGCGAAAAAAAAACTTGTCGGTGTCTCGCTGCTCGGTTGCATTAAAAACTCCACGTCTTAAGCCAGAAATTCAATTCTCAAGACCTTGTTCGCATATCAATTACAAAGTTTTCAAAAACTCTGTTCCTGGTCTGGTCACCTAGCGTAGAGTTTCTCTACTACGTTCTACGTTTTCAAGAGCTACTGATTTTCTACAATTCGCGCACAAGATTATATTATTCAACCCATAGTTACTATAAAGCAATCTAATATAATAATAGTAGTTGAGTCATCTCTCTTATAACACTGAAGTTGGCGGCCTTAAAACGTGTTATGTGAATTGAGAATCAATGTATAGTTCAAATGAACGGTTTGAAATTAAATAATTGTGATAGTTTTAAAATAAAATAACTAATGCCGGGGTCACGCTAGAATGATTGAGAATAAAACACATGTTTTTTTTTCTTTAATATTTTAGATCTGTTGAAAGTAGTTTCCTTCAACAGGGAATACATTTCACCATTCTTTCCTTCCACTTCTTAAAAGCTCCCAAATATTATATTTTTTTTTTTGGAATGCTTTCAAATTAATTTCTGAGATACTTAAAAACTATTAAAGCTGTCATATTATGGTGATTTATAAACTGTCAAAACTATCCAACTACTTGGGCTCTCGTGGCTGCGTGCGAATCTGAGGACTCGAGTTCGATCTCAACCGACACCAAAATTATTTGGCATTTTAAATGACACAAAAGTAACCCCTGTGGCGCACTCTCCACGCTAGCAATGAATGCCCGTGTAGTTACGCCTGATAAACGCCCGCGCGGTACTAATATATCATCATTACCGATATCTGCGGCTCCGGTGGCTCAAGGCTCAATGGTTAGAGCAACGCCTCTTAGTCTAAGGCATGGATGTATGTGTATGTGAACCTACTCAGTAATTGGGATTTAATCCTGTTGTGAGATTTAAAAAAAAACAGAATGAGACATCCAGTTATGGGTAATATGCCGTAATAATATATTTACATACAGCATATAACAGCGAAACCGACCACCGCCATTATTTCTTTATTATTATAGGACATTCGTTCATAGATGAAGATATTTGTTTTAAACTAGTAGTTATCAATTTAGAGTACAATAAAGTTATATAATTTTTCACATGGGATTATACATATTTTATGCCTATTCTATAGTGTATTTTCTCTAAATTCAACCATGTAATCATTTTATATCATTACAAAATAAAAATTTTAAGATAAATTCAATTGAAATAAATTGTATTTTTATAGTTATTTTTCAGTGGACTATATAAAGAACAAAAACTGAAATATGCCAATTTGAATTATTTAGTGTATAAATCATATTGTTGCAGATAGAACACTATTTATGAAGTTATTAACAAATATATATATATATATATATATATATATATATATATATACAGGGTGTCTCAGGACGAGCTTACGCTATCTATATTTTAAATACTATTTAATATAATTTAACGAAATTTGGTATCTAGGGGTTATCCAACATGCCCGTTTTAACTAAAATATTTTCAAAGCAGTAGCACTTCCGGTTTGACCGGAAATTGACCTCAACTTTCTTATTTTAAATGGAATACGCTATATTTTATTTTACCATTGAATGCAGCGGAAAATTTTATATATGAAGCAATAAAAACATTTTACTCATGATCAACTACTTCCGGCGTTATTCAACTTTTTTTGATTTTTTGTCTGAAATCCGGCACATTTTCAAAACTCTGTATATCGGGAACGAGATCGAATTTTTATAATCTGAAAAAAGCCTTTTATAAAGGAGACTTTAAGCTACATTATCCATAGAAGAATACTCGATTATTTATATAAATGTGACGGGTACGTTACACCAAAATTACAGTTGACAAACTTCAAAAAAGACATTTTTTTTAAATGGAACCCCCCGTTTTTTATTACATAAATGTATTCTACGGCAAAAAATAAGGGTACTTTATGTAACATGTCCTATGTTGAAAGTTGATAGAATTTCAGTAAATTAGAAAAACATGTAATCCATGTATAATTATTTTATTAATACGGATAAGTAAGCCATGGAAAAAACAAATAAATTCTAAATACAAAACTATGATTAATTTAATACATGTTCAAACTGTCCTTCATTCATATGTAAACACATTGTTACTCTATTCAATACTTCTTCTTGTGTAGCATTTTTTATCATCCGAGGAGACATGTTGTTAAATGCTGTTCGTACCCTATGTTGGCAATCTTCTTTAGTAGTTAAAGGTTTTTGATAGACGCCGTTTTTAATGTAACCCAAACAAAAAAATCAAGTGGAGTTAAATCGGGTGAACGAGGAGGCCACCTATGTGGTCCATTATTTGCCAGCCACCTATCTTCAAAAATTGTTTCCAAAAAAGTATTTATTCTATGGCGGGGTGGAGCGCCATCATGCTGGTACCATATTAAATTCCTTTGATCCAACGGTAAATTATCTAAGAAATCAAGTAGATGAGTTTGTAAAAACAAACATTGTTTTTCCATGGCTTACTTATCCGTATTAATAAAATAATTATACACAGATTACATGTTTTTCTAATTTACTGAAATTCTATCAACTTTCAACATAGGACATGTTACATAAAGTACCTTTATTTTTTGCCGTAGAATACATTTATGTAATAAAAAACGGAGGGTTCCATTTAAAAAAATTGTCTTTTTTGAAGTTTGTCAACTGTAATTTTGGTGTAACGTACCCGTCACATTTATATAAATAATCGAGGATTCTTCTATGGATAATGTAGCTTAAAGTCTCCTTTATAAAAGGCTTTTTTCAAATTATAAAAATTCGAACTCGTTCCCAATATACAGAGTTTTGAAAATGTGCCGGATTTCAGACAAAAAATCAAAAAAGTTGAATAACGCCGGAAGTAGTTGATCATGAGTAAAATGTTTTTATTGCTTCATATGTAAAATTTTCCGCTGCATTCAATGGTAAAATAAAATATAGCGTATTCCATTTAAAATAAGAAAGTTGAGGTCAATTTCCGGGTAAACCGGAAGTGCTATTGCTTTGAAAATATTTTAGTTAAAACGGGCATGTTGGATAACCCCTAGATACCAAATTTCGTTAAATTATATTAAATCATCATCATCATCTATGGCACAACAGCCCTTGTAGGGCCAAGGCCTCAAGTACCGTAGGTACTCGTTTCGTGACCGTAGTACTAGAGCAGTCGGTGTACTTAATCCGTGCGACGACCACTGATTGCTATGCAACCAGTGCGGCAGCGGAAATACTCCTTCTACAGCTAGCACCACCTATGATTTAACATGGACAACTGGTCGGGTCATCGCATGCGAGTGCGATTAATGCCTGATATTGTGGCATTTTAACGACTACGCACTTAGCCGGCCGGTAGATTCGAACCGAGGAACCTCAGATTCGATCTGAACATGTAGAGACGCTTTAACGCGCACGACCACTACACGGGCATGTTGGATAACCCCTAGATACCAAATTTCGTTAAATTATATTAAATAGTATTTAAAATATAGATAGCGTAAGCTCGTCCTGAGACACCCTGTATATATATACGAGGTGTGTTCAAAAAATATCGCGAATTTTGTGTTTTTTCAAAAATTATTTATTTATTCATGAATATCTATTTTGTCCCCTTCAAAGTAATCCCCATGAGATATTATACACTTGTGCCAACGGTTTTTCCAATCTTCAAAGCACTTCAAAAAATCATTTTTTTTTTATCTTGTTCAGCTCCTCCTTCGATGCCGTCTTTATCTCGTCAAGCGTAGCGTAACGTCGTCCTTTCATGGGCCTCTTCAGTTTAGGGAACAAGAAAAAGTCACAGGGGGCCAGATCTGGGGAATACGGTGGCTGCGGCATCATTAGTGTGTTGTTTTTGGCTAAAAAGTCGCGCACAAGCAACGAGCAATTGAGCAATTTTGGTACAAATTTCGCGGCGACCCGTCTCATGCCCAAATCATTGATAAAAATCGAATGGCACGAGCCAATCGATATGTTTAGGTCCTCAGCAACTTCTCTAACGGTGATTCGACGATTGGCCAATATCATTTTCTCCACTTCATTAATTTTTTCGTCTGTTGTTGAAGTGCTCGGGCGTCCGGCACGCTTTTCGTCGTTCACATCTTCTCGGCCTTCTGAGAACATTTTGTACCACCGATAAACGTTGCTTTGGTCCAAGGTAGCTTCTCCGTATGCCACAGTCAACATTCGGAATGCATCCGCGCACTTAATTTCGTTTTTCACACAAAATTTGATACAGGTTCTTTGTTCCATTTTTTTCAATAGGTAAAAATCGAAGACGATCCAAAACACGTGCAAGTAAAGCAGCTGTCAACAATTAAGTGAACATTCAAAATGGCCGAGCTTGTCGACATAAGTGAGAGACATGAGTACCAACATAAAGCCACAAAAAGATCGAAATTCGAATATACGTAACCCGCGAAAATTCAAAATTCGCGATAGTTTTTGAACACACCTCGTATATATATATATATATATATATATATATATATATATATATATATATATATATATATATAGGTGAATGGTAATTACGACTGTAATTAGTTACGGAAACTGGATAGTGGGTTTGACAGTCAGATTGTAGACTTAAGTGTAGTACACTCTTTTTAAGTTGTCAAGCTTTCGGTTATATTTTTAACCATCCTCAGGACACAATATTCATTATTGTATTACAGTGTCCTGAGGATGATTAAAAATATAACCGAAAGCTTGACAAATTAAAAAGAGCGTACAAGCCTACAATTTGACTGTCAAACTTACTATCCAGTTTCCGTATATATATATATATATATATATATATATATATATATATATATATATATATATATATATATATATATATATATACAGGTGAGTCACCGAAATGGCCTTCTTCGATATCTCGCTTATCGTTAGAAATACAGCAAAAATTTATTTACCGAATTTACTCGACCACACAAGGGGCACAACGTAAAATTATTTTCACAAACACAGGGTGTTGCATTACAGCTGGGCGAAAATTGTTTGTCTATTCTTAAATGGAACACCCTATATATTTTTATATATTTTGAATTGTATTACATTCCTCTATGCGAACGGAGAGACAGTAAAATGTTGTACTCAAATTTGGGCCATATCGTATTAATACGATAAAAGCAGTGCTTTAAGAATTTAAATTGCACATTTTAAAGGGTTAATACATGAGAACTGTAGAAAGGAAACCAAATAAGACTAGCGTACCCTAATTTACTTCTTACTAATGATAAAAACAAAATTTATATTCTTCTAATCTTGATTTTGCATTAAATTTTAAGTCCACTTAGGCACTTTGTTACATTGTTAGTATTATAATTATCTTTTCTTTTTTGGTGTCATACTATTTGTACTATTTATATACATACATATGTAAATGTCATGATATTATTCTGTAATTGGGAATAACCTGTTGAATAATAAACACATGATATATATATATAGGGTGTTAATACTAAGTCGTTACACCCGAAAATGGTAGTTAGAACTCATTAAAATAAACAACTTATAAACAAACAAATAAATAAATAAACAAATAAACAAACAAATAAATAAACAAATAAACAAACAAATAAACAAACAAACAAACAAATAAATAAATAAACAAATAAACAAACAAATAAATAAACAAATAAACAAACAAATAAACAAACAAATAAATAAACAAACAAACAAATAAACAATCAAATAAATAAACAAACAAATAAATAAACAAACAAATAAATAAACAAACAAACAAATAAATAAACAAACAAACAAACAAATAAATAAATAAATTAAATAAATAAATAAATCTGCTCAATTGTACTACTAATGAGATTTTAGAAGAATTGAAAAATGAGGGAGTAATTGAAGTTAGACGCATCGTTACAAGGAAAAGTGGTAACGAGGAGAACACACCGTCTCTCGTTCTTACATTTAATAAACGTGATGTGCCTAAACATATTTATGCTGTCATGTATCGTCTCCCCGTTTGCCCTTGCATCCCTTACCCCCTGCGATGTTTTCAGTGTCAACGTTTTGGTCATTCTTCTACGAAATGTAGCAACCCTAAATTGTGTACTTGTGGAAAACCCCCTCATGAAGGATTTGAATGCAGTGAAATAAAATGTGTTATTTGTAATGGAAACCATCAATCTAGCTCCAGAAACTGCCCCAAGTTTAAATTGGAATATGCAGTTCTAGAGTACAAAACGATACAAAGATGTAGCTTCCTTGAAGCAAGGCAACACGTCGAAAGAATGAGCCCTACATTTCCCAAGACATATGCAAATATTACCACTAAACCTGCATCTCCACCAGCTGTAAATGTCTCTGAAATTGCGTCTTTGTTAATGCCCGAAATTTCAAAAATTGTCCAAAATGTGTTAAGTGAATTTGTCAAAATGTTTACCTCTCAGTTACCGTTTAAAACCCCAGTCGCTTTGTCACAATCTTCTTGTAGCAGTATCACGCTTGCTTATCAAGTTAACACCATACCTAGCGGCAGTACTCCACCGACCGCTAAAAGCACCGTACCCGCTCCTATCTTGCAGTCTTCTGTAGTTTTCAAGAAAAATGATACCAACCCCAATGCCAGTGAGAGCTCTGAGACTGATAATAGTATAGTTACTGACGAGGAGATTATAAATCCCTCAAAAAGAAAGGAGAAGAAAGATAAAAAAAGATGGCCTAAAGGTAAGCCTCGCAGTTCCATTACCTAGCCAAATGCTAAGTATTAGTTCTCGGTAACATCATCTTTCTCTTCTTTTATGTGTCTCTTATTTTCACTGCTTTGCTTTCTTTCAGCTACCTCACATAGCTATTTTCGTTTCTTATCTCTTCTACATTCATCATTAAGTGGAACTGTAATGGTATCGTTAACCATTTATCTGAGTTAAGATTGTTATTAGCCGATTATAGTCCCTGCTGTGTCTGTATACAAGAATCCCATTTAAAGCCTCAAGAATCGTTCTCACTACGAGGATATAATATAGTTCGTCACGATGTCGCACCTGATGGTCGTGCACATGGTGGTGTTGCAATTCTATTAAATTCTAGGACTCCTTATACCGCCTGCCAACTTCGGACAAGACTTCAAGTCACTGCAGTCCAAATCTTCATGCCTAGGAGAGTCATAGTGTGCAACATCTATCTGCCAAATTTTACTTGGAATATTAACGATCTTGAGCGTATCATTAACCAGTTGGAGCCTCCTGTTATTCTTGTTGGAGATTTTAATGCACACAGTGCACTATGGGGTTCAGCCCATACTGATGGTCCAGGCAGAACAATTGAAAACCTTTTGGATAACAATGACGTAGTCCTCCTTAACACAGGTGAACCTACGTACATTAATCTTCGCTCTAACACGTTCTCAGCTATCGACTTGTCAATGTGCTCGCCAAATCTAGCTCCACATCTTACTTGGAAAGTTCTTGACGATTCTCATTTTAGTAACCACTTTCCTATACTGATTTCTTCAATAGTTCTTTCTCCGATTCCATCTTTGCTTCAAAGATGGCGACATGATCTCGCCAATTGGCAAAACTTTGCTGACGATGTTACTATTCCTGTATTGTCAAATGATGTTAACACATCACTCCAGGACATTAATACCAGTATTTTGTCGTCAGCAACGAGCAATATCCCCCTTACTTCCTCTCACGCCCTTAAAAGGAAGGTTCCATGGTGGAATGAACAGGTGACCAGAGCCATAATGGAAAAAAAGCGCGCATTAAAACAGTTCAAGCGGAATCCAACACTGGAGAAACAAATCTTATTTAAAAAAACTCGTGCCCAAGCCCGTCGATATATACTGCAGGCAAAAACAACTTCATGGAGGAATTATGTATCGTCGATCACGTCAGATCGTCCACAAACTGAGCTGTGGAACAAAATCCGGTACATGAACGGCTACAGGAAGAGCAATGTTGTTACCATGCTCCATATTAACAACCAGACCTATACAGATCGGCTTGATATTGCAGAGTGTCTAGCTAATCATTTCGCTTCGGTCAGCAGCACGGATAACTATTCACTACACTTTTTACGCATTAAAGAGGAGGCTGAAGTACATCTTGATTTCGCCACTGATGTGGAAGAGGTTTACAACCGCCCATTCATCATGAAAGAGTTCGATTTTGCACTTAAGCATACAGGCAACACTTCAGTTGGTCCCGATCGCATTTCATATGCTATGATTAAAAACGCACCTCATACATCCTCAGTTACTTCAACCAAATCTGGCGCACTGGTGAATATCCCGATACTTGGCGAGAAGCAGTAATAATCCTCGTGCTTAAACCAGGAAAAGATCCAGCTCAACCTTCGAGCTATCGGCCCATTTCACTGACATGTCATCTGTCAAAAGTTTACGGGCGAATGATAAACTACCGTCTTGTTTGGTACCTTGAGTCGAATCAACTCATTGATTCCTTTCAGTGTGGCTCAAGAAAGCATCATTCTACCTCGGACTTACATGCCTATTTGACAAATGCTATTCATTGCACGTAACCATCTAGTTGCAGTTTTCTTTGACCTGGAAAAAGCATTTGACATGACTTGGAGACATGGTATCCTACAACAACTATACGATTGGGATCTTCGTGGTAACTTACCACTATTTATTGAAAACTTTCTTCGTAGTCGTACATTTAAGGTCCGCATTGACGATATTCATTCCCGCTCATTTCCACTTGAGAATGGCGTACCGCAAGATTCCACAATCAGTGTAACCCTGTTCATGATAGCGATTAATAACACTGCACGCAATTTACCATCAACTGTGGACCATTGTCTGTATGTTGATGATTTAGCAATATTTACCTCAGCACCAACCATTGATGAAAGTGAGACACGTTTACAGGAAGCTATCAATTCTGTCTCTGATGCTGCTACCGCTCGAGGCTTTCGATTCTCAGCTGAGAAAACGAAATGCATTGAATTTTGTCGTCTACGATTACCGCACAATGCACCAGCTCTTTGTCTCTACAATACTCCCATCTCATGTGTTTCTGAGGTAAAATTTCTGGGGCTTATTTATGACCGTTACCTGGCATGGAAACCACAGATACTCAAACTTGCGGCGCAATGCCGAAAATCGCTCAATGCTCTTAAGTGTTTGGGCAGCGTTAAATGGGGTGGTAATCGAGACTGTCTCCTTCGTCTCTACACCGCACTTGTGCAGTCGCAGCTTGATTACGGATCCATCGTTCTCAGTACAGCCAAGCAGATTCACCTGAATAGGCTAGATGCTGTTCATAATGCTGGCATTAGAATAGTATCTGGAGCTTTTAGAACTAGTCCAGTACACAGCTTGTACTGTGAATCCGGTATTGCACCACTGAGTATTCGCCGTCAACGTCTTTGTATGCGCTACACTGTTGGCATTTCGGCCAAACCTTGGCACTTTATGCATAACGTTCTTTTCACAGATCAGCACGCAGCACAACTATTCCGTAACAGCAATACCGCACTTTGGCCTGTCTCTTTAAAACTTTCAAAGCAGCTTGATAACCTTCCCCGTGGCCGTAAAGAGGTTCTACCTCTTCGCGTGTTAGATACACCAACCTGGTGCGTACCTGAAATCATGTTCGATACAAGTCTGACTGCTATGCACAGGGATTCCACTCCACCACAAATGTATGTTGCTGAGTTCCACTCTCTTTTGGAACAATATATAGAGTCGCAGGTTATCTTCACAGATGGTGCAAAGACGGATACTGGTGTAGACTGTGCTTTTGTTTCTAACGGTGAGAACTCCCTCTTCTCTCTCTCTCTCCCACGTGTTCTGTGTATAGCGCCGAGCTATATGCTATTTATTTCGCCCTACAGCATTGCCTACGTGTGACACATACTCCTCCTAGCATCTCAATCTGTACAGATTCCCTCAGCTCAGTTTTAGGTATAGCAAATACCATGAGCACAGATCCGCTTATCCAAGTGATAATCGGTCTCATATGCAATCTTCATGCGCTACACGTGCAAGTTTCATTTCTTTGGATACCAGGACACGTGGGAATTTTGGGTAATTACCAAGCGGATGAATCCGCGCGAGAAGGTGCCAACCGTACTATGACCATCCATTATAAGATACGACCTGATGATATGCTATCTCTCTTATCTCAGCATTGTGGTGATCTTTGGCAGGCGGAGTGGAGTCGATCCACTGATAAGCTCAGGCATGTCAAACAGTCCGTTGATACATGGAAAAGTCCAATTCCTCTCACCAGGCAACAACAAGTCGCTATAACCAGGTTACGCATCGGGCACATTAAGGCGACACATCTGTATCTGCTGCTGAAGGAACCTGTCCCTATGTGCGACACGTGTAACGCGCGTTTGACTGTGGCTCACGTATTAGTTTATTGTAATAAGTATGCTCACGAAAGGCAACTGTGTCAGTTGGAGAATACCATCCCTGCGATTCTGTCGAATCAGGATGAAAATGTAACGAAACTCCTTTCATATCTCAGTATAACCGGACTTATAAGTCTAATATTTTAGCACCTTCTCTTTCTTTACTTTCTTCATAATCGCATTAAGCGAATTATGAAATAACCAGTAGTAGCTCGTACCTACTTTTCACATTACTACTTTACTTATTATAAGAATATGTCTTTGGATTCAGCCATAATATTCGCACTTTAACACTTCTTACATACAGGATATAAGATCCTGTCTTTTTTATTTTTCTTGTACTTTGCAATAATGTCCTCTCTCTAGTGACAATTATTTACTTTTATTTAACTGGTTATAAGAACCAGTTCTTTCATTATATTTATATGTTGGCGGTAATGACCCTGGTAGTCGATCCGCCTTAAATAATATATAAAAAAAAAAAAAAAAAAATAAATAAATAAAACTAAATAAGTTATAATGACACATAGAGTTAACTGGCGAATTGAAATGATGATGATGATTGAAATGGTAAGTATTATTATAGTTACAAAAAAATACTATAGAACAAAGTTGTAGGGAACCAAGGGGGACATTCTTTCAGAGAAGAAAATATTTTTCTTAAACCAGTAGTTCTCAAGTTACAACACAAAGTTGTATTTTTTCAAATGGGATTCTACATATTTTTTATGCCTATTCGATATCATATTTTTTTCTGAATTCAACCATGTATTAGTTTTATATCCTTACATAATAAAAATATTGAAAAAAATGCGATTGAAATTTTAATAAATTTTTATTTTTAATATTATTATACAGTAGGCGTTGGATGAAAAACAATAACAAAAGAACAAAATAAAGCTGCTGTCAAATAATAATTGGCGTACTAATTGTTGTAAATTGTTATTCATTGTGTTTTGAGATTATTTTGTGACAATATGGCTGATGTTTATACAAATGAAGATTTGTATCGTTTATTATTAATTTATGGTTAGTGTAATGAAAATGCCATACAAGCGTGCAATATTTATGCCACGAGATATCCAAACAAACCGCGTCCAGGGAGGTCAGTAATCAGGCGATTAGCACGAAATTTGAAAAACTATGGATCATTTTCACAAAAACGTGAAAGACAACATCCCGTAAGAAACAATGAAGAAATAGAAATCGCAGTTTTAGCTTCTATTGCGCGTAATCCCAATTCATCCACACGCGAAATTGCTCAAGAACATTTTATTTCTAATATGTCCGTATGGCGCATTTTGAAAAAGCATAATTTAAAATCATATTCATACAAACTATTACATGCTATTCATAATAATGACAATGAACGCAGAATAGTTTTACGAATGGTTTTTGGTGCAGTATCAGGACGATAATAATATTCTTAGAAAAATTCTGTGGACAGATGAATCTAAATTTTCAAATAATGGATTATTTAATAGAAATAATGAGCACATTTGGGCTCGTGAATTTAGAGAAAAAAATAATCAACACAGATGGAGCTTCAATGTATGGCTCGGAATGTTTGGGAATAAAATTATTGGACCACATTTTTATGAAGACAATTTAAACGCTGCACATTATTTATGTTTCTTGGAAAATGAATTATTAAATTATTTAGAAGATTTAAACTTGAATGAAAGACAAAATATGTGGTTCCAACAAGATGGAGCGCCGGCTCACAATACTCGTCGAGTATACGAACGGCTCGACGAAATGTTTCAAGGTCGGTGGATAGCAGCAAATGGGCCATACACATGGCCCGCTCCTTCACCGGACTTGACACCCCTTGATTTTTTTTTATGGGGATATCTTAAAGATAGAGTATATTCAAAACCAGTGACAACGAAACAAAATTTGATGGACAGAGTTAGAGAAGCTTGCGCTGCTTTGACACCAGAAACTGTAATAAAAGATACTTCTTCTGTTTTAAATAGAATAGAATTATGCTTAGAAAATAATGGAAATCAAATAGAACATTATTTATAAGGAGTAATTAACAATTATTAATTTTCAATTTAAATTTATCACTCTTGTTTCTCATCCATGGCCTACTGTACAATAATATTAAAAATAAAAATTTATTTAAATTTCAATCGCATTTTTTTCAATATTTTTATTATGTAAGGATATAAAAATAATACATGGTTATATTCAGAAAAAAATATGCTATCGAATAGCCATAAAAAATATGTAGAATCCCATTTGAAAAAATATAACTTTGTGTTGTAACTTGAGAACCACTAATTTAAAATTTTGTTTTCTTCTCTGAAAGGATGGCCACTTTGGTCCCCTACAACTTTGTTCTATAGTATTTTTTTGTAACTATAATAATAAAGGTAATAATGGCGGTGGTCGGTGTAAGTGTTACACTCTCTATATATAGATTTTAGAACTAAATTGTAAATACAAAAAAAAGTTCAGAATTAAAAACCGCATCAAATGAGCAAATTTATTGATATAATATGTTGCTGTCATGAGATAAACGTAAAATAAAATATTACAGAGTGCGAGGCAAAACATACCTACTACTCAAATAGTCGTATTGTCTGACTTTGACAGATAAAATTCAATAATAATATATTAAAACTTTATGAGAGATGTCATTTGCCAATCTCAAGCAATACAACTGTTTAATATTTTATACTATTACTCATGGCACTCTCTAAATAGCCAAAAATTATTACTTTTATTTTGTCTCTCGTAAACGATATGCACGTAAACAATAATTTTGGACTTGTTAGATTCAGCTTTCAATTCTGAACATTTTTTGTGTTTACACCTTTGTTCTGAAATTAATAGGGCAGAATTTATTGCCATATGAAAAATTTACCATTTTATTTCCTATGGTCCACAAAAATGTAGACACCCGGTATATGACTTTTGAGGCCCTGGACTTCTATTTTCTTCACAACTTCTTTCCATTTCTTTCTGCTTTTAGCTGTCTCTGTCCAGATCGTCACGTTTTGTTCCCGTAGATCCTTTTTTTGTAGCATTTATTCATTTTTCTTCGGTCTTCCTAGTATTTCTACTCTCCGGCATCCGTGCAACATGCTTTATCTATCTCACTCTTTTTGTTCTAATCGAGTGACTGTTAAATGAAAAACCGTCCAAAAACCCTTCCAAAAATTCCTCTCAATATTTTCCTTTTCCAAACGTCAAGTTTGGGTTCATTGTTTTTATTAAGTACAGGACTGTCCTATATATTCTTATTTTAGTAGATCTTGATGGGGTCCCGTGGCCGCGTGCTTGAGTGTCTGGTCGCGAACCTGGGGGAACCGGGTTCGATCCCGACCGGCGCCAAATATTTCGAATTTTAAATGGCACAAAAGTGACCCCTGTGGTGCACTCTCCACGCCAGCAATGAGTGCCCGTGAGGTGACGCCTGGTAAGCGCCCACACGGTAAAATATATCGTCATCATTACCGATGTCTACATGTGTTGTAGATCCTGGCACACCCAGAAATGGGTAATATGCCGTGATGATATATTTATTTATTTATTTATTTGATACGTTTTTGGAGTACATTGTTCTCAAAAGCATTCCATAAGCTTTACTTCCTCTAGCAATTCTCTTGTTTATCTCTTCATCTTCATCACTATAGTTATTGTAACTATAATAATAAAGTAAATAATGCCGGTGGTCGGTTTCACTTCGCACCATGTATTTATTTATTTATTTACTTATTAAAATTACCCCTTAACCTTAAAAATTGTTAGTTGTTAGGACCTCTGGCATGGTTGATATGTTCGGTAATCTTAGCTACTCTGACTTTTCCTTATATTTGTACTACTGATGATAAGAATTTAGTTCTCGAAATATATACATATTTAGTTTTTATGAAAATATTTTTTAAGGTAAAGAGGTAAGCGGTAATTTTAGTTAGTTGTAGTTATAATTTAACCTTAGACCCCTTTTATTATTAATTATTAATGTCAAGTTGACACAAAACTGTTAAATAATAAATAATGCATGATTTTAAAATGCTTTCTAATTTTTCCATATTTTCACTCGCAGGAATACATAAACTTAAAAAAATGATTAACTAAGTTCTAACCAACTTAACTTTCGCAGTTTAATTTCAAATAAAAGATAAACAATTATTTAAATTTAGTGCAAATTTCCTACCTTATTTTCTTGAACTCAATAATTCTAGCATGACTCACGTATAAAGCTATGCATAATGTTTATGAGATAATTAGATTTAAAAAAACGCTATTTCTCATGTTACGCGTCTATGACATTAAGTAGATTCTCATATTCGCCCTCCAAAGATTATGCGTATGTCTTATGTAAAATTTCCTAATATGGAGGTAAGTCATTATTATTCTAAGCAGGCAATATACAAAGGAATGTGATTCTGTTAGAATGACCCATATAATTACAAGCTGTATTCATAGTTAACAAATAGCACGGCTTAAAATTACGTATGCAGCAAGATAGTAAATTGCACTAGACTACTACGATAAAGCACATTGAGTTTAGTAGGTATAACGGGAACCTGGAATACGAAATCAGTTTAAACAAATTTGAATCGTATATAGTTTACCTTTAACAAATGATATCCTTCGTTACATTCACAACAGTGAAATAATTAATTACATTGGCAGGGAATTAAGCTACGTTTCAGTGGCACCAATATTATGTTTCCACAATTTCTATCAGTTTTCAACTGGCAACAGATTAAAAATGGTGTCAATTGAGTTACTTCATGGAAACATTAATATGGTAGTGCAAATTTTTTCTGTTGAGCTCCAAAAAATACTTAATATTTTAGTTTTAGCAGTGTTTACATCAAAATCTTTGACTGAGTCAGACATACCCTCAACAATTTTTCTCAATGCATCATCTCTGTTATTTCGATCTTTATGGGATGAATTTTTTTATTCCAAAGGCATGGATATTGCTCGTTTGCCTCCAGAAACAGAATTATTAGTTCCGATGACATTTTTTTTTTTTGAATCTTTTGCCACTGCACTGGCGTGTTATTTGTCTAAATGGCTCCAACAAGTATAACTGCTTCATACTTTGCCAGCCCATTTGCATCAGTTGAATTAATATGTTTCCATATGCAACTAAATTGGTGCTAATCTAGTGGCGCCAATAATCTTTGCATGTGGAAACCTAGCTTTAGTGTTTTATTACCATTACTTGTATATAAAATTGTACATTAACCATTAGCAATAGTACCCGTGAGGTGACGTCTGATAAAAGCCCGTCCGGTACGAATATGTAGTCATCATTATCTATATCTTTATACAAAGCAGATTGGCACATCCAGAGCAATGGGTAATACGCCGTGATGATATATTTATTTTTATTATTATACAATTATTAGTAATACGGGGTCTCGTGTCCATGTGTCTGGTCGCGAATCTATGAACCCAGGTTTTGATCTCGACCGACGCCAAAAATTATTTCGAATTTAAAATGGCACAAACGTGACCCCTGTGGTGCACTCTCCACGTCAGGAATAAAGCGCCCACACAGTACGAATACATATGTCACCATCATTACCGATATCTGTATAAAGCGGATTGGTGCTCACAGCAATGGGTAATATACCCTGATGATATGTTTATTATTTAATTTACTTATATCGTCATAATATTTGCTGATTTGTAAATCACGTACGAACGTAGTAAGAGCAGTATTTACAATCACAAATGAAATATAAAATATTTTCAAAAACTGTACTATAAACAATTAAAAATGGATGATTCGGGAACGTTGTAAAAGTTTCAATAAAGGAAAAAACAGGCCGTAGGTTCCAATAGTTATGACTAGCAGTCATAATTATCTTTATTTATAAAAAACTAGGACGTTTCGGACAATATTTGTCCGAAATGTCCTAGTTTTTTTATAAATAGACAATAATTATGACTGCTAGTAATAATTATTGGAACATACGGCCTATTTTTGCCTTTATTGAAAATATTAACAATTAAACAATAATTTAGACTATTATAAAAGTTTTTTCTTGCCCTTAATAACCGTTCGAATTTTTCTTCTTTATTAAATATCTTTTAAACATAATGACAAGTTCATTTAATATTGGCAACCTATGTTGCAATTTATCTTGAACGGTACAGTATATGTGTAACTATAGTATCCACAGTAATACATTAATGACAGATTAGTAAATATTGCGTCTTAATTGAAACTAGCGGTACACAATACACATTTTTTAAAATGGCGTTGCCGCTGAAAACGCCATTACCTTACCAGATTTTCTGTACAGAGTAGGGAATATTTCTATAATTTTATTTATTTATTTTACGCTAGAGTTCAAGTGAAAAAAATAACGAAATCACTGAAATTTATTGTTTTCTTTTTGTTTGCGACTATATGGGATAAGAAATAATGTCTGACGTGTTTCCTTACTAAGTGAAGGAAATAGTAATAAGGGTAAAACAAATTTGATATTTGCTCATAAAACCCTTCACACCTCTTGTCAAAACAATCATCTAAAAGAACCATCGAAACTCCTTTTTATTATCCTCTGCCCAACGTTGCTGAAAATTGTACCCAGGGGTGTCACCAACAAATTTTATTTTCGTTTCCATTTTAATTATGTTTAAAGTGATTTAATTTCCAAAAAAATTTCTTCTGATTTTCAGATAAAAAATTTATAATTTACATTATTATAAATGGAAAAATAACATTTCATTCTATGTATGTTTTCATCATTTTTTCCTTATATTTATGAAATATAGAGAACAAAATATGATTTTATCTCTACCAATTTTCGAGTTATGCCCTTCAAAACTTATCTATGTATAACTTTAAAAAATAAATATAAAATACCACTAAAACCATAGCCATGCGTCTATTTTTATTTTTTTTATTTAGTAGTGGGTTCCCCTTTTCAAAAATAAATTGCTAATGCCTAAAAGTTTGTATTTACCTATTTTTGAGTTATGTTCTCCAAAACTCATATACTCCCACTTTTAAGTAAATTTTTTAATTTTTCGAAAATCTACTTTTTATATCATTAGATACATTTTAACGTGATGATTTTAAATTTTCAAACTGCAAATTAATATTTCTTTTAGATCCTGACCTGAGATACATATTTGCGTTCAAACTTGGACCCCAAAAAAATCCATTTTTGGGCAATAACCCAAAAATGGGTAGAGATACATGTCTGGCGACTTTCGAGCTGATTTTGATGTAACTTGTTTTGTAAACAATATTGAAACATAAACAAGTGTTTAAACTAGTTACTTTACAGTATTGTTCAATTTTGGTATTCTGGTGACTAATAAGCAATAAGCAAGATTACTCTAACGTAACAGCTAGCTGTTACTGTAGTTCTGTTATTGTTTCTTTATATGTGAAAGATTGGATTATTATTATACAAACATGTGCTCCAAGAAAAGAACAACAAAAAGACAATTCCAAATGTACCTAAAATATTTGGAAGAAGAACCGGTGTTAAAATCTGGCAAAGTTACCTAGGATTCAAATAAAAATATCGCGAATTGTGGAATGAATAGTGTGTGAATTATTAAATTGTGGAAACCTAGAATTAAATTTTATTCTCATAACAAAAAAACAACAAATAGTATTTTATTTTAAAGAACAATAAAATAAAAAAAAATATTGTATGCAACATTTATGCATTTTTTAGGAATTCTATAATTATCTATTATCGTCTCAAGTAATCATGGTATAATTTCTAATATTAAATTGTAAACCAATACTCGCGTCAAACGATATGCTCCTCAAAAAATATTTTCTGGGAATGTTAGAGGGTGACTTTGGTCCCGTAAGTACCTCCTAATAACAATTCATATATCAAAAGTCATTTTTAATTTTTAAACGTGAAAATTTTAAAAATATATCATCGATAATAATTGCATTTATTATGAAAATATCGCTCAAAATGTCCATCTTGTTTATCACACCATAGGTCTTCTTGTTAAGAAAAGCAATAAGCAAGTGAATTATGCAATATTGCTTAATATACAAGTATTGCTTAGTATACAAGTACATCAGATTCAAAATAACACACATACTTGGTTCTTTTTTAATAGGCAATTATTGTTTCATAAGCAATAAGCAAGTGATATCAGTATAAGTCCGTTTGCCATTAGTTTCTACGGGCAAAATTACATTAGTGTACAAGCAATGAGAGCGGAAGAGGGCCTAATATATTTTTTTCACTCTCGTTGGTTGTATTACTTTACATAGATAACGTTACAGAATTTATAATACAATTTTTTTTTTTAATTATTAATATTAAATACAATTTTAATATATGGTGCTGTTTTCAAATCTATGCAAATAATATTTTAATATTTTCTCTAAATTGGATGAAGGTCATATACCCCATTGTGTATTACCCTCTAAGATAAAATAATTTAACAATTTTAACGTCGTTTCCCGTTGAAAAATTAGTACGGGTACGTCGCTGGTTGTTCCTTGAAACGCTCCCAACCCGTGGCAGCACGAGAGTTCAAGGGTACGTTACGGGTTACGTTGCGTCGGTTCGCAGGCAGGACGCCTGTACCCAGCGCCCTGCAAACAGACGCCGGGCGTCGCTTCTCTCTCTCTCTCTCTCCCAAACAGGAGAGCAGAGGAGGAATTAGGAATGAGGAGATAGGATACTTAACCGTCAAATGCTGCCAGACACAATCACACTCATTATACTTTGTTTTTAAATTATAAATCTCCCCTAATATCATCAATGCTTCTAATTAGCTAGTGCTCAGCAGTGTTTTCGAAATTTTGAAATTATGAACACCAATAATTTGGCCCATTAACAATCAACCAATAAATATATAAAAAAATGTAAATAATTAGGTGAACAATTAATCGAAATCTCTATCATGTAGCATTTTTTTACATAATCGGCATTTCGATATACATTTATATCTTTATCACGGCAAGATCTTACAGATTCATAAACATAAATTTGTGTATAGCTGGCGTGCGTTAAGTTGAGACTGACCTTAAATGCACAGAACCTAAATTTCGTACTTGGACAAGTCAAAATGTAATAATAGCAATAATAATATGGTATAGTTATTACGAGGAAATATTCCGTCAAAGGAGATTCATTTATATATGCCAAAGTATGCATAGGTCCTGTCTCAACTTAGCGCGCGCCAGCTATACAGATAAATACATTCATTTAAAAATTCACTTTTGCAAAAATTTATACAAAATCGACAACAGAATGTTGTTGAATTTGTTGTCGATTTTGAGAAGGAACAGATGTATATAGGTACTATTCTCCATGTAAGAAAATGGCATTGCATAATAATGTTTCGCTCTATAGTTTGTGCTGACACCTGCCAGGAAACTTTATTTTTCTGCATCAAAGACGCACATGCAGACAAGACCATTATTCTAGCCCCTTTCGATAGTTTTTTTTTTATGTCGTAAAGAATGTAAAATCGAATTTGAAATTGTACAAATATTGCTCATTTATAGCGACATCCAAAACAAAATTGCAAAGAAATTCATGTCTTTTGAATTATCAGAAATTTAATTATATAGGTTACAAAATGTGTTAAATTTTAAAAATAATAGTGATTTAGGTGCATAATTTAATTATCTGTCATTTTTATTTGAAACTCGAATTTCTGACAATTCAAACGATATGCATTTCTTTGTAACTTTGTTTCAAATCCATGGCTATCACTACAAATGAGCAATATTTATACAATTGCAAATTCTATTTTACAAATTACCAGACGTACAAAATTAAATATGTTTAATAATCTAGGCGTAGAATAAATTATCTACATCTTTTGTTTGAACCTTTTTTATCTAAAATTAATTAGTAACTTTTCGCAAGGAAAAACTGATTTTCTATGTTAATGTTTTTTGCAAATTTTTCTACAATATAAAATTAATATTTAAACTTATGTAATTATGTGTACATGAATTTATGTTTATGAATCTATAATATCTTACTTTCGTGAAGATGTAACTGTATACCGGATAGTCAAGAATTCTGAATGACAGATTTCGAGCAATTGTTAACACCTAATCTACACCACAGTCGAGAAATTTACCCGCTATTGCAAATAATTTTTAAACCTAAAAAATTGTTGTGCTTGAATGTCGGGTACGCAAAGAATGTCTCTAAAATAACGTAAACCGGTAAACCGGACGAAATGCGGAAACACGAACAGATATTTATGCAAAAAAATTATGCGTTGGAAGAAGTTTCTTTGGTAAAAAAAAAAAAACGTGAAAAGGACAAGATTCTTTGAAAACAAACTATACAAAATATAACGAGGACTTAGTAGACGATAAAAATTTACAAAGAAATATTAAATATTTCTATACAGGGAGAATAACAAATTGTTTGTGCCTCTGTCCGGTGTAAGTAGTATTATATTACTGTAGGTCTAGCCTGGCAAAAAAGCTAGGGAATTTTATAGTTATAAGTAGTTATTATTCTGGTGAAATATCAATATTTATAAATATTTTGAAAACAACAATTAGCAAAATGTTTACATTTTAAATTGTTAATTGTAACTTTTAAATGAACACATTTTAAGTTAAATGTAAGTAATTATATTTGAACTAGCAATGCAAAATTGAATAAATTTAAAAATATTTAAAAGTGAGGATAAATTACACCTGCCCTCTGCTTATGACGTCATGTGGGATTGCCTAATTAAATCTTATTAAATTAAATATAAATAACCTAACCTAATACCTAACAGACTAGCTTTAGAGCCATCTGCTGACGAATAGTGAAAATCGTCCATCGACCATTTTGGGAAATATTAAAAGTCATGTTTAATAAAAGTCATACTTTTAAAAAGCAGTGACTTTAAAAACATTGTTACAAATTAAATATTTTATAACCCTCCCTCCTGAAGTACCGTAGATTCTCACTGCGTAATCAACTGATACTTATCTCAATTAAGGGCTCTTAAGCTATGCAATAACCAATGATTACAATAGTAATCAAGGCAGCAACGGAGATACTCCTTTGCGACCAGGAGCGTGATTCTAATTCATTTGGAGACTTGAGATTTAGGATTTAATTTTATTTAAAATATGTTCAAAGTAGTTCCCTTCAACAGTAATACATTTCACCATTATTTCCTTCCAATCTTTCAACCATTTTTTTTTATATACTATCAAACTAATTTCTGTGAGACGCAGCTCTCAAATTAATTACTGATGACCTTCGTACTATCTCCGTTCCATTATAATGGTCACATTTTTCCATTATATTTTGTCGCACAATAGCTTTCATAATGTCATATTTGTAAGTAATTAATAATAAGAAGAAGAAACAAAAACATGTATTTATTTTCATATATGTTTCCCTTTACAAAAATAATAGATTTTTGCTATATCGAAAATTGGCTTTCCTATTTGTAGTTCAAAAGAAGACAGCATTTTGAAGATTATTAATTTACATTGACTTATTTCATCCAGTATATGGGTATTTTTCGGCTGCAACTATTCTAAACATAACGTACTATAACATAACCTAACACAAAACTCATATCTGCAAAATTCGGGCAGTTATACTCATTTTTTAATTATGTTCATATACGTACATACATACATAAAATCACGCGTTTCCCACTTAGTGGGTTAGCAAAAACCCGAAAATAATAAGAAAAGGGATGAAAGCAAGAGCTCCACAGAATCACTTAACTCTTTAAAAACATTCATTCAAGAACATATTATTGTGACCGATTTTCGGTAGCGAATAACCGCATCCGGACCACAATAATAGTTACGCAACAATCATCTTTCGCTACACATTCCTGTACATACATACTTCATTCTTCTCGTCCACATAAAAGTTCAGCTGTCTCTCCATTCTCACAAAACATTCTTACTAACCATTCATCTTTACACCACAATAATTACGAAACAATCATCCTTCGCAACACATTCCTATCCATGCATACTTCTTTCACCACAGCCACATTCATAAACGTATTCATACATAATAACATATTAAAGTGACCGATTTTCGGTAGCGAATAACCGCATCCGGACCACAATAATAGTTACACAAAAATCATCTTTCGCTACACATTCCTGTACAAACATACTTCATTCTTCTCGTCCATATAAAAGTTCAGCTGTCTCTCCATTCTCACAAAACATTCTTACTAACCATTCATCTTTACACCACAATAATTACGAAACAATCATCCTGCGCCACACATTCCTATCCTGGCAAACTTATTTCGCCTCAGCCACATTCATAATCGTATTCATACATGCTCTTCTTCTCTTTCCACTCGGAAACTTACGCTCCTTCAAAACACTACCAATCACATCCATCCACTTACACACTGGACGGCCACGCAATCGAACACCCTCAACTTTACCAACATATATGCGTTTTACAAGTCGTTCGCTTATCATTCTCTCCACATGACCAAACCATCTCAACTGACTCACTCCAACTCTCTTAACTACATTATGTTCACGAGTTTTCAAAACAAATTCTATATAATAGGGCTGTCAACATCCGAAATTTTTTCTATCCGAAAATCTAGATATCAATGAATCTATCCGGAATCCTAAAAATTAGATTTCCGGATATTAAAATGGTATCCGAAATATCCACAAAATCGAAATCTACAAAGCTGAAATACGGACAGCGAAAATCCGATATCCGCATAACCGGAATCAGGAAAACCGAAATCTGGACCGCCAAAATCCGGAAACCGGTATCCGAGTTCTGAATACCTTTCCGGTATCCAGGGAGAAACCGATTTCCGGATAATCTGAAATTCGTAGAAATCGGATATTTCGATTTTTAGATAAATATGTGGTCTAAATAGATTAAATAACATGAATATTATGAGGATGTAAGGCATGTATTTGCAACATACGATTCCAAGATAAAAAATCATAAAACGAAATGTTTGACAAATATAAACGAATATGGTCAGGAGTAACAGGTTCGGCTAATCCGGCTAGAGACCAGTTTTCGTCGGATTCCAGTTTCATCTGACTTCCGGTTTCTAATAATATCCAGATTCTGATTTAATCCTGATAAACCGGATATTAGGATATAGAAAAACATCAGTATATCGAACATTTTTAAATCCGATCATCCGGATCTGGAATTCAGGATATGCGGAATCCGTTGACAGCGCTACTATACATAGTGTGTTTACATCAAACTTTAATGGCATATAGTATAGTTCAAAATGAGTAAAATAGCTTAATCAACATAGGTCTAATCTTCAACTAATTCCGAGAAAGAAGCCATTTTGTATTAGAAACGAAGAAAAACTGACATAATGATCGAGCATAATTTTGACTGTCAGTAGATAGACTATGAAAAAAAAAACAATAAAATTTAATAAGTAACATTTTTCTCAATTTTTAATATTACGAAGTTATTTGAAAATTAAACATTGTCCAATGTCACCACAACAATTAACTACAATTATTTGATTTTTTTGAAAAACAAAAGCACATCTAAGATGACCTCTCAAAGATGAAAATGTCTCATTTAATCGAAGTTGTAACTCATAGTTTTCGTTATAGCAGAAGTAAACCCCGTTAAAACTTTATTCTCTTTAAAAAATTTTGAAAGTCAAAGTAAAAATCATATTTTTAAAAAGTAGTTACTTAAAAGACATTATTTATGAATCAAAGATTATTATTGGTACCCTTTGAAGCCGTGCAACGATTATTGCATTTTCAAAGTCAATCTTTATTACATATTACAGAGAAAAAATGATGGTGTGAAATCAATACAGTTTAAGTGATGTTGTAATTGGAAACAAATTGAATACAGCCCTGCAATAGATACATACCGCCCTGTTCGCACTTTGTTACTGGTTTGAAACGACGAGCGATCAGAAAAATGCAAATTTTACTGCACAATTAAGCTGTGCTTTTGTCGGGCCATTGGCACGTGCATATTCAAGCGAACCATTCTTTGCTTTCCACAAAAAGAGACATAGCGTCTTAAAGAAATCGCAAAGAATATATGCAGGCGAAAGGAAGACATTTAGAAGGAAATCAACGCTTCCAAGAAAACATCTCATGAAATTTAAAAATAATTAGATTTTCACCATAATACATATGTATTTTTAAACAACTGTATTCGTTAAGAACACACAAAAAAAAACATCTAAATTGTAGTTAAATTAACTAAATAAATTCCTTATTTTTCAGCCTACTAATATGTTTCATTAAAATATCTAAGTTGATTTAGTTAAATTTTCAAAATTTGTAATAACATATTATAGTAAAAATACAAACAAAATGAAATGAAATGATTACATATTTCGTAATAAGTACTGAACTAAATATAAATAAAGAAATTCACTAAATATTTATTTAAATTTTCTGTTGAACTTATCTAATTCACTAGATAAATTACCGAAAATTGTAGGACAAAAATAATGAAGCCAAAGTATAGTAAAATTAAATAAAATAAGTAATTAAAGTAACCATTTGCCTATTTAAATTAACGATTTTTTACAGAATATTTATTATCTATTTCGGATTAGTTAAAATGCTAAAGTAGGAATTGTAAATTATGTATACTAAATTATGAGACATATTGCCTAATAAAATACTATCTATTAGACAAAATATTAATTTTTTTCTGTGTACATTATAAAATGTTTTTACATACACTTATTTCATTCATTTTTCACATAAAAAATTCTTATTGTTAGGGATATTTAGTACTTGTAGCTAAAAATATAAAATAATTCTTTGGTTATAAGCATAATACTTAAATGTCGAAAAAATTTTTTTGTGCAAAACTGTTGAAGTCCACAACATAGATATAAGTAAAATACATTATTTTCAAAATCACTGTTCTGCAAATACAATATTATTTTCAAATTTCGTAGAAAAACAAGATATGTCTGATATACAGGTGAATACTTTAAACCCAAACATAGCCTGTTGCTCCTTTCTTTAACTGACAACAGTGGCTGTGATATACCAAACAACACATGTAAATTATGTCATATTTTAGTACCATGAATTAATTATTAATAGGGATGGCATTTGAACAATAAGACAAACAAATGTTTGACATTTTACCTATCAGAATTCATTAAAACCTATAGTTGGTGCAAATTTTATTATTCCATATTTTATTAACTTTTTCAAGCAATTGCTAATCCGTTACAAGATATTAAAAAGAAATTAAAATTTAAAAAAATCATAGCTAACAACATATAAAATAATAAACATTTGTTTGATCAAATGCCACAGCTCGATATTAATAAGAAATAGAATAAAATAAATAATTAATTTATGGTACTAAAATGTGACATAATTTGCATGTACTTGGAGTCATTTGATGCAGAACTTTTTTATTTTTCTATTTGTAGCATGAACATTGTTGTCAATTGAAACAGGGACCAACCGTCTTGCGAGAAACGATTTTCCCGTGTTAACTGGCTATGTTTGAGTTTAAAGTATTCACATTCACCTTGTATAAATTTAATAATTGTTATAATTTTGCTGTTTGAAACAAACGAATAATAGGTAGGCAGGCTATACATCGTTGGAAAGTTTTCATATAATATAATTTTTTAATATGGCATCCGCATAAAATTTAAAACTTTGGGATCATAACTCGAAATCGAACAGTTTAAAAAAATTAAGATCGCCATTCAAACGAACACGAAGAAGAGTAAATCAAACTCCAGTATTATTTGACATTTGGATGTTATTTTCAAAAATAAAAAACTGCAAAATTTAGATCTTTGTCTTTATCTAGTAACGAATGCATTTTTTTCAAATTGAATACACCACTAAATTGTTTTTTCAATGTGGTAACTTTTGTCTACTGTAACCAACTTCGTATCTCTTAAGGGTCTTTTCGAATGAAGAGATTGGCGCGTAGCGCATACCTTTGCTAGTTTGTGTTTTTCAACTTTATTTATGAAATTATTAATTTAAAAACTCGATTGCCTTGTTATAAATGCCTTGAGGAATGGCGCTAAACCAAAATTTAGTACATATACTTATTTATAACAAAATTTTCTCTGTTAAAAAGTTGGAAAAAATGCACTTTTTCATCGTGTTAAAAAATGATTTAATTTGTAATTTTTTAATAAATTTCCAGTATAGCGACGAAGAATAGACCTTTATCTTTCAAATGTATTTAGAACAAATACTTAATTTTTAGGATTAAAGCAGAAAAAAGCTAACCAGTAAGTATCTATAATCACAGATTTATCGCATAAAATGTGGTGCCACCGCTCGGTAATCTCTTGCAATGAACAAGCTCCGCCCGTACGCCTCGGGCAGCATAACGTTCAGCTAGTTTTCTTAGATTTTCGATTTCTACACCACGTTTAAAGAATTGTAAAATATTTTTCCTATTTCGATTTTTTGTTTTTTAATTTATAATTAAATATTAGATTTCAGTACATAAATAAACAAAATTCCTTTTTTCACTTTATTTTTTCTTTCGTAATACTGATGCATATTTCAAGTGCTAAACACCCGTAATCGGAATACAATATTAAAAATTACAAATAGGTAACCTTATATAGTTAACAAATGATTAATTATTGCATCCCAAACATATTGGCCAATCCGGTCACCTGAAAATAGTGTGATTTACAAGAAAGTTGAACTTTGGTGACCTCAAGTTACGGTATTTACGTACAATTCTATAATCTGAGTAATGACGGGACATATCTAAAATTCGGGTATCTTTGTCTATTTAACTAATTTAAAGACCCGATTATCCAGAGGTCCGTGAAGTAGGCACGTCATTGTGAGCACAAATTCTAAAAACTACTTGAAAAGTTTGTGCTTCATTTGTATTGTTTTGTGCCGCATAAATTAAGTCAGCACCCCCTTCCCTTCTGGAGTTATTAATAATCGAAAATGACGTGCTAAACTTCACGCTCAGCTCGCCATTTGGCAGCACAAATAAAATGCTATGTACTGTTGGTTAGTGCTCTTCAATGTGAGTTTTGTGCCGCATAAATTAAGTCAGCACCCCCTTCCCTTCTGGAGTTGTTATTAATAATCTAAAATGACGTGCCAACTTCACGCTCAGCTCGCCATTTGGCAGCACAAATAAAATGCTATGTACTGTTGTTTAGTGCTATTCGAGTTGAGTTTTGTGCCGCAAAAATTAAGTCAGCACCCCCTGCCCTTCTCGAGTTATTAATAATCTAAAATGACGTACCAACTTCATGCTCAGCTCGCCATTTGGCAGAACAAATAAAATGCTATGTACTGTTGGTTAGTGCTCTTCAAGGTGAGTTTTGTGCCGCATAAATTAAGTCAGCACCACCTTCCCTTCTGGAGTTATTAATAATCGAAAATGACGTGCCAACTTCACGCTCAGCTCGCCATTTGGCAGCACAAATAAAATGCTATGTACTGTTGGTTAGTGCTCTTCGAGGTGAGTTTTGTACCGCATATATTAAATCAGCACCACCTTCCCTTCTGGAGTTATTAATAATCTAAAATGATGTGCCAACTTCACGCTCAGCTCGCCATTTGGCAGCACAAATAAAATGCTATGTACTGTTGGTTAGTGCTCTTCAAGGTGAGTTTTGTGCCGCATAAATTAAGTCAGCACCACCTTCCCTTCTGGAGTTATTAATAATCGAAAATGACGTGCCAACTTCACGCTCAGCTCGCCATTTGGCAGCACAAATAAAATGCTATGTACTGTTGGTTAGTGCTCTTCGAGGTGAGTTTTGTACCGCATATATTAAATCAGCACCACCTTCCCTTCTGGAGTTATTAATAATCTAAAATGATGTGCCAACTTCACGCTCAGCTCGCCATTTGGCAGCACAAGTAAAATGCTATGTACTGTTGGTTAGTGCTCTTCAAGGTGAGTTTTGTGCCGCATAAATTTAGTCAGCACCACCTTCCCTTCTGGAGTTATTAATAATCGAAAATGACGTGCCAACTTCACGCTCAGCTCGCCATTTGGCAGCACAAATAAAATGCTATGTACTGTTGGTTAGTGCTCTTCGAGGTGAGTTTTGTACCGCATATATTAAATCAGCACCACCTTCCCTTCTGGAGTTATTAATAATCTAAAATGATGTGCCAACTTCACGCTCAGCTCGCCATTTGGCAGCACAAATAAAATGCTATGTACTGTTGGTTAGTGCTCTTCGAGGTGAGTTTTGTGCCACATAAATTAAGTCAGCACCCCCTTCCCTTCTCGAGTTATTAATTATCGAAAATGACGTGCAAACATCACACTCAGCTCGCCATTTGGCAGCACAAATAAAATGCTATGTACTGTTGGTTAGTGCTCTTCGAGGTGAGTTTTGTACCGCATATATTAAATCAGCACCACCCTCCCTTCTGGAGTTATTAATAATCTAAAATGATGTGCCAACTTCACGCTCAGCTCGCCATTTGGCAGAACAAATAAAATGCTATGTACTGTTGGTTAGTGCTCTTCGAGGTGAGTTTTGTACCACATAAATTAAGTCAGCACCCCCTTCCCTTCTCGAGTTATTATTTATCGAAAATGACGTGCAAACTTCACACTCAGCTCGCCATTTGGCAGCACAAAAATAAAATGCTATGTACTGTTGGTTAGTGCTCTTCGAGGTGAGTTTTGTGCCGCATAAATAAAGTCAGCACCCCCTTTCTTTCTGGAGTTATTAATTATCGAAAATGAGGTGCAAACTTCACACTCAGCTCGCCATTTGGCAGCACAAAAATAAAATACTATGTACTGTTAGTACTCTTCAATGTGATTTTTTTTAATAAAAAAAAAAAAAAAAATTTGAAGTGTACATTTCAGTACCACGACTACATGGCCCACACGAAATTTTAATAAAAATAATTAAGAATTAACTATTTTGCTTTTAATAACATCAATTATGTGATTAGAAAGTTCATTATTTTTAATAAAAATGTGGCGTCGGCCAGTGGCACTAAAATGTACACTTCAAGAATTAAATAAATAATATGAAATAATTTTTTGAAGAAAGCAAGAAAACAATATATCAGTTAGTATAGATATTTAAAATATTATATTTTATCTTCGTATATTATTATAGTTGTATATTTTCTTTGTGAGTTTATTTCTGTTTTCATTGTTTTTCTTTTCCTTAATTTATGAAAATATATTTTCTGATATGTTTTATTTTATTCTAGAGGGCCGAAAATTATTAGCGCCTGAGAACCGAACGTACCCTAATCCGGCCCTGACTAGGTCCTAGCATGTCGTCGGCCGACTATTGAAATGTATTATGTCCACAAATATTACTTTCAAGAAAAACTGCTTCAAACATTTAAAATTTTATTGTAAAGAATGGGCAATGAATACACATGTTGAAATTTTTTTGTTTGTATAGTTTAATTTTCCTTAACTTTGTATGAAATTTGTTAAATTATAATTTTTAAATATTTTCGAACTATAAAAGGACCTAGTTGGACATGGATCAAAATAACAATAAATTTATAAAGAAAAATCCAATAAAGAGACTTTTTGTACCATGACCACACTTTTTATTATTATTTTTACTGTACTATGTCCAGAAGCACGTGAGAGAATTATGAAATCTGATTGGCCCTAGACTTCATTCAAAACAATTCTTAGTGTATGTCATTTTAAGGGACATGGTACAAAACTAGAAGTCTATTTAAAGTATAAAAAGTACTAAATACGATGTTCTTTCTACTGGCTATAAAATATAATAAATATAAAATATATCATCACGGCATATTACCCATTTCTGGGTGTGCCAATCTGCTTTATCGCAGATATCGGTAATGATGATGACATATTTGTACCGTGCGGGCGCTTACCAGACGTCACCTCACGGGCACTCATTGCTGGCGTGGAGAGTGCACCACAGGGGTCACTTTTGTACCATTTAAAATTCGAAATATTTGGCGTCGGTCGGGATCGAACCCGGTACACCCAGGTTCGCGACCAGACACTCAGGCACGAGGCCACGGGACCCCTACTGGCTATGGTACAAAAAAATACACGGAAACCGAATTAGACTATATCTATTTTTTTTTTTTTTTCAAAAAGTGGACTTTCCAATGAGGGATGTGCATTTACGCATAAAAAAATATTTTTTACATTTACGTGTAAAAAATGTTAAATAAGTAAAAAACGTAGATAATTTTAGTTCCTCATAGCGACACTAGATGACTTGTTTACAAATGTTACATTGCAGTAACTTTCCTTAGTCCTATCATAAATATATTCTAAAACGACTGAATACTCCCAATCGAAAATCTTGAGGTAGTTGTCACTCGAGTGCACCTGTACTTGCAATAACATAACTTGTATTTTTTTAACATTATATTATATACACATATTGTATAAAAATAGTTGAAAGCTAATATCAAACACTGTAACAATAACAAATTAATTTTCTTTATTTTTTCGCAGAAGAGATTTACTTTGAACTGTACCACATTTATTGGTGTATTCGTGTGCAAAAGTAATAAGATATAATACTAATTCTAAACTATAAATCGGACCTGCAAAACAAATTCATATATTTCTTACTTAAAATATCAAAAGTAATATTATATTGATTAAATTTTCATGCTTTTCACATAAAGTACCCATTTAAAATATATTTCCTTCGAATGCAATCAATGTACATCTGAAATTCGTTTAGCCAAAGAATGCATCTTATTCGCTAATATCACAGTATAAATATAAAAAGTAGTTGCCCTTCCCATATATTTGGTTACAGAAATATTTGACTCAGAATGTTTTAACTCCGCCTCTTGTTTTATAAATTTTAGTTTTGCCGCTCTCCGTAGGATGGCGAAACTATCAATGACAGTTAATTTTTCTGTATTATCGTTTACCTGCACAACTCGTGCGTAAACAATTCATAGAGTCATTTTGTTAAATAGTCGATAGGTAAAACAATTTAAGATCGCTGTGCTATCAGTGTACATTTTGTGAACTACAGCAAGTATATAAGTAATTTTTAACTTAATATACATGTTTTTCTGTCTTATTAACGCAAATTATACGTTTTTTAGTAACAGAAGCGACATAATAGTACGCTTAATTAGTTAGCATAAGTGAATTATTGAATAAATAGTAAATATCGTTTTATTGTTACTTTCATATTTCTCGGTTATAAATGCTATTAATTTTTCATTGATATATTTGGTAATTTCCTTTATGGAAATGTTAGATCGTGATGAATGGAAAGGGGTTTGTAATGCTGGTTCCATTATTTTAGAGGGTTTCACCGAAAAACAGGAGTACAGCATAAAAAAAAAATCTGTTGTGGCCAGCACAATACAATACCACTCGCCATTTTCATATTAGGCTAAATAAATATTGTATTTAACATTTCTAGTACACACAAAAAATTCTAATTACGTCTATTCTTTAATTTTTAATTCATTCTATGAACAAGTTTTCTCCTACTCTTTTACGTGTTCGAGATTCTCCCAATTCATTGACGAGATTGGCGGTATTTCTGAAGGGTATATGATGAATTATATGTATAGCAAGCACGTGTTTAGTTGATACTGATTCTGTACATACTTTATTACTTACTTTTTATACCAGTTTTAGATGTTGGCAGAGTCTTTTCCTCGTTATAACAATAGCATATTATAATTACTATTACATTTCGACTTGTCCATGTACGAATTTTAGGTTTTCTGCAATCAAGAATGGGTCAGACAGCTATTTCTATTATTTAAATATTTAATTAATGATAAAATAAGAAATATTAAATGTTCTCGAAATCCTCGGGAGTTGAGTTGTGAAAGGCAGAGAATACGGTTGTGTGCGAACGTGCGGCGATAGTCAAATTCGTTAAACGATAGATATCACGCTTTAATTCGCGGACCATATGAAATAATTAAACTCTAGTGAAACAAGGTAGTGTTGTGAATAAAGAAAGTGAAGTGAGAAGTACCTAGAAGCTCTAAATTAGAGTAAAAAAGTGTATACAGCGGTGAGACAGTAGCCAAAGACGTACATATAAACAGTAAGCAAGCGTAGTTTAGCGGCGGTAAGCTAGAACCTGCATACCAAGATAAAAATTTTAGTCAGGCCCGTACTTAGGAAAGTTTTGCAAATATGTCATCGGATAGAGATGATAAAAGTAACAAAGAAGGAAGTGATAAAATAGAATTAAGAGATTTAATGAAAATTATATTACAAATAAAGAACGATACAAAAGAGATAAAACAGGATCAGAAAGAATATAAAGAGGAACTACTACGAATGAAACAGATAAATGAACAGCTGAAGGAAGAAAACATAGAGATAAAAAAAGAATTGAACGACATGAAAGAGAGAATCGAGAGATTAGATAAAGAAAAAATCAAAAATAATTTCGTGATTGTAGGGCTAAGAACAGACACAATCAGCAGAAAAGACCTAAAAAACACCGTGGAAGACTTCATACACAAGAAAATTGGAGTTAATGTACAAGTGAAGGAAGCAATAAAGATAGGAGAGAAGACATGTAAGGTACAAATGGAAAATTTTCAAGATAAACAAAAAGTAATGGCGAATAAAAAGAACCTAAGAACCTTAAAGGACAAAATCTTCATAAACAACGAACTAACAAGAAATGAGCGCGAAATACAAAAGGAAATAAAAATGTTAGCAGAGAAAAATAAAAAGGCAGGAGATATATTGAAGATAGGCTATCAGAAAATAACAATAAATGGAAAGGAATGGAAATGGGACAAAACACAAAAGAAGATGATAGAGGTCAAAGAAGAAGGAGGTACTGCGTCAAAAAACTAAGGGAAAAACGAGGAAAATTGCAACAAAAAGGAAAGACGTCGCAAGCAAAGGAAAAGGATACGATAAGGAACAACAAAACACATATAATTAAGTACGGGATGGGCAAAATAAAAAATAGAGTAAATAAACCAGGGAAAATAATAAAATTTGGAACATGGAATGTAAAAAGTTTAACAGGAAAAGAATATGAATTAACAGAAGAACTGGCAAAAATGAATATGGATTACGTGGGTATAACAGAAACAAAGAGGAAAGGCAAAGGAATCACAAAGACACAAAATGGATATTGGATGTACTGGGTAGGAGTATCGGAAAAAGAAAACGCCAAGGCAGGGGTGGCAATTTTAATTAAAGAGGACAAGATGAAATATGTTTCGAAAGAAAACCTATTGAATGAAAGATTACTATCAATAAATGTTAAGGAAGGAGACGAAAACGAAGAATACACGCTAATTGTGGGCTATGGACCGAACGAGGACGCAAGAAAAGAAGAAAAAGATAACTTCTTTAAAGAACTACAAGAAATAGTAGACAGAAGTGAAAAGAGAGTAATAATAATGGGAGACCTTAACGGGAGGGTAGGAAATAAGAATGATGGAATAGAGTGGTGCTTAGGAAGGAATGGAGAGAATGTGACGAATACAAACGGGAAAAGAATAATAGAGTTTTGCCTAGAGAATGAGTTCAAAATCGGAAATACACACTTCAAGCACAAAGAAATACATAAAATAACAAGACAAGTTATAAGCAGAAATGAAAAATCGATTATAGATTATTTCCTAATTAACAAAGACAGCTGGAATAGAGTAAAAGACATAAAAGTAAAAAGAGGACCAGAGATTGGAAGCGACCATTTCCTTGTAACAATGATACTAAAGCAAGAAGTAATCACAAAAAACGAAATCAAAAGAAAGATAGTAAATAAGAAAATAAAATGCCATGAACTTAGAAGACAAGAGATAGAAGAAAAATTTCAAAAGAACGTCAACGAAGAGTTTAAGAAAAAAGCAAAAGAAAAAGAAGGAAACATAGAAAAGAAATGGAAGAACTTCAAAAAGACAGTACTAGAGGCAGCAGAAAAAAGCTGCGGCACGACTAGAATAGTGAACAGAAACACAAACAAAACTAGATGGTGGTCGGAAAGGGTAAAAGTTACAGTGAAAGAAAAAAAGAACAAGTGGAATAAATATCTACAAACGAAAGAACCTATTGACTATGAAAAATATAAAGAACAAAGGAAAAAAGTAAAAAGAGTAATAAAGGAAGAAAAAGAAAAAGCATGGAGAGAATTTGGTGAAAAAATGAAAAACGCATACAATGAAAACCAGAAATTATTTTTTGGAACACTTAAAAATATAAGACAAAAGAAGACAGCAACAATTACGAACATTAAAGATAAGGAAGGAAAGACGATAGCAGAAGAAGACAGAATAATGGATAGATGGAGACAGTATTTCATAGAATTACTAGAGGGAAATGATACTAAAGATGAAGAACAACAAGAAAGCCATCGCACACGAACAAAGGAAACAGAAATAACACAAGAAGAAGAAATAAGCTTGAAAGAAATAATAGAAGCAATAAGAAAAACCAAAAGAGGAAAAGCTCCCGGACATGACAAAATAACAGCAGACATGCTGAAAGCACTACCCGAATCAGCACTACAGGAACTTAAAGACATAATGAATGAAGCGCTAAAAGGAATAACACCAGCAGAATGGCAAATAGGTATCATAACACCAATATTTAAAAAAGGAGATAGCAGAGAGTGCCGGAACTATAGAGGAATTACCCTAATAAGCACAGTGGCCAAAATATATGCAAGAATCCTGGAGAGTAGACTAAGAATAGAGCTGGAAGAATCTTTAGAGGAAACTCAATTTGGTTTTAGACCAAATAGAGGAGTAAATGATGCGATATTCATACTAAGACAAATAGGGGAAAAGGCAATAAAAGAAGGGAGAAACGTACATGGGTGCTTCATTGATCTAGAAAAAGCGTTTGATAGAATCAATAGAGAAGACATATGGAAAACGCTAAGAAAAAGGGGAATATCAAATACGTTAATAACAGGAATTCAGAGCCTATATTCAAACACTAAGAGCTATGTAAGAGTGAAACAAGAGACCTCCAATACATTTGAAACTACAGCCGGAGTAAGGCAAGGATGCATTTTGAGCCCGCTTCTGTTTACGCTAATTCTTGACGAAGGAATAAAAGAGACAAAGAAAGAAGTAAAGAAATACTACATAGGAAATTGGAAAATGAGAAGAGTGGAAATAGCAGAATTATGCTATGCAGATGACATGGTCATCATAGCAGAAGACGAAAAAACCTTAATAAGGAATATAGAAATATATGATAAAGCGCTACAAAAATTAAACATGAAGATCAATAAAGAAAAAACGAAAACCATGATACTAGGAAGAAATGAACAACACCACACGATACAACTAAAAAATGAAAATCTACAGCAAGTCCAAAAATTTAAATACCTGGGAGCAATGATATCAGAAGATGGAAGATTTGATGAAGAAATAAAAGAAAGAAGAATAACAGGAGGCAAAATATTCAATAGCATCAAACACAGCTTCTTAGGAAAGAAAGAAATACCGAAAGAGACCAGAGTACAAATATTTAAGAAAGTAGTGACACCTATACTTATACACGGAGCTGAAACATGGACATTAACGAAAAGACAAAAAGAAAAAATTGCGGCTATCGAAATGAGATTCTTGAGAAAAATAGAGGGGAAAACAAGACTGGACAGAATTGAAAACACAACCTACAGACAAAACTTAAAAGTAAAAGCAATAGAAGATAAGATAGCAGAAGGACAGATGAGATGGTGTGGGCATGTAGAAAGGATGGGAGAGGAGAGAATAGTTAAAAAAGTGTTTGAAGCAAAAATTGGAAGAAAGAAACCACGAGGACGACCAAGAAGAACGTGGCTGGAAGAAGTAAAGGAGGCAGCGCAAAGAAGAGGTTTAACTTGGGAAGAAACGAAGACAGCAACACAAGATAGAGCAGAGTGGAAAGAAATATGGAGAAGACCAACAAATCAGAACTCAACCCCCTCCCCCGCAGGCCGGGGGAACGCCTTACACCCGTGAGGGTAGAAAGGTGCAGGATTAAGTAAAGTAATAATTCGATTTTAAAACCACAAAAATTGTTAAAATTTTATACCTTATTACTTTCTGAAGAATCTCTTGAATGAAAATGTCTGAGAAGTATTAGTTTGATTTTTATAGGTACGGGTATACGTTCTATTAAATTCTATATTCGACCGAAATATACTTATGATACGAAGTTGGTAAACGAAAATATATTTTTTTATTTTTGCTTAAAAATTCTGCATGAACCTTTGATACATATTTTTCCACGATATTTGGTAGCCCAATTACAACTGTGTAAATACCAGAAATTGTGTTGACTTTTAAAAAATAAATTTAAACGAATAATTAAAGAGGGATAACATTTAAATTTCCTATTTCGAGTCAAATTTGACATTCTACAATTTTATTGAACACCAGTCTACAGAGGTGGGCAGTAATGCATTACGTATGAAATGACAATGTGTAATTTTATTACATTTTATTCTAAAAAGCTATTTGCATTACATTTATATCTTAGTTCTTAGTAATTTGTAATGTATAAATAACTCATTTAGAGGTAATATTTTTTTGTATTTTTTTTATCTTATGGCAAGTAATATCAGTATTATTGTATTTTCAAATAAATAGGTACACATTATCATCATACTGAAAGTCGAAGTCGAAAGATTTTATACAATACCTATGTGTTCGAAAATGAACTTTTTCGGAGAAATACGAGTAACATTTTTATGTAAATATCAAGAGCCATGAATTTATTGATATCATTTCGGATAGATGTTGCGTGGAAACGGCTGTCAAAGCTGGATAATTATGTCCTCTTTGACATTTGGCTGTCATAATTATGTCATCTTTGACATTTGGCTGCCCGTTTCCACGCTGCAACTATTTGAAATTTTACAGATAAATTCATGGCTTTCGGTATTTACATTATAAAACTTGTAATAACTCCGGAACAGTTCATTTTTGGACACATATTGTATAAAACTTTTCGACTTATTTTGACTTCTCTGTCCTACTCGTACAAATGTGTTACACTTGTATTCCATTCATATGTAATGTGTAATGTCGGTGTAATAAACAAATAAATTGTAATGGTAACTATTTTACTTTTATTCACAATCATTATAGTAATGTACCGATTCCTAACCTTTTGGAGGTTGGAAAATACGTCATTCCTAAGTTTAATGACAATCTCTTGGGTTGTAAACACTAGATTTCATTTCCATCTCTTGGGTTGGAAATGTTTATGCAGAGGTTGCCTAGCAACATTGTCATAGATCCTTATAATAAAGTAGGCTAAGACAAATTTTAAGAGAGCTGTCAAAAATATTAATAACATTAAAGAGTATAACTCATTGATTTATTTTGAAAATTATTGATTTAAAATGAGGATGATTGTGAATAAAATAGTGTACATAACCTCGGCTGTAATGAAACATCTCCTACCTCGGATGTGATATACTATTATGAGAGTTTAAAAAAGTAACGTGTAATGTGTAATTCTGAACCTTTTTTCTTAAAATAATGTAAAGGTAATGCATTTACACTTTGCAACTAATGTGCCCAGCTCTACAAGTCTACTCGTATACCCACCAAAGAATGAAAGGATTTCGGATGGGTTGGGAATTCATACTTTTGTAATGTCATATAAGGGGATTACGCTAAAATGGACAGCTTAAATATGACTTAATAAAAATGTTTCCAAACAAACCCACGTGGTATTTGGTTCTGTAAGTTGGCCATAAATGACGTTCGAGGTTATTATTCTAAGATGTTGTCACTGATTTAAAATGAGGATATGGCAATTGTTAAATAGTATTTATGCTCACTCAGTACGAATTAACCTATATCACGTGCTTCTGTTTGGAAACATTGCTGCCTCACCCTTTCTACGTCAGCACTTAGGTAGTCCATTAATGATTATAGAAAAATTAGGTAAATTATAGGAAACATAATTTTCACCATTATTTTAAACAGTTATTTATCTGTCATTGAAATTAAGTTGCAAAAGTTAATAATTTTTTAAAATTATATCGTTGTAAATGAAAATATGGAATTAACCAGAGAGCATTATTGAATCATGATTTATAATTTGACAGTTAATTTATTAATATTTAAGTTTGCCAGATAGCAATTTCACAGTTTTTAATTTTAGAAATTAGTTCGAATATATTGTAACAAAAGATTGGTTGGGAGTTTTTAAAAAGTGGAAGGAGAGAATGGCGAAGGGCATTATTGTTGAAAGTAACTACTTCGAACATATTTAAAACAAAATTCTAAAAATGTGAAAACATGTATCATTCTCAATATTTTTAGCTTAACCCTCTTACTATTTGCTTTGAATAAATATTGTTATCGATATGCAAATACCTTACTAATTTTATATCACTTAAATAATGAAATATGCAATAGTTCGGGTTAAATTCTTGCAATATCAATAATTATAATTAGTTTTTGCAATATTAATTAAATTTTGTGAAAAATGCAATAATGTAAATTTACCCCATTTCAAGAATTCATACATAGCACTTTAATTGAAGATGCAAATCAGAGGAAGGTGAATTAAATCTTAATACAGCCCTATAGTCTGTTACTAATAAAAATAAATAAATATATCATCACGGTATATTACCCATTACTGGGTGTGCCAATTTACTTTGTATGCACAGATGGTAAAATATATTAACTTGTTGTGAATGAATGAATGCAATATTATTATTATCAGCATCATCATTATTTTGTGCAATTTAGCGTCACATTTACTTAAGACAGACGAAGCTGATCAGATATCCCAGATCAAATAAGTCTGCACCGGTTCGAACCTAGGTACCTCAAATTCAATCGCCACCGGCAAAATACTAGTTATAAAAAAACTTCATAATAACTATTACTTGCTTTTTGAAAGGATTTAAAAGTTTTCATTTAGAAATGCTGATGGCTAGAGGCTAGACCATAATCTTCTTATAAAACAACTTTTACAGAGAATTCATTTCATGCGAAAATTAAAAAAGCAGACATGCGCCAACTTTAAATGAATTAATTGCTTTCGCTATTGACCAGAATATATAAGCAAATGTACAAGGGTTCTGGTGACAGTTATAAATGAACTAAATTACTTGAAACTTAATTTTTTGCAATCATTACTTATTACTGCAGTTTCCAATGGATACAGAAAAATACTGAAAAATTAAATTTGTACTGACACGCATATTTCCGCAAATGAAAAATGAGAAACGAAACCAATCCATATAATTTAAAAATAAATTTAAATGTTAATAATTGATATGAATTATCAACTTATAAAATACCAACGCATTTGTATTTTTGTTTAGACTTATTTTTCTATGTTACGAATCTGTTTCGCAGTAAACATAGATGAAAAAATTAGAAAAATATTTTATTATGTGCACAAGTTACAAACGAATCGTATCGAAAAATAATCTGAAATTGTGGAAAACGATCCGTTTCACATTTGATCTTAAATTGTTGGTTTCCTTTGATAGAAAGCATCATAAATTTCATTTACCAGGAAGTTTCTACTAAGATTTATTTATTCGTATCAGAAGCAATACAACATTATTTAATCAGGCTTCTTTACGACGAGTCCCTTGGACTTCTGGTGTTCTCTGGCTATGGGTCTCTTGACAATGATCTGTTTTGGTGTGGACACTTCAGTTCATACGCTTTGTATGATTCTGGTATGAAAGGATTTGCCGACTAAGCCGTTGCCCGGGGGACGCCCGAATGCATTAACTTCATTCTTCGGGGAGGCTCCTTTCGTGTCCTTTCTGCTAAGATATAACAGTTTTAGTATATTAAGTTTGTTAATAATTGATCGATTACCAATCCTGTTAACTATACTACCAGTACCTACATGCTGCGTGATATTGTCCTTAATAATAACTAATTTATGGAACTAAAATATTACGTAATTTACATGTGTTTGGTGTCATTTCATGCAGAATATTTTTATCCTTCTATTTTTGTCAGTTGAAACAGGGAGCAAAAATTTGTGAAAACCGATTTTCCCGTGTTCGTAGGCTATATTCAGGCTTTCAAGTATTCACCCAGTATGTATACCTTTATATGGTGAAGTTGTTGATGGAAAATTTTGAGATATATGTACAGTATGGCGACTCCATTATTTGTTTGTTTTGCATATATTGGAACTATGCATCTTACAGTTTGTGACTCGTTGCTAGTGATGCCGCGAGATCTCGCATTTTCGAGATCTCGTCTCGAATTTCTCGAATTTTCGAGACGAAATTAACCTTATTCTCGTCTCGATAATTCGAGACGAGGCGAGAATAATGCACTCGAGATTTGCTCGAGACGAGAGTAGAAATTCGAGATCTCGATTGTAAAATTTGTTTTTTACATATGTTAAAAAAGTACACTTTTTTCATTAAAATGGATTCATAAAGAATACATTTTTTTAACACAATAAAAGTGTGAAACAATGCACTTTTTTAATGCAAATGGGTGAAATAATCGTCTCGAATTTCTCGAATTTTCGAGACGAGATTAACCTTATTCTCGTCTCGATAATTCGAGACGAGGCGAGAATAATGCACTCGAGATTTGCTCGAGACGAGAGTAGAAATTCGAGATCTCGATTGTAAAATTTGTTTTTTACATATGTTAAAAAAGTACACTTTTTTCATTAAAATGGATTCATAAAGAATACATTTTTTTAACACAATAAAAGTGTGAAACAATGCACTTTTTTAATGCAAATGGGTGAAATAATGAAACGTTACAGCACTTTTTTTCACGCTTTTGTTACAGACGTAAAAAAAATTGTATATAATTCGAGTAAAAAGTGTCTTATTTCACGCATAGGATTTGACGAACTCGCCTACGGCTCGTTCGGTCAAACTTTCCTATTTGTGAAATAAGATTATACTTTTTATACTTGTTGCATAAATAACTATAATATTATGTAAATATATCTAATAAAAATGTACAAAATATTAATCGGTAAAAATAAATATTTTAATTGACTCTTCATTTACATTCATATTTATTTATTTATTTTAGATTTATTTGGATTTAGTAAAAGAAAATGCACAAAAGTGAGTACAATGATATACTCTCTCCATGCCAACTCAAATCGCACGCTCTATACGAATATACTCGTATTACCAATATTTGGGAATAAAGCAGATTGTCGAAACGGGTAATATAATAAGCCATGATATTATTGAGAATTTTTTCTCTATGATATCCATGTTGCCTGTAATATTAATATACGTATTTATAATTGCTAATTATAAATTCGAGAAATTCGAGACTCTCGAGTCGAGATCGGGAGAAGGCAAGAAAAAATATGACGAGACGAGATGCAGAGAAATCTCGTCACGAAAATTCGAGACGAGACGAGAGTGGATTGTTTCTCGTCTTTTCTCGTCTCGCGGCATCACTAGTCGTTGCGTCTTAACAATCTATTTAACTTTATAACTATTATTAGCGATTAATACTTACATTGTTTTAGTATACAGTTTTTGTGGTACAAATACTTTCACATTTGTGGTAAATGACTAAAAGTAAATGAAAATTATTTTATTTATTGCGTACATAATATTTCATTGGCAAAATCACCAGGAACTATAATACAAATAGTGTCAATCGCTGAATTTTAATAATATTTTTATTCTTTTTACAAAATTTTGAACTATGACGTAATTGGCCAGCTTTAATGGGCTTTAGTTCTTACAGAAAATATTTAAAATAAAAATTATTGCTATCTATTAATGGTATTCAATTTTTAATGATAAATCTTTGATGTTTCCTTATATTAAAATAAAAAACTCGAGGACAACGCTAAGGCGGTTAAATTAGTTAAAAGTGGTAACATTAAGAGGTCATTTTAATGATATATTTGGTGCATTAGTGTGCCATTTTATTAATGTATTTGTTTTCCCAAAAAAAAGTCGTAGGTCACTATCTATTAATAGGTACCTATATTATATATTTTTAGTTTTTTGCTTATAATTTTCACGGTATTTCTCACAATTTTTGACCATTTTCTAGACATTCAGATTTGAAATGAAACTGAAAATAGTCTGTGCAACCAAATAATGCAAAAAAAGTGAAAACTAGACTTTTCATGTATTATAGTCACGAATAATAATTTTATATAATACTAGCTGACCCGCCCCGGCTTCGCACGAGTAAAGCTAAAATAACGATTAGCTACACGTGTACCAGTAATTTTTCACATTTACTTCGGAGACATGCACTGCGTAGGAAGCCGGTAATCTGCCTCGCATCGTACATGTAATAGGCTCCGCCCGATCCTAAAAGCGCCTTTTCTAAACATGTCTCGGGTACTTTTACTTATGTACATATGATGCAAGCTATCTCTCCGACAAATATCGAAAATCTGCTAACGGTTAAAACTTTACTATAGATAAAAAATAATTGAAATCTTAATGGATGATTTTTTAAAAACGCTGAAACACTTTATTTCTTACCAAAAGCATAAATAAGAATTTTTATATCCCTAACTTGAGAAATGATGGGTTCTCCATACAAACTTTCGTCCCCTATTCAAGTTTTATTTTCGCGACAAAAGGTAGCCTATGTCCTTCTCCTAGGTCCAATCTATCTCTATACCAAAATTCATCAAAATTGTTTCAACAGTTCAGGCGTGAAAACGTAACAGACAGACAGACAGAGTTACGTTCGCATTTATTATATTAGTATGGATTTAATATTAACAATTAAATAAAGAAAAAATCAAAATCACAATTAATGTTTTTTTTTATTACAATAATCAATATAGTTAACAATGATGACAATAATTTGTGTGATAGTTATTTTTATTATTGCAATCAAATTTAGTCTACTGTAGGTGAAAATTGTTGTAATCAAATAAAACTACATTGTTATTAACAGTAAAACTTTTCATTGTTGTAATCAAATTTAATCTTTTGTATTTGAACGTTTATTTGTTCTAATCAAATAAAACTACACTGTAATAAACTGTAAAAGTAATAGATGTGAGAAAGAATATGGAAATCAAAATTTTCAATTTTGTTCTTTCCCGAAGAATTTAATTTTGATTCTGGATTATTTAAATTTCTTTTTGTTTCCAGCTAGAATCCTTTTTACTGTACTTTGTGAAATATTTATTTTAGAACCTTGCTTATGCTTTCGATTCATTTTGATTATTAAATTTTGATAATTCAATTTTTTTCACGAAAGTTTTATCTTGCACTACACGCCAATGACAAAAATTTCATTGTCCAATTAACCAAAGAATTACTCATCATGCGTCAGTGACGTTCAATTCATTATTCACTTGTGCAACTGTACTAATAGGAGCGGTACAAACTTTCATCCCTATTTCACCCCTTTAAATTTTATTTTCGCGATAAAAAGTATCCTATGTCCTTGTCCACGGTGCAATCTATCTCTATACCAAAATTCATCAAAATTGGTTCAGCGGTTTAGGCGTGAAAACGTAACAGACAGACAGACAGACAGAGTTACTTTCGCATTTATTATATTAGTATGGATGAAATGAAATATTTACATTCTGATCAATTAAGTAATATTACACTTTAATGAATATTTATTTGTTTTTGGATTTTCAAGATAAACAAAATGGAGGTTTTTATCAAGATTATTATTATAATTTTGGGCATATGGCCTATATGAATTACAATCAAATTCGCTCACAAGTTGTATTTCTCCATATTAAAATAAACAATGTGCATTTTATTTAAATATTAATTTTAATATCTTTTAGTTATTTTAATAAGAATCATATGTATACTTCTTGTAGAAATCTTAAATGCACTTTAATTTTTGTCAATAATAATGTTTATTTAGCTTTTAAGAGCATTGTGTACATCCACCGTAAAAGCTTAAAACTTAACTTCATTCTAGTCTAATTACAAGAAAACTATTAGAGATATAAAAGTGAAACAAATTTTATATGAAAGATGAAGGATGAATCTAGGTTTCTCTGGAAAAAGATATTTGATATTTTTATATTTTAATAATATGACAAGCTCTAAAACTACACATATTTTGTCGTACAATTTCGGGCTTTTAATAAACATTTTTCGTAAAACTATCTTCACAGAAACTTCTATTCAATCTTTAATAACACAAAGATGTAAATAACTTATTTATTACTATGCCCATTTCAATAAATTTAGACTGGAATGAAGAGGCTAAACGGTGTAAATTTGTGTGAAATTTTCGTTAGTGAACTACTGCCTCTAGCGGAATATTTAGGAAGTATGAGACCATCTCTGTCTTTTGTAGTTGACCAAACAAGTTTTGTGTTATACTATTCACATTATAAGTAAATTTGTAATATTCACATTAGGACATGAAAATAACTTATTTTGTATATATGCAAGTCGGAGTGGTCTTATCTTAATATATTTTCACGTTAATTTTTTGACTTTACAATAAACTTTGTTTATATTTGTTATCAACATTTGTAATTCCATTCTAGAGCTTTATTATTGTTGTTGTAAACTACCCTTGTTTCCATCATTCCGTTATTGTCTTTTGCTAGTGCTGTGTCATTCTTTGTTAATTTTGGTTATTCTGGTTTTTTGAATAGCTTACGTTCTGGATTTGATTTTTGGTTTGTGATTTGGAAATATTGTGGTGCTTTGTTTTGGTTTGAGTTAATTTTGGACTTGATTTGTGATTCGCTTTTGGAATTTATTGGTTAGATTTATATATAGACGACTTATACACAGAACTCTATTTGGAACTCTGAAATCAAGTGTTAAATAATACTATATGTTGCAAGGAAATTTACTTAGTTACAGGCAGAACTATTATAGCGCTACACAGAACTCCATTTGGAACTCTGAAATCAAATGTTAAATAATACTATATGTTCATTTGTTTATTAAATTTATATATTTGGACGGAGAACTGTAACACACTATACAGAACTCCATTCGGAAATTTGAAATCCTTATTACGGGCTTAAAAGATCAGAACTATTGAAAATACTTTAAGGAACTCTAGAACTCTTCTATTTTAGTCAATTGACACCATCAGAACTCTTTTTTACGGGAATGTGGGCGCTGCGTGAAGTTAGCGCCCGGAAACTTTAAAACCCTTATTATGGGTTTAAAACTTCAGAACTATTACTAATACTTTAAGGAACTCTAGAACTCTTCTATTTTAGTCGATTGACACCCTCAGAACTCTTTTTTACGGAAATGTGGGCGCTGCGTGAAGTTAGCGCCCGAAAACTTTGAAACCCCTATTATGGGTTTAAAACATCAGAACTATTGCTAATACTTTAAGGAACTCTAGAAGTCTTCTATATATACCCAGAACTCTAAATATTTTTTATTGCGCTAAAAATGTGGGAGCTAACTTCACAGGGGTCTAAATTTAAGCATTCGTTTAACAATACCGGGCCTAAATTTATTTATATAAATTAACTTAGTTTATAATTTAGTAAACATGCAAGATATCTTATAAAATATTCGATTCGATAGTTATAAAAGAGTAAATTTAAGAAATAAATGTACTTAAAATTATATTTCATTTCCTTTTATACCTATAATTAATATATCATTATTATTCATTTTACAACATGTATAATAATATTTCTGTACTCATCAATGTAAGCAATATTTCTAACGTGCTTTAAATATATTTTCATCATTACCGATGTCTACATGTGTTGTAAATACTGGCACACCCAGAAATGGGTAATATGCCGTCATGATATATTTATTTATTTATTTATTTTAAATTTTGAGTTAACAAAATAATAAATGTAATACATACGATAGTTGTTTTGATACGATTAACTACTTTCCTTGAATGAATTACGATCTTCTTATGGTATGGTATAGAAAACAATAATTAAAAATCTGTTACTACTACTACTTCTGGTTGTCCAATTGTTAACAAAACTTTTTTAACTCTTTCCAATCATGTCAGATTGAGGAATTCATAGTTAAACAGGTTTTAAGTCTTATAGGTTTTGAGGAATCGTCCCAGACACAGACGTCATTTTAAAAATGTTATAATCGGATTCTAGGGATCTTAAATCGTGCTTATTCACTAAAATCTGGATATGCCAATTTTAGCATGAATCCAATACCTCTCTTAGCGAGAGGTATAAAACAATATTACATAAAAACTACAATTTTACAAAATTATTATTACAATACTATAATTATACTCTACAATATTATTTTCAATACCAATATTAACAGAGTAAGTACAGGCTGCTACTGTTAAATATGCAAAATTTCATCATTGAACCACGACAAATATATAGCTGGGCAGTTTATGGCTCAGCAGTGATAGACTCCGCCTACTGTAACCACGTGCTTTACCCGTCTCATACCTCACCGCCGGCAGCACCTCTAACAGAAACTGTACACAATGCCCTTAACTATACATGTTATGGGTGAACATGATTATTATTTTTGCTATAACTATATGTACATACTACTTGTTTTATTTTCAGGTGTTATGTTTATCTTAGTATTTTATTGTTCTAAAAACAATGTTTCGTTCCATTTCTTTAAGAAGTTAAGTTCGAAATGGTTTACTCATAACTTTAGGTAAGACATATTTAAAAATTTTACTATTATTACTTTCATAATAAAATGATGTAGTATTGGCTACTACGAGTGTGATATACAAATGAGTGGAATTCAAAACTGATTATTAAAATAATAAATACTTAAAATAATAAATATTTAATTTATAATAAATATATTTTGTTGCAGGTATAAGTGTTCTATGTTAAAATAAATTAACATAAAATTTCAAAATGTGAATAAATAATTAAATAAATAGTATATCGGTATTACTTCGAAATTAAGACGTTTTGATAACAATTATCAAAAAAAATTGTAATCGGTGGTGCCATGGAGGAATAAAGAAATTCGTACATTGATAACTACTCTCCTCGTTTTATTTAATAAAAAAATATTAATATTTATTCTTCTGTTTTACTATGATTGCTGTTTATTATTCCATGGCATCACTGATTTCATTAATATTAACATTTAAATTACTTCGATTTTTCTTGTTACGACTAAAAAAAATGTAGGATATCGTTACAAAAACAATGAAACTGTTTTGTTGAAAACTAATTAGGGGAGACAATATTTGATCATTTCAAAATTAACATTGTACAACCCTGTATACATTTATTTATTTTGAGCTAGATTTTTCCTTGCATGCATAAAAAGTAAAAAAAAAAAATGGAATGGAGTGAGTAAACGAAAAGGTTTATGGATTCTACATTTAAAAAAACAAATATTTAAAAGTGTATTGTGTAGTGTTTACAAGAGTCTTGCATTTTTCTTGTTCTATATTTCGTTGCAAGACAAAACAAGAGTCTGCCCTGCAAGAAAACTGCAAGAATAGCAAGATTTTTAAATATTTTCTTGCATTCTTGCAATCTTGCAATATTATATTATAATTCAATATATCAACATTTTATTATAGGTTTTACCTCTAGCTAAGCTGACATTAATCGGAAAAGCTAAAAAGGTTTTAGTAACAATTGACAACCTGAAGAAGTAGTTTCTTAAAAAATCTTCTAAATATTATATTTTGAAAATTTATAGTACAAAAAATAATAAAGAGCATTAAGTACTCAATCTGATTAAAATTTTCTTATTATATAGATTTAGAGATAAAAAATCTGTTGTGGCCAGCACAAGACCTCTCGCCATATCCATATTAGTCTATATCAGTATTGTATTGCACTTCACTTTCGAACCGTCGTTTTATAACAAAATATTACAGAACTTTACCCAAATATTGTTTTTTATTGTATTTAACATGTCTTCTGCACACATATAATTCTAATTATATCTATTTTTCATTGTATGCGGAAGTTTCTAAATGTCAGAGATTCTTCCAATTCATTACCCAGATTGGCGGTATTTCTGATGGATATATGCATTTTACCACAATTTTACCTATAATTTCAAATATTTCATTAATAACACAATAAGAAAGATTAAATATACTTCCCAGAAAAAGCTATCAGAATGTCACTAAAACTGTTGATTTTTGACACTGACATATGTCATTCACAAACTATGTTATAAATATTGGAATTTGTCAAATGGTTTCCTTAGTGCCTTGGCCTCTGCGATTAGATTACTCTATATATTATAGTGTCTTTAATCTCTAAATCTATACAAGATATAATAAAAAAATTTAAGTGTATTAGATGGAGAAATTCATGTTCTTCAATATTTAATAAAAAAAACTCCTAAAAAATTAAATTAAAATTTTTTTTTTAAGAAACTACTACTTCCGGTTGTTCAATTGTTACCAAAACTTTTTCAGCTCTTCCCAGGAATGTGAGATTGAAGAATCCATAGTTAAACAGTTCTTAAGTCTTATAGTTTTTGAGGAATCGTGTCTACAACATCCAGACATACACACATACACATACACACATTCACACACACACACACACACACATCATTATAAAAATGTTATAATCGGATTCTAGGGACCTTAAATCGTGCTTATTCACTAAAATCTGGATATGCGAATTTTAGCATGAATCCAATACCTCTCTTAGCGAGAGGTAAAAATCTGATATGGCCAGCACATGACCTCCCGCTAATTCGATGTTTAAAATTGCAATGAGCTTGGAGTAAAATATCACGTTTGTAAACAAAATCAAATTTGTTGTTCCAATAAATAGAAAAGTCTTCAATAAGAAATTTTGTATATATTTTATCCAGTTTTTTTTTTTTTTTTGAAAATCTAATGTTGTTTTCAATCATATACGAGTTTTAAAATCAAATTTGAGAAGTTTTTTTTTATCATATACTAAAACTGAAAAGTTTTCCGTTATATTTTAATATAGTTTTTCATTAAACACTGTTATGGGTTTCAAGTAAAGTACCACTTCTGATTGTCCAATTTTACCCAAAATCTAATAAACTCTTTATATTGATGCAGAAAGCTTAAATACGGATTTTTTTTTTTTGACGTTTGATATAACAGTTATCGCGAAAGAAAAAAATCGTCACACACACATCATTATAAAAAAATCTGATGTGGCCGGCACATGACCTCCCGCCAATTCCATATATAAAATAGTAATGAGCTTTAAGTCAATTGTATCCAAAATCTAATATGTTGTTCCCACTGACATAGAAGTCTTGAGTACTAAAATTGAAAAGTGTTTTTCATTAAAAACTGTTGTGGGCTTGAAATAAAGTACCTAACACTTCCGGTTATCCAATTTTACTCAAAATCTAATCAACTATTTATATTAATGCAGAAAGCTAAAATACGCAAAATAGAAATTTTTGGAAGTTTGTTTTAAGAGTTATCGTAATATAACTAACGGTTTGGTAGCTAATAGGGAAAAGTCTAAATAATGTAACATAACGCGCACGCGCAAATGTGCAAGACAAGAAATATGCAAGAGTCTTGCAAGCAAGACAAGATTTTTGCTTGCAAGTGTTATTTAAATTTCTTGTCTTGTTTTGCAAGACAAGACAAGAAATAGCCTAGCAAGACAAGAAATCTTGTCTTGTGAAATACTAATTGTGAATATTCAAGATATTTAGAAATGAAATCAAGTCTTTATTTGTATTTTGATTTGAATCTAATTTCTGCAAATCTACTTGAACAATTAAATAATAAATTAACAGGTGAAGTATCATAAGATTTTATACATGAAAAAGGTTAATAAACAATCAGAAAAAAACGTAAGTAATTCTTTACTTTTAAAAAAACTGCAGTTCAACTTCACTTTTTAACCTTCAATATTACATTGTGTCAACAGGCTACAAGGAATAAATCACTGTTGGAAAACGTTTTCTAGTTATTGGGATATGTGCACGAAGTAATACAATTTTAAATGATTAATTGCGGCATTATGACATTATGAGGTCCCGTTTGATTTCTATGATGAGAAAAGGTACATGTGGAAGTGGAGAATGCAACACCAATGTATTATTTTTAAATTATAACATTTTGCAAATAAGGTAAGATTTTAATTATACGCCGAACATTTTTATAATACCCTGCATTGAGCGTCATTTTAATGTCTAATATTCAAAATGGAAACATTGCAGGAACAAAAGAAAATCATCAGATTTTGGATATATTCATATACCGGGTGTCTTAGGTCGACCGACATTAAAATGTGAAATCAGTTAATTGTGAATAGTATCTCCCCGGTGGAAGGAATTATTTTGAAATTTTGTATAATTATTGGAAGACAAAAATAAGAAAATTCGTAGAATATCCAGGATGTTTTCCATATCCCGCAAAAAGGTTACTAGATAACAGTTCAAATAGCATAATGGTAGCGTGTGCGCTTGATAATAATAAAAAAAAAACTCGACGAGAGTCTCGGGACCAGCCAGCATCAAAATTTAATTTTCGCTTCTGAAATTTTAATTATTACATATTTAAATTTTTATTGAAATTTAATTAAATGGTTGCATTATTTTTATTTTAAAATATAATACATAAATAAATAAATATATCATCACGGTATATTACCCATTTCTGGGTGTACCAGTCTGTTTTCACAGATATCGGTAATGATGATAACATATTTGTACCGTTCGGGCGCTTACCAGGCCTCACCTCACGGGCACTCATTGCTGGCGTGGAGAGTGCACCACAGGGGTCACTTTTGTGCCATTTAAAATTAGAAATATTTGGCGTCGATCGGGATCGAACCCGGTTCCCCAGGTTCGCGACCAGATACTTAGGCACGCGGCCACGGGACCCCATTCATGCATCAAACAATGATTATATTATATTATAAGTCAATAAAATTTTTTAAAATCTTAATAATAAAAATTATTTCAAGAAGTAAAAATTAAAAAATAAATTTTGCTGCTGGCTGGTTTCGAACTTTTGTCTTTCCGAGTTTTATTTATTACCAAGCGCCAGAGCTGGGCAGTAACTAGTTACTTTAGTAACTTAGTTACTAACTAGTTACTTTTACGTAACTTGTAACGTAACTTAGTTACTTTTTAAAATATGGTAACTGTAACTGTAACTTAACTTGCTGCGGAAAAGTAGTTGGTAACTTTACGGTTTTTAGTTACTAGTTACTTGAATAACTTAAGTTACTTAAAGTAATTCAAAACTGTTTTGTTTTAAATAAATGTCTGTCCAGAGTGGGAGTGTTGAGCGCAGCATCGCGCATTCCCTCTGTAATGTGTAACTTTTATTTTAAAACATAATTTAATTCAATATTATTGTTGATTGATTTCAAGTCATAATAGATAATAAAATAAGTAATTATATTCATGAATAATAGAGTTATTTTGTACGGTAAACAGAAAAACTAAAAATAACACATTATTTTAATTTTTAATTCTAGAATTAATTTAGGCCAAAAATTTTTTCGGGCCCCCCTCTCGCTTTATAGTAAAAAACAAGTACGTACAAATATTTGTATAATTATAATGTAAGATTATTTATTGAAGAAAAAAATAAAATTGCCTGCTGAGAGAAAAGCTGATCACAGTACCGCATGCTCGATTCTAGTTTGAGGTGAAATCTTAGCATAATATTTTGTTACTCCTCTCTAGGGCCGATTGGCGATTTTGCGGGGTCTCGGGAATATGTTATTAGAGTAGCTGTAACTACCAGTAACTCCGGACGAGTAATGGTGTCTATGAAGATTTCCACCCTACCCACGAAAAAAAAAAGGTCCGTTAACATTAACAATAACAATCTGACTAGGTGTTAAAATTTAGGTTAACGTAGTGCAAAAACCCCTTGATAATGTATACTACACAATATCTAAGTCAACAGTCTAATGCCCATATTCATAAACACTCGTAAAGTTTCAAAACGACTCGTTATAATTTTTGACAAATAGAATCAAATATGACAAATAAAAATGTGATTATTATTTCAATGTCAACTGTTTTTATTGGATAAATATTATAACGAACTGTTTAAAATTTTTACTAGTGCTTATGAATACGGGCATTAGTCTACACTTCACGCCATTAAAAGTAGTTAGAAAGTAACTCAAAGTAACTAAGTTACTTTTAATGAGTAACTATTAAATAACTTAGTTCTTTCACTAAAGTAACTGGAACTTAAGTAACTTAGTTACTTTTTTCTTGAGGTAACTGTAACTGTAACTAGTTACATTTTAAAAGTAACTTGCCCAGCTCTGCCAAGCGCACACGCTACCATTATGCTATCTGAACTGTTACTTGGTAAACATTTTTTCTGGGATATAAATAACAATCCTGAAGATTCCATAATTTTTTTTTTTTTTTTAATATTAAATATTTAACCTTTAGAGTACTGAACGGGTTCAATGGACCCGATAGACAAATTAGAATTATTTTGTTTCTAAAACTATTGGTTTCTCTTTGGTGACGTTTTATGACTTTTATTATTTCGTCTTGTTTTATAAGTTTTCGCCAAATATTCAATGTTAGGCCACACTATATTTTTTTAAAACTATAATATTACATTATGTACGGACAGGGTCCAATGGACCCTTGTGCTACTGCATGGTATTGCGCAAGTACACATTAGCGTTTTGTTGGTTGTAAAGTATACAAATTGTTTAGTATTTATTCTGAAGTCAAAATGGATAGACGTAAACCTCTAAATGAAAAAGAACTTGAAGATATATTAGAAAATTTTAGTGATGTTGAGTATGAATCTCATTCTACTGATACAGACTATGTGGCGTCAGACAGTGACGGTGAAATTGATGAAATTCTTATAAATAGTGTGTGTAGTTCCGAATCTGAAGTTGACTTAGATAATGTTGAAGGTACATCAAACAATGCAGCAGATGTATACACTTCTAAAAATAAAAAGAACTGTGCCAGCGACTTCCGGCACAACAACCACAAGGACATTTTGCACAACAAAATATTTTACGAGAAAACATGGGGCCTACGAGGTATGCAAAACGAGAAGCCCATTCAGAAGTCTCAGCATTTTATCTATTTTTTAGAAGACCGCTTTTGGAAGTAATATGTAAATGGAGCAACAAAGAAGGTGAAATTGTATTTAGTAATGAGTGGAAAACACTGTCAATAACAGAACTGAAAATTTTTATTGGTGTTATTATTCTAATTTGTGTTTACAAATCAAGAAATGAGGATATAAAGTTCTTATGGAATAAAGAAAATGGAAGAAAGATAGTGATGTTATGAGCAGAGACAGATTTCAAAATATATTACGAGTCTTAAGATTTAACGACACCGCAGCCCGTCGAAAAAATAGGTCAAAAGATAAATTAGAGCTAATAAAAAATTGTTACAGTATGTGGAATAGTTATTTACAAGATGCTTTTGTGTCAGGCTGGTGCATGACTATAGACGAACAACTAGTTACCTTTAGAGGACAATGTCTTTTCCGGCAATATATTCGGTCTAAGCCAGGCAAATATGGCATTAAAATTTGGGCTATTTGTTCATATGTTTGGAAGACATATGTGTACACAGGTAAAGACGAAGGTGAAGAAAGAACTATGAAGCTAGAAGAAAAAGTAGTAAAGAATTTGGTAAAGGAAATAGAGAAATCTGGGCGCAAAATAACATGTGACAATTTTTTTATCTCTTTAGATTTAGCACCATATTCGCTTTCAAAAAAATTATCAATAGTTGGAATTATTAGAAAAAATAAAACAGAACTTCCACTTGAATTTACAGTTGCTAAAGGCAGGAAAACATATTCAACATTGTTTGGATTTCAAAATAATGCTATAATTGTGTCATGTTGTCCCAAAAAGTCTAAAATAGTTACTTTACTAAGTACACAAAGATAATGAAATCGATAACACAGAAAAAAAACCTAATGTTATTATAACATACAATGAGACCAAAAAAAGTGGTGTTGATACAATGGATCAGATGGTAAGAACTTACACAACTAAACGCATGACAAGGTGATGACCTCTAGTGATCTTTTATAATATGTTAGACATAAGTATACTGAATTCTTTTATAAGTTATAAACATCTAAATCCTGATTACAAAAGTAAAAGTTCTTATAAGCGAAGACATTTTATTTTAGAATTAGGAAAAGAATTATGTAAAGTAAGTGAAGATACGATAAATGAAGTTAGAGTTAGAGTTAGAATGTTCAACAAGAAAGAGAAAGCAAAAAGAAGATCATCAAGAAAATATTATTTGTAAAAAAGAAGATGCTGGATACGTCCCACAAAAATTGATAGAAAAACAAGAACAGTTTGTTGCGTTTGCAAGAAAAATGTTTGCAATGAACATTTGTATACTATTTGTAAAAAATGTAGAAAATAACTATATTTGCATTTATTTTTAAAGCTAGTTCTAATTGCATTGTACCTTAATGGACTTTTATTTGTAATACGTTTGTAAAATGTATTAGTTTGTGAAAATAAATAAACCTTCTAATAAAACTTGTATTTTTTCAAACGTTTCAGATAAACAAATTACCATTTTTCTAAAAGCATTATTACATCTAAATTGCAAATAAGTACACGTATAAATAACTTTAGGTTAAGCTATGTAGCAATACAGCTTATTATTGTTTAGAAATATTGCAAATAAATTCCAATTATCAACACAATATATAACGGGTCCAATGGAGCGTACTACAAAATTTTCCGTACTCAAAGGGTTAAATTGCTTAATTTTAACCGTAATCCATAGAATTAGTATCCTTCAATAAGTATACAAAATTTCAAGTTAATATCTTACACTCCTATGTGTCGGTAGACTACCGATATATGAATATATTTCTTCCTCTGATGATGCATTTATCTACTGACAAACATTTATACCGTTTTTTTTTTATCACTGAACATGGGCGTATATCATTACCATAGTTACATTGGGTAATAAGGGTATTGTCATTTTAATTTAATTTTATAATTTATAAATTATTGTTTCTTATTAATAATTACATTACTTGTTCTGATATTTTAATGTTGGCTGGACTGGGTCGCTTACTAAAAGTAGCAGCAAATAAAGCGGAAAATTGTCTTACTTCTTACTCTATTGGACTTAGGACTTATACAGGGTGTCTCAATAAGCTTGCTCACTATTGGTAACTTTTTTATTTGAAGAGATACGAAGTTGGTTAACCCTCCAGTGCACGGGTGGTTTCAATACCACACAAGCGAACGGGTGAGGCTTGTCAGACCCATAATTGGAATATGTATAAAAAAAATTCTATTTACTTTTTTTAACAGTTTTTCGGTTTAATGTACACTATGGTTTGTTTGCTTCAACATGATTCAATAAATTTAAAGAAAAAAAAAAAAGATTAGGGATTTTGTTAGATTAATAAACAAAACATGTCATTTTTAACACTTTTATTTCAAATTGTTATTCACAAAATTCTAAAAATTTAAAAATAAAAAATATACTATTTATATAAAGAAAACAAGCTAATTTACTAAAAAAAAAAAGAAATGGAAATATATAAAAATCTCCTATGCAAAACAATGGACGGTAAAGTAGTTACATGAGCGAACGGGTGAGGTCTATCAGGACATTTTTTTTTCACAAAAACTGTAATATATATTGCTGAATTTTTTTTTATCAAATTTTGGGTTTTGATATTTGTGAAAGGTACATAGAAGCTCATGGTCTCATAATTTTTCTTTAAAAAAATACAGCAATACTTGTATATTGCGTGGACTCACAGACCCCACCCATCCACTGGAGGGTTAATTAACAAAATTAAATATTATTAGGACTACTAGGAAAATAGGAAAATAAGAAAAACCAAGTATGAAACTAAACACTCCCTTTATTCTGAATACCGTTCCTCTTGTCGCATATCAAATACAACTAACCCCCAAATTATTATTTCCAACCTATATAAACAATGTATTACGTACACACATACAAATTAATTAACTACAGTAAATCCTTGCGTAACATTCGGCCATCCTGCATTATGCAGTGTCCTCACTGGCATCCAAGATTGTCTGAAAAGAAATGAGATTATCTCATGGCGTGTTTGTATGGCCCGCACTTGGCTCATACCGCAACACTAAAATTTTCGTCATATGCAAACTCAGATCTTTTAAATTCTTGCACACCGCATCATGTTTATACAAAAAACTGTAACTCAACTATGATTATGTGCAAGTTCAACCACTTGTAGTATGTTCTGCAAAAACAGACTCAGGGACTACTTCAACAAGTAACTGACTACTTTGCGTTTATCACAAAAGTAAACTGACTGCGAACGACATTGTTCATAACGACATCCCGAGCTAAGCAATAAAAATCTCTTACAATTTGCTTACTATCGCTACTACTGCCATCGCTCATTGTACTTCTATGAAGCCTTCCCTCTCTCTCTTATTTCTACAACAAATCAATAAATTATGCACAAATAATAAATCTTATTTACTTCTTTCAAAGCCTAACTTTCTCAAAAGGTCATCAAAACAATCATTCCATACTCGAGGGCTTTCTCTCAAACCATACAATGTTTTGTCTAGTTTACAAACTCTGTCTGTAATGTCTTGATAACCTCTAGCCTGTTTTATATAGATTTCTGAAGTAACTTTAACATTTAAAATGGTGTTTCTATATCCATTTGTTCATCACTAAACCCTTTGACAATAATATTACCCACAAACCAAAGGTCCCGTGGCCCCACAATTTCTCGAATTTTTTCATAATACTAAGTCACCTTTCCTATGTAATTTTGCTTGTTTCCTATTTACTTTACGTCGTTGCTATTATTCGTACTATAATTTATAGCATTTCCATTTAAAATTGGATTACCGTTAAATAAAAACATTAACTCATACGCAGTAAATTTGGTACTTTCGTTTACTGTATTGTTTACACCCCATGTTATATCACGAACAGTCTCATCCCAAGCATGTCATCAACATTAGTGATACGCATTGCATTTAAAATAGTTCTGTTTACCCTTTCACCTGAACCGTTTACTCGGGGCGTAGCAATCGCATTTTGGGCATGTTTTATTTATTTATTTATTAGTTACAAAACTCTTAAATGCAAAATTGTTTCGCGTGAACTAAGGGTACGAGTAGGCTTAGTAACAGTATACTTTTTACTTTGTTAACGAATCTATAACTACGAGTAAATATGACTTACCGCATTTACTTTTCACGAAAGGATCTAAATGGTCAATATGCACGGTACACATTGGTTCATTTGGTTTTCTAATCGCATGTAACATACCCTCCTGTCTACCATAATTACCCTTTTGTACGCATAATTTAAACAAGACTCTATACATATATTTTTTTTATATAAAACGCTTCATTTGTGGAAAACAAAATTCAGACTTAATTAATTTTCACACTTTTTTAATTCTGGGGTGACCAATGTCATGGAACTTACGTAATATGTTCCATCTTGAATAAATCGAATTCTTGTATTTGGAGCCATCATCATGCAATACGTGGTAAGTCGCGTTTAATGAACGTGGCACGAACTCCTAACCAGTCAGTCACAATTTTAAATTTTGTACCTGACACGTACATTCTAAAACGCTTAATTGAATCAACAACAGCTAATGTTTCCAACTCATAACTATGGTTAACGCGCTCGTCATTAGATGTTACCCTACTAAATTACGCCACTGGCTTTAAGGTTACATTAGATTGCCATTGCAGCAGTAGACCACGTTAGTGTAACGGTCAATGTGTGGCAGCAAATTCAAACTAAAACCCTAACTCGCTTTTGCCGATTTATACTCCCATGTTATTCATACGGGAACAAAAATATGCTATTTTCAAAATGTTTAAAAGAACTTTAAAATGCAAATCTTATCTATTAAACTTTATAAACACAAATCTCTAATGTATTGTATATCTACTTACGTCGTATAAATATCTAAAACACCCAAAATTATTGAATAATCTGTAATTAAAGCAACAAATGCAAATTCATTAAAACGTAGGTTGTAGCTGTTTTCGATTCTATTTAATCTTGACAATTTAAATCGTCAGCAAAGAAATTATTTATTGCGGAGAACTTAATAAGCCTCTCAGACATCGCAAATAATAAAAATGAAAAACTTATAACCACCTTATATTATAACTTTAAAGACAAAAATCGTCAATTCCAAAACTAACCTACAAATTCAGTTGACCTGACTGCACCAAGTTACGACATATGTTACTATTTGCAATCCTACTTTATTTAAAATGAAATTATGCTTAACTTATTATTTTGTTTATACTTTTACTGTACAGAAAGCAAAGAGTATTGTTAACAGTTAGTAAGAAACTCAAAATTGTACTTAAGAAACACAGAATAGCTTTAATAATATGAATTGAAAATGCGCTTCCATAAGAACTACATACATTCTGATTTGATTTATGGTTTCGCGCCAAACGAAAATTTTAACCTTACTAATGTGGTCTTTATCCCTCCCAAACCTAACACAATTGCTTGAAAGTTTTACTAACTGATCTTCAATATTGAGTATTGTATAAGATATGTCTTTTATAGTTACTGCATTCAAAGCTGGATAATCAATGTGTAATCGATGGTCACCGTTCTTTTAAGATACTAAAACTACGGGGCTTGCAAATTCTGAATTAGATTTACGAATAACACCGGCTTTTAGTAAATTAGAAATTTTGATTTGTACAATTTCACGCTCTTTAAAAGAAAGTTTGTATGGTTTGTAACATACGGGGCGATCATTTTTTTTTTTTAACGAATAGGTAATTAGGAAAGGTCAGTTGAACTTGAACCCAACCCATAACTGTTTTTTGTAACTTCTATGACTAATGTTGTGTAATCCTGAGGTTTTTGTGTCTTATGAGTTATAATTTGAGAAGAGATCACCGTCTAAAAGTTTCTTTTTAAAATTTCTTCAAATTTCCTTGGATGTGTAACACTTTCACCATCACTATCCCAATGATCAGAACTACTACCACCCTGTCTAAATCTTTTTGACATTTCATTTTAATATAGTTAAACCCGAATTCTTTATCCCACTTCTGAACTATTAGGACTACTAGGAAAATAGGAAAATAAGAAAAACCAAGTATGAAACTAAACACTCCCTTTATTCTGAATACCGTTCCTCTTGTCGCATATCAAATACAACTAACCCCCAAATTATTATTTCCAACCTATATAAACAATGTATTACGTACACACATACAAATTAATTAACTACAGTAAATCCTTGCGTAACATTATATATATATTTGAAATGGAACCATATACGAGGTCTGTCCGAAAAGTATCTGATTTTATATTTCCCCGCTGCTGTTATTTTGCGTCATCGGGATGGTGGCATCCTTCGAAGTAGTCCTCATTTGATTGAATAATACGCTTTCAACGGCCTTTCTACTTTTGGAAGCAGTCTTGGAACTCGTTTTTTGGTATTGCCTTTAGAGCATTCGTCGTATTAGTTTCGACTGTTTCTTTGTCGTCGAATCGGTGTTCTTTGTGCGATATTTTTAATCTTGGGAACAGCAAAAAGTCGATGGGAGATTTTCATCATTATTGACCATTTCCAAATTGTCCTGAGCGATTTCAAGAAGAAGGTTTTTCTGCTCCACAGTTAGCAATTTCGGAATGAATTTCGCACACACACGAACCATTTGCAAATTTTCTGTTAAAATCTTTCAAACACTAGTTTTCGGTATTCACAGATCATATTCTAGTTCTCGCACAGTCAATCGACGATCTTTATTGATCACAAGTTGCACAAGTTCGATATTATCCGGTGTTTTTGTCGTCGAAGGCCGCCCAGGGCCCTGTTTCTCAAAAATACAAGTCTACAAGTTAACAAGTTGCAAGTTACTAGTAAATTTTTCACAAGGACACGTAAATTCTGTTTCAGAGAGAAATTGACAAGTCTAGTAACTTCTTTACACGTGTAGTTTATCTTCACAAGTGATCATAGCTGATTTAATTTGTGTGTTTATTATAAGGGAAACATTCTGGCCAAACATAAAACGAGCAACATTGCTAAGTTTTCTTATATCATAATGTTATGATCTATTTCTATGCAGGGTCGCGTTAAGCAATTTTCTAACCCTAAACACAAGAATAAATTCGGGCCCCCAATTTCTTACATTCGTACATACATATGCTCGTTATACAAACAAAAATCTGATCAATTACAATCATTGTTATAACCAAGTTTATTGTTGTAATCAAGTATAATCATTGTTGTACTCAGAGCTGGGCAAGTTACTTTTAAAATGTAACTAGTTTCTAGTTACAGTTACAGTTACCTCCAAAAAAAAGTAACTAAGTTACTTAAGTTCCAGTTACTTTGGTGAAAGAACTAAGTTATTTACTAGTTACTCATTAAAAGTAACTTAGTTACCTTGAGTTACTTTCTAACTACTTTTAATGGCGTGAAGTGTAGACTTGGACTGTTGACTTAGTTATTGTGTAGTATACATATCAGGGATTTTTTGCACTAACTACGTTAACCTAAATTTTAACGTTATTGTTTGGCAACACCCAATCAGATTATTATTATTAATGTTAACGGACCTACAGGGCCTCATTACCGCCACGGCCACGAGGCCATGGCCTAGGACCCGCTTTGACAAGGGGCCCGCAGGGCCCGGTTGCTGTAATTTTTTTAAAATTTATTAATTTATTTTTCAATTTTGATTTCTTATACCAAGATATAAAGAATGTACTTTCTTTTTAACATGACATGACCATTATAATGTATAAAACATGCACACATTATTTCCTAGACTTATTAGTGGATAATGATTAATTTATTGGAAACCTCGGATCAGACGTCGATTTTCAATCTGAGGTTCCGCGCTCACATGGGCCCCGCACATTCAAATATCTAACAAAATTTGATGAAAAAGTATCTTTTTATAAATATTTGGGACCTCGCTACGCTAAAAACATATTCCCGAGACACGGAAAAATCGCCAACCGTCCCTAGAGAGGAGTAACAAAATATTACGCTAAATTTGGCCTAGGGCCCAAAAATCTTATAAAAAGGCCCTGCGGACCTACATTATAATATAGTATAAAAATTAAAAGTGACATTTTATCTTGTAAGAAGGGAATTTGCAAAAATGAGACGAATTCAAGTCTTACAACCCTTGGAACAACGAACAAAATACACTATTTTTTGTATAACCTGAAAATTATAATAATTTTGATGATTTAGTGGCAGTTTAATTATAATTTATTAAAACGTATCATTTGTAAGCGAGGAAAACATTTGAAAATAATATATTTTATAAGTCAAATTTAACATTTAGTGACTTTTAATTCTAGAATTAAAAGTAAAAATAATGTGTTATTTTTAGTTTTTCAGTTTATCGTACAAAAACTCTATTATTAATGAATATAATTACTTATTTTATTATCTATTATGGCTTGAAATCAATCAACAATAATATTGAATTTAATTATGTATTAAAATAAAAGTTACACATTACAGAGGGTATGCGCGATGCTGCGCTCAACACTCCAACTTTGGACAGACATTTATTTAAAACAAAACAGTTTAAGTTACTGTTTCTAAAAAAGGCATCAGCCTCAACAAAATATTTCTTAGAAATTTTAATCCCCCACGTTACTTTTTATGACTCAGTTACATTCCACATTTTAAGTTACTTTGACTAACTTAAGTTACATTCTAATTTCTGAGTTACTTTAAGTAACTTAAGTTACTCAAGTAACTAGTAACTAAAAACCGTAAAGTTACCAACTACTTTACCGCAGCAAGTTAAGTTACAGTTACCATATTTTAAAAAGTAACTAAGTTACGTTACAAGTTACGTAAAAGTAACTAGTTAGGAACTAAGTTCCTAAAGTAACTAGTTACTGCCCAGCTCTGGTTGTACTCAAGTATCTTCATTGTTGTAATCAAGTTTTATCATTGATGTAATGCTTTTTTAATTTGTAGCTCACAAATATTAAATAATTCGTGATATTGTTATTGTTTAAAATCGGCCAGTGGGCCCACCCAATTTATGGACCCTGAGTGTAAGTCGAAACCCTCATTAAATTCATATGACATATCCATGTGGCATAATTAATCCTCCTCCTAAATATTTCTATCTTCGTACCACAACAACTTTTCATCACTAGAGTCACTTGACCACATTGCTCCCGAATTTTAATCTATAATAATTATTATAATTTGTTATTTAAAAATAATAATAAAATAAATCAAGGTAATAAACAAACTCACTTTCAATTAGACAACTTGTACACTTTTTCAATTGTAAATATATATTTTTTACACTATTAGAATTGTATGATAGGGTTGCTTAATACTGCTAAAAACTTTCATGTATTTCACAAGACATTACTTGTAAAATATATTTTGAGAAACAGAACGATAACTACACTTGTAAAAAACACTTGTATAAAATAGACTTGCACTTGTGATTTGTATGTTACAAGTGTAGTTTTGAGAAACAAATACTTGTGAAAATAAAAATTCTACTACAAGACTTGTATTTTTTGAGAAACAGGGCCCAGAACGTAGGTTACTATCAACAGATGTGCGGCCATCTTTGAACCGTTTATATAGTGGAGGAGCGCTAAGTAATTTTCTCGGAACCGGTTCAAACAACTCCGATTTTGATGATTTTTTTTTAAATGTCTGTAATTCCAAATACTTCAACCTTTATAGTTAGAAAATTGACACTCTTTGTTATTTATTAAATTATTTAATTTTTAAAAATTATTAATATCGTCGTTAAAATAATGTTATTTATGAAAGTAAAATATTTAAAAACAACATCCAGTGACCTTGTATATCGAATACTGAGAAGTAAGATCTATTCTAAAATGATTGGAGTATATAATCTGATGTGGCCAGCACATAACCTCTTGCCGGATAGTTTACCTGGCTGTGTGCAAAAAACAAAGATTATTTTTACAAATACAAATACATTTACAAAATCTGTAGGTTATTTTAATATAAATTATGTACAACAAATTTCAAAATATATTTTACCATATTATAATTATATGCATATAACAGGGATTATTAATTCGAACAATGTTTGTCTTTTCTACATAGGGGAAAAGTGTCTGAAATGATCTCTTTAAGAGGAAATTGATATAAAAAATACACCTTCATTTATTTCCATTAAACTAATCTAGTTTTTGTAAGATAGTTCGTCTACCTACAGATTGGCTTCAATTAAATTTCGCTACCTGATTAACTATTCTTTTAATTTAGATTTATTTTCAGACTTAGTAATGGATCATTTTGTATACCTATGTGGGTAAACGATCCCTAGGATATGTATAAAATGATCCCCCAAAACAAATATCAAATACCACGTTAATGTATAAACTGTTAATCAAAATAATTTAATTATACATTTATGAACTTAGTTAACAAAAACAATCCTCTATAAATAAAGTTTTAGTTTTCTAAATATATATAATAATAATAATAATAATAATAATAATAATAATAATGCTTTATTACTTAACAGGATGAACCCAATACAAGTAAATGAACAGAAAAGAGATATTCAAAATTACATGTTGTTATACAAAAAACACATTACATAAACAGGAGACTTAACTAGAACATTAGAGTGACACAATGGCAGATAAAACGTATTATGTGTACGAGATGTTGATCTGGGAACGTGAAAAGTTAATTTACTTAATAAGTACGGACAGTCTATTTTATTATCAACAATATTGCATAATGTAGCTAAAGCGATATGAGTATGCCTGTTTTCAATCGACTCTACAGAGAACATTTCTAGTAGCATACGTTGGTCACATCCCCTTTCAGGGTACGACGAAAATTTTTTCATCCAAAGATATTTTAAAAAACGACGTTGAACTTGTTCAATACTAACCTTATGAGTACTATATGGCGAATACCAAATCAAAATGGCGTATTCTAACTTTGAGCGTACAAAAGCATAATACAAAATTTTTAAGGTTTGCAAATTGAAGAAATTCTTAGAATTACGTACAATAAAACCAAGAGTTTTATTACATGCTAATACCGTTTCAGTTATGTGCATAGTAAAAGCTAGATTTTGTTCAAAAATGACGCCCAAATCTTTTTTATATACACATTTATTTAAAGGTACTGTATCGATTTCGTAGAGAAATGGAATCGGATTCCTTTTACGAGTAAAAGTCAAAAATGAGAATTTTTCTATGTTTAGGGGTAAATTATACTTTTCGCACCATGAATGTATAAGATTTAAATTATTTTGTAATTCTTTACAATCTTGAATATTACGAATTTCCTTATATATCTTAATATCATCTGCGTATAAGAGAATATCACATTCAATATAGTCACAAATGTCATTAATGTATAACAGAAACAGGAAGGGTCCTAGATTCGAGCCCTGTGGGACACCGGATTTAGCGGTGTAACAATTACTCTTATGTCCATTATAGACTATGTATAATAACCGATTCGTCAAATACGATTGAAAAAATTTAATGAGTAGTGCGTTAAAACCGAAATGTTCCATTTTTGAAAGTAATACATTATGATTGACCCTATCAAAGGCCTTGGAGAAATCCGTATAGATAACATCAAGTTGACCGTTTTTGTCCAAAATCTCAGAGACTTGCTGTGTGAACATACATAAATTTGATATGGTGGACCGCATTGGCATAAATCCGTGTTGGTGTATAGAGATGTATCTATGGCTTTGTGGAAATATATCATTATAGATAATAATTTCTAGTAATTTGGCGAAGTTTGGTATTATACTAATTGGTCTGTAATTGCTTACCAACGATGGATCACCCGATTTAAGAATAGGACAAACTTTCGTGTTTTTCCATATCGAGGGAAACGTTCCGGTTGAAATGCATAATCTATAAATGAACAATAATGGAACAGTTAATGCAGAGACACAGTCCTTAACTAAAAAGCTCGGTATCTGATCAAGACCTGCTGTCATTGAACTTTTGAGATTCTTAGCTGCTAAAAGCAGGTCATTTTCTGAAATATTGTGAATTTTAATGTTCACAGAATTATTAATAGAATCATTAAGAAAATTTAAGTTCTGATTTGATATATGGCCGTCAGAGAAAACACTAGAAAAATGCTCACAAAAATTTCAAAATGGATCCACGGCACATAGCATTACAGGTTTTCGCGCACTAGCATAGTCTGGAGGCCATGTCGCAGGTAAATTCGTCAGCGTAGTCACTGTCTAAACCACGGACTAAAACTACTAGGACTGGGAACTCGCATTATAAAATTGACTAATAAGTGTCACAAAGTTGTGCTGGTTGCTGGCGATAGCGATGCTTCATTTTTGTGGTTCATACGTAGCTTACTACGTTTCGCATTGGTTTTTGCTAATTCTTAAACTTTTTGTGAAATACACGTCATATAAGTTTATTATTATTTAAATATACCACATTTTATTCAAACTGTTCTTTCCTTAAGTAAAACAACATCTATTTTATGAAACTTGACGGTTATAAATTGTAGGTCGGACCTTACGTAGCTTAATACTTTTTCTATATTACGTTGTATTTTCCATATATCATAAAGTATTTTATAATAGGTATTATTATCATTAAAAATATATTTTTAGTGTAATGAGCTCAAAAAATTATAAACTTCGTACCTGTTTTGTGAACTGTAAAAGAGGATACAGAAGATGCATAGAAAAGTATTCTTTATATTGTGTCTCGAAAGACGAAGAATCAAGGAATAAATGGGCTTGTTCTATTCCGAGGGCAGATCGTTTATTATCAGATAAAAAATCGAGGACGCACACATTTACAAATTAATAAGTAAAATAGAATATTATAGGAGTTGAGTTGTGGAAGGCAGTGAATACGGTCGTGTCGAACGTGCGGCGATAGTCAAATTCGATATACGAAAGATATCACGCTTTAATTCGCGGACCATATGATATAAATAAACTCTGGTGAAACAAGATAGTGTTGTGAGTAAAGAAAGTGAAGTGAGAAGTGTTTAGAAGCTCTAAATTAGAGTAAAAGTGTATACAGTGGCGAGACAGTAGCCAAGGACAAACAAATACAACGGTAAGCGAGCGTAGCGTAGTGGCGGAGAAGCTAGAACGTGCATACCAAGATAAAAATTTAGTCAGGCCCGTACTCAGGAAAGTTGTGCAAATATGTCATCGGATAGAGAAGATTACACGTCGGATGACTGTAAAAGAAAGAGAGAGAGAGAGAGTATAGATGGCCAAGATATAACAAAAAGAAGTAAAAAGACTATGAGAACACCAGACAAAAGTAACAAAGAAGAAAGTGATAAAATAAAATTAAGAGATTTAATGAAAATTATATTACAAATGAAGAATGATACGAAAGAGATAAAACAGGATCAGAAAGAATATCAAGAAGAACTACTAAGAATGAAACAGATAAATGAACAGCTGAAGGAAGAAAACATAGAGATCAAAAAAGAATTGAACGACATGAAAGGGAGAATCGAGAGATTAGAGAAAGAAAAAATCAAAAATAATTTCGTGATTGTAGGGCTAAGAACAGACTCAATCAGCAGGAAAGACCTAAAAAACACCGTGGAAGACTTCATACACAAGAAAATTGGAGTTAATGTACAAGTGAAGGAAGCACTAAAGATAGGAAAGAAGACATGTAAAGTACAAATGGAAAATTTTCAGGATAAACAAAAAGTAATGGCGAATAAAAAGAACCTACGAACATTAAAGGACAAAATTTTTATAAACAACGAACTAACAAGAAACGAGCGCGAAATACAAAAGGAAATAAAAATGTTAGCGGAGAAGAATAAAAAGGCAGGAGATATATTGAAGATACGCTATCAGAAAATAACAATAAATGGAAAGGAATGGAAATGGGACAAAACAGAAAAGAAGCTGACAGAGGTCAAAGAAGAAGGAGGTACTGCGTCAAAAAACTAAGGGGAAAACGAGGAAAATTGCAACGAGAAGGAAAGACGTCGCAAGCAAAGGAAAAGGATACGATAAGGAACAACAAAACACACATAATTAAGTACGGGAAGGGCAAAATAAAAAATAGAGTAAATAAACCAAGGAAAATAATAAAATTTGGAACATGGAATGTAAAAAGTTTAACAGGGAAAGAATATGAAATAACAGAAGAACTGGTAAAAATGAATATGGATTACATGGGTATAACAGAAACAAAGAGGAAAGGCAAAGGAATCACAAAGACACAAAATGGATACTGGATGTACTGGGTAGGAGTATCGCAAAAAGAAAACGCCAAGGCAGGGGTGGCAATTTTAATTAAAGAGGATAAGATGAAATATGTGGGCTATGGACCAAACAAGGACGCAAGAAAAGGAGAAAAAGATAACTTCTTTGAAGAACTACAAGAAATGGTCGACAGAAGTGAAAAGAGAATAATAATAATGGGAGACCTTAACGGGAGGGTAGGAAATAAAAATGATGGAATAGAGTGGTGCTTAGGAAGGAATGGAGAGAATGTGATGAATACAAACGGGAAAAGAATAATAGACTTTTGCTTAGAGAATGAATTTAAAATCGGAAATACACACTTCAAGCACAAAGAGATACATAAAATAACTAGACAAGTTATAAGCTAAAGTGAAAAATCGATTATAGATTATTTCCTAATTAACATAGACAGGTGGAATAGAGTAAAAGACATAAAAGTAAAAAAAGGACCAGAGATTGGAAGAGACCATTTCCTTGTAACAATGATACTAAATCAAGAAGTAATCACAAAAAAACGAAACCAAAAGAAAGATAGTAAATAAGAAAATAAAATGCCATGACCTTAGAAGACAAGAGATAGAAGAAAATTTTTAAAAGAACGTCAACGAAGAGTTTAAGAAAAAAGCAAAAGAAAAAGAAGGAAACATAGAAAAGAAATGGAAGAACTTCAAAAAGACAATACTAGAGGCAGCAGAAAAAAGCTGCGGCACGACTAGAATAGTGAACAGAAACACAAACAAAACTAGATGGTGGTCGGAAAGGGTAAAAGTTGCAGTGAAAGAAAAAAAAGAACAAGTGGAATAAATATCTACAAACCAAAGAACCTATTGACTATGAAAAAATATAAAGAACAAAGGAAAAAAGTAAAAAGAGTAATAAAGAAAGAAAAAGAAAAAGCATGGAGAGATTTTGGCGAAAAAATGTAAAACGTATACAATGAAAACCAGAAATTATTTTTTGGAACACTTAAAAATATAAGACAAAAGAAGACAGCAACAATTACGAACATTAAAGACAAGTAAGGAAAGACGATAGCAGAAGAAGACAGAATAATGGACAGATGGAGACAGTATTTCATAGACCTACTAGAGGGAAATGATACTAAAGATGAAGAACAACAAGAAAGCCATCGCACACGAACAAAGGAAACAGAAATAACACAAGAAGAAGAAATAAGCTTGAAAGAAATAATAGAAGCAATAAGAAAAACCAAAAGAGGAAAAGCTCCCGAACATGACAAAATAACGGCAGACATGCTGAAAGCACTACCCGAATCAGCCTATAGGAACTTAAAGACATAATGAATGAAGCGCTAAAAGGAATAACACCAACAGAATGGCAAATAGGTATCATAACACCAATATTTAAAAAAGGAGATAGCAGAGAGTGCCAGAACTATAGAGGAATTACCCTAATAAGCACAGTGGCCAAAATATATGCAAGAATCAATGAGAGTAGATTAGGAACAGAGCTGGAAGAATCGTTAGAGGAAACTCAATTTGGTTTTAGACCAAATAGAGGAGTAAATGATGCGATATTCATACTAAGACAAATAGGGGAAAAGGAAATAAAAGAAAGGAGAAACGTACATGTGTGCTTCATTGATCTAGAGAAAGCGTTTGATAGAATCAATAAAGAAGACATATGGAAAACGCTAAGAAATAGGGGAATATCAAATACGTTAATAACAGGAGTTCAGAGCCTATATTCAAAGACTAAGAGTTATGTAAGAGTGAAACAAGAGAGCCGGAGTAAGACAAGGAAGCATTTTGAGTCCGCTTCTGTTTACGCTAATTCTTGACGAAGGAATAAAAGAGACAAAGAAAGAAGTAAAGAAATACTACATAGGACATTGGAAATTGAGAAGAGTGGAAATAGCAGAACTATGCTATGCAGATGACATGGTCATCATAGCAGAAGACGAAGAAACGTTAACAAGGAATATAGAAATATATGATAAAGCGCTACAAAAATTAAACATGAAGATCAATAAAGGAAAAACGAAAACCATGATACTACGAAGAAATGAACAACACCACACGATACAACTAAAAAATGAAAATCTACAGCAATTCCAAAAATTTAAATACTTGGGGGCAATGATCTCAGAAGATGGAAGATTTGATGAAGAAATAAAAGAAAGAAGAACAACAGGAGGCAAAATATTCAATAGCATCAAACACAGCTTCTTAGGAAAGAAAGAAATACCGAAAGAGACCAAAGTACAAATATTTAAGAAAGTAGTGACGCCTATACTCATACACGGAGCTGAAACATGGACATTAACGCAAAGACAAAAAGAAAAAATTACGGCTATCGAAATGAGATTCTTGAGAAAAATAGAGGGGAAAACAAGACTGGACAGAATTGAAAACACAACCTACAGACAAAACTTAAAAGTAAAAGCAATAGAAGATAAGATAGCAGAAGGTCAAATGAGATGGTATGGCCATGTAGAAAGGATGGAAGAGGAGAGAATAGTTAAAAAAGTGTTTGAAGCAAAAATTGGAAGAAAGAAACCACGAGGACGACCAAGAAGAACGTGGCTGGAAGAAGTAAAGGAGGCAGCGCAAAGAAGAGGTCTAACTTGGGAAGAAACGAAAACAGCAACACAAAATAGAGCAGAGTGCAAAGAATATGAAACCAACGAACTAGAACTCAACCTCCTCCCCCGCAAGCCGGGGGAACGCCTTACACCCGTGAGGGTAGAAAGGTGCAGGATTAAGTAAGTATAGAATATTATTTTGCAGATTGCAGATAATATTAATTCTTTTTAGATAGGGTAATTCCGGGAGGTGGACCAATGGGTGAGTTGGTCCAGTAGCAATATTTCTGTCCCTATTCGTTAGATGTTTCTACTATATCTTTCAGAGAACCGTGTCATGCGCTTGAAGTCCGGTAAGCAATATTAGCTGTTTACTGTGCGTGGTTTAGCAAATACACATTTTTTGTGTTAAAATTGAAGCGCAAAAAAATTCACTCCTATATTCCGTTGGCTGTATTTTATTTTACGATAAGTGTTCTTCTTTTGATTTATGTTTAGTTACAATTATTCATGTCTGTTGCTTACAATATAACCTTAAAGAATTTAATTCTTCTGTTTATGACATAATTTGAATGGTGGTCCATCTATCTCTTACAAATGGGAGAGATGAACCACTATGTTTCAGGGTTAGTTGGACCACAAATAATTACTATAAACAGATAATTTATTAATATTAAATAAATTGTAAATATTAAAATTTTCAAAGGTGGAAATTGTCAGCAGGGAAGATGGACAGAAGTGGCCTTATTGAAAGCTGTAGAAGCCGTAAGAGAAGAAAAAATTGGAATTAATAAAGCAGTATTGACAATTGATATTTGGGATTCCGTAGTCAACATTAAAAAGGAGGCTAAAATCGCAAAATTTCACTGAAGAAGGTCGTCTGGGACCATCTTATTTCTAGGTTCCGAAGCGGAGATGAAATTAGTGAATCATATAAAAAAAACTATTTGGATTTTCTCCTGATAGGAATGATGTCAGAAAAATTGCTTTCAATTTGACTGAAAAATTAAATATTCCACACAAATTCAACAAAAATCTCGGTATCACAGGATATGACTGGTTAAAATTATTCTTAAAACTCGTTCTAAAGGACTAAACCAAGAAAGTGTTAAAAGTTACTTTGATCTATTAGAAGAAATTTTATTGCAAAAGAATTTAATTGATAAGCCTGGAAGCATCTACAACATGGATGAAACTGAACTTCAGCTGAATAAGTATGTTAACATTTGTGATTTGTGTGGAAAATATGCAAAAAAGAAAATTTCTTGTAAGAAATAATACAGGTCCTTCTGTCCCATACATTACTTTTATTAGTGGTCCAACTCACCCATATACTATAGGAGACTTGAACCAGAGAAGTCGTTTCTTTTTTTAATTATTAAAAAAAGAAAAGAATTTTGTGTTTATTTGTTATAAAATATAAAGGTTGGTTAACAAAGAGACGTTTTACTCTTCTTTTTATTTTAAAAATTCAAAAAGTTATACGTGTTTAAAAAAAAAGTGGTCCGTCACTCCCGGAATTACCCTATATATGAGGTTAAATTATTATATATTGTAGAAAATCATACTTTTAGTTTGCCATGTAATCTACATAATTATGATGTTTCATATATATTACCTTAATATTTGATTTGAATATTCGTTTACTACAATATTGTAAAGCAGAGAATATGATACAACAATCACTTTTCATAGAGAGAAAAAAAAAGTATGAAAATTGCAAAATAACTGATGTATTTTTCTATAAATAATAAAACATGATTTTAAAACTAATATTTTTAAAATATCTTTCAGAACTCATATTAATAATTGGAATAATACTACCTTTTTAGTTTAAGTTCTGTATTTTTTTTTATTATTAAAACACAACGTTTCGACACCATAAACTGGTGCCTTCTTCATGGGAAATTGACATAAAAATGTGAAAAAACAAAAACAACAAGTAACCAATGTAACATGAAAAGTACGTAAATGTTACCTTTTTTATGTATACAATTTTCTAGACAGTATATGATGAAAGAAAAGTAAAAGAAATAAATAAATAAATATTAAATAAATATTTAAATATTTTATATTTTTTAAACGTTGGGTTTTAATGATAAAAAAATACAGAACTTAAACTAAAAAGGTAGTATTATTCCAATTATTAATATTTTTTTTTTCATTTATTTCTAGAAAATAATTTTAGGTATCTAATAAAATGAATTTATTGCATTTTGATGGTTTCTCAGAAATTTTTGGAGTGAATAATCTTTTTAATTTACTTCTCTATGATATCACTGAAGAGAAGTAATTTTAAAGTAAGGTATTAAAATTATATTCTTTAATATGTATTAATATCATTGTAAGATTAGAATCATATTTGGTATATCTTATTTAGCAACAATAATATTTTTATAAGTTAACTAATATACTGGAACAATATAGGAAACGTACAATTAAAGCATCGCTGTTGTCAGTAACCCGCACAACACACGTGACATAGTTTGGTCAAAATGGGTTGCTGGCTTGTATAGCGAGTTCACAGTCCTAGTAGTTTTAGTCCGTGGTCTAAACCAACGCTCTCCATGTTCCCCTTCTAAGCAGGTAACACCTTATCTACCTTTTACTGCTATAGTGCTTTGAATATTTCTCGTTGCAGAATATACAGTTTGTGTCGTCTATGTCCGAAGCCGAAGACAATTCGGATATTTGTTACATATTTTCTTTATTTTTTAAATTTCCAGCTTGGTTGGACTGCTCTTTTCCTTTCCCGTTCCCAAAAAAAAATGTACGGTTAAAATGATCACTGGGATCATTTTGCACCATTAAAGGGGGATCGTATCACCTCAAACATCCAATTTAAATTGGAAAGTGAAACTATCCTCAATTATTTCACATGTGGTAGTGGAACCTTAGTTAACTTATTGTTGAATTGTCATTAAATCCGCTAATAAAACTACTGTTACTTAAAACCTTTTAAGACAAAAGTTATACAACATTGAAAAAGACCTTATCTAAGATCAGATATAGTAATTTTTTATTTTTATTTCTCAAAACAAACACAAGGCTGATATTACCTTGACACTTCAACTAACGACTTAATATATAGTGGTGAGAATAGTTCGCTGTAATATTACTAGATAAAGCACTGTTCCCAGCAAAAACAGCACGGAATCATTTTACCTCGAGGGATCATTTTAGTCACTTTTCCCCTACATGTAGTGAAAACATTAATTTTGGGCAGTCTCAATTGTATAATGTATATCTGGAAATGTGCATATATTCGTACATAACTTCTGTCAAATTTTCTTTTTTCACACATGTATCTAAATAACACATTGATTTTATTTCAATAAAGTTATGGTGCGATTTCGCTGTTTTTATACTAATATCGATGTGTAATGTCGTTAATATTATATCTTATTTAAGAAGAATTTGATAACTTTTTGCAATTCAATGTTATAGTAGTCTACAGTGCTCGTACATTTTCCCATAATGTTTGAGATAAATTTAACAGTCCTTTAACGTAGACTTGTCACCTCAACAATAGTCGCAGGGCAAACCAATAATTAAGAGATTCTCTAAGTATATTTTTCTTAATTCACTTTCATCTTGTGTTTATAACATTTAAATATTTTCTTCCTTCTTGTAGAGAGTAATCTTATTCGCATTTTGTTCGGCTTGTACCGTCTACAATTCAAATGTCTTGTCTTCTTATAGGCAATCCATCCACCGCCTTTTCACTTATCCATATGCGCTGAGGGCTGCCCTGATTATCTAATCTTGTCCGAAATTAGGAGCATTTTGGATATATTCATTTTTTATGCACTCAGCTGGGTGACATTCAATGACTACTCGTATTTCATCCACAACTCCATTGTGTGCAACGCCTGATGCTTCTTCTGTGCAAACTAACATTCTGCTTCATATGTGCGGAGACAAATAGCCGTAATGAATATTTATAACAATTAGTAAAACATAGTAGAATTTTTGATATTTGAATTTTGGATAATCCATTTGTTATATTATTGGCCAATTTACCGTGCATAGCAGATGCAGTAATAGAACATCTGAAAAAAGTTTATTTACAAGTGCCGTTGTGGTTGAGTAATTATTTTTCACCGATTGAATGGGGGTGGAAGCTTACAAATTTTTTAATACTAAACCCCATGGACCAGCCACCTGCTCCGGAGCAGATATTGAAGATAATATTCTGCAGATGTAAATCTGACTATACTGGGAATTTGTAGGGCAGAAAACCGGGCTGTTCTGAATGCCCGGTTGTACAGAATACAGCAGTGAAATTTGCAAAAATTGTCCTCCACCACCAATGACTACAGATAATGATGACGAAATAGAAGACAAAGAGAATGTACAAAATAATTAAAAATATTTTTAAAACGTATTTTGTAATAAATATCTATTGACAACGAATTAAAGTAGTCATCATTTTTTGCTGCATTACACTCATTAACTTGATCTTTGAAGACTAGTTAATATGGTAAACGTATTTTTAAAACATATATTAGGACTACTAGGATAATAGGAAAATAAGAAAAACCAAGTATGAAACTAAACACTCCCTTTATTCTGAATACCGTTCCTCTTGTCGTATATCAAAAACAACTAACTCCCAAATTATTATTTCCAACCTACATAAACAATGTATTACGTATACACACACAAATTAATTAACTACAGTAAATCCTTGCGTAACATTCGGCCATCCTGCATTATGGAGTGTCCTCACTGGCATCCAAGATTGTCTGAAAAGAAATGAGATTATCTCATGGCGTGTTTGTATGGCCCGCACTTGGCTCATACCGCAACACTAAAATTTTCGTCATATGCAAACTCAGATCTTTTAAATTCTTGCACACCGCATCATGTTTATACAAAAAACTGTAACTCAACTATGATTATGTGCAAGTTCAACCACTTGTAGTATGTTCTGCAAAAACAGACTCAGGGACTACCTCAACAAGTAACTGACTACTTTGCGTTTATCACAAAAATAATCTGACTGCGAACGACATTGTTCATAACGACATCCCGAGCTAAGCAATAAAAATCTCTTACAATTTGCTTACTATCGCTACTACTGCCATCGCTAATTGTACTTCTATGAAGCCTTCCCTCTCTCTCTTATTTCTACAACAAATCAATAAATTATGCACAAATAATAAATCTTATTTACTTCTTTCAAAGCCTAACTTTCTCAAAAGGTCATCAAAACAATCATTCCATACTCGAGGGCTTTCTCTCAAACCATACAATGTTTTGTCTAGTTTACAAACTCTGTCTGTAATGTCTTGATAACCTCTAGCCTGTTTTATATAGATTTCTGAAGTAACTTTAACATTTAAAATGGTGTTTCTATATCCATTTGTTCATCACTAAACCCTTTGACAATAATATTACCCACAAACCAAAGGTCCCGTGGCCCCACAATTTCTCGAATTTTTTCATAATACTAAGTCACCTTTCCTATGTAATTTTGCTTGTTTCCTATTTACTTTACGTCGTTGCTATTATTCGTACTATAATTTATAGCATTTCCATTTAAAATTGGATTACCGTTAAATAAAAACATTAACTCATACGCAGTAAATTTGGTACTTTCGTTTACTGTATTGTTTACACCCCATGTTATATCACGAACAGTCTCATCCCAAGCATGTCATCAACATTAGTGATACGCATTGCATTTAAAATAGTTCTGTTTACCCTTTCACCTGAACCGTTTACTCGGGGCGTAGCAATCGCATTTTGGGCATGTTTTATTTATTTATTTATTAGTTACAAAACTCTTAAATGCAAAATTGTTTCGCGTGAACTAAGGGTACGAGTAGGCTTAGTAACAGTATACTTTTTACTTTGTTAACGAATCTATAACTACGAGTAAATATGACTTACCGCATTTACTTTTCACGAAAGGATCTAAATGGTCAATATGCACGGTACACATTGGTTCATTTGGTTTTCTAATCGCATGTAACATACCCTCCTGTCTACCATAATTACCCTTTTGTACGCATAATTTAAACAAGACTCTATACATATATTTTTTTATATAAAACGCGTCATTTGTGGAAAACAAAATTCAGACTTAATTAATTTTCACATTTTTTTAATTCTGGGGTGACCAATGTCGTCATGGAACTTACGTAATATGTTCCATCTTGAATAAATCGAATTCTTGTGTTTGGAGCCATCATCATGCAATACGTGGTAAGTCGCGTTTAATGAACGTGGCACGAAATCCTGACCAGCCAGTCACAATTTTAAATTTTGTACCTGAGACGTACATTCTAAAACGCTTAATTGATTCAACAACAGCTAATATTTCCAACACATAACTATGGTTAACACGCTCGTCATTAAATGTTACCCTACTAAATTACGCCACTGGCTTTAAGGTTACATTAGATTGCCATTGCAGCAGTAGACCACGTTAGAGTAACGGTCAATTTGTGGCGGCAAATTCAAACTAAAACCCTAACTCGCCTTTGCCGATTTATACTCCCATGGTATACATACGGGAACAAAAATATGCTATTTTCAAAATGTTCAAAAGAAATTTAAGATGCAAATCTTATCTATTAAACTTTATAAATACAAAACTATAATCCTCTAATGTACTGTCTATCAACTTACGTCGTATACATATCTAAAACACCCAAAATTATTGAATAATCTGTAATTAAAGCAACAAGTGCAAATTCATTAAAACGTAGGTTGTAGCTGTTTTCGATTCTATTTAATCCTGACAATTTAAATCGTCAGCAAAGAAATTATTTATTGCGGACAACTTAATAACCCTTTCAGACATCGCAAATAACAAAAATGAAAAACTTATAACCACCTTATATTATAACTTTAAAGACAAAAAGCGTCAATTCCAAAACTAACCTATAAATTCAGTTGACCTGACTGCACCAAGTTATGTTACTATTTGCAATCCTACTTTCTTTAAAATGTAATTATGCTTAACTTATTATTTTGTTTATACTTTTATTGTACAGAAAGCAAAGAGTATTGTTAACAGTTAGTAAGAAACTCAAAATTGTACTTAAGAAACACAGAATAGCTTTAATAATATGAATTGAAAATGCGCTTCCATAAGAAATACATACATTCTGATTTAATTTATGGTTTCGCGCCAAACGAAAATTTTAACCTTACTAATGTGGTCTTTATCCCTCCCAAACCTAACACAATTGCTTGAAAGTTTTACTAACTGATCTTCAATATTGAGTATTGTATAGGATATGTCTTTTATAGTTACTGCATTCAAAGCTGGATAATCAATGTGTAATCGATGGTCACCGTTCTTTTAAGATACTAAAACTACGGGGCTTGCAAATTCTGAATTAGATTTACGAATAACACCGGCTTTTAGTAAATTAGAAATTTTGATTTGTACAATTTCACGCTCTTTAAAAGAAAGTTTGTATGGTTTGTAACATACGGGGCGATCATTTTTTTTTTTTTAACGAATAGGTAATTAGGCAAGGTCAGTTGAACTTGAACCCAACCCATAACTGTTTTTTTTTTGGAAAACAATTATGTTTTCTAAGTAGGTTATGTAATTTACTTATATCATCCGAATTAATGGCCCCCACTACTAAATTTGGCAGTGGTAACTTACTATTTACGACTTTTAAGTTGTCCGATCAGTCCTATAGTATTTAAAACAAAGCATTAGAAAATAAATAGCATACCTCATTTCGTTCATTTTGTTCGAAAGTCGCTATCTTATGTTTAGTAAATATTACCGAAACTTCTCCAATAGTTGTACCCTCGACCATTTTTCCCGTCCTGGAGTAATCTTCGAATGCCGTAAATATAAAACCAGTTATCATCGGATTTATTGTAATATTTTCAGTTACAAGAATGTCAACTTTAGTGCTGAAATAAATACATGAAAAAGCATTAATTGTAAATAATCCATTTGATTTAACCAATTCTACATTAGTATCGTTAACTTTAAAAGTAATCTTTGGGCCATTTATTACTGGGTAAAATGTCAATATTCCCAAAATTTGCTTCTGGTACCATAATTTTTTATTGGTAAAGCAAAATCATTAATACTAAAAATTATATTTCCTTTTCCTACATGAAACATTACTTGCCCCTAAAAACATTTTATTGCATATTCTGTCTAAATTAAATTTAAATATGATTTCTGAGCATATTCCTAAATTACTTCACTCTTGGTAGGTATCTAAATATTCTATAGCTAAATATCCAGTTAGATCAACAAAATATCAAGCATTGAATGATACTTCCCTTTTATATCATTTGTCGACCATCCAACATCTATCTGAAGTGTGACCCAAAACATTGCATCGTTGGATTTCAATTGATGATAATTTGGAGAGAATCTACTGGTTGTTCATAAACGCCTGCCTTGGTGCTGTTCAGGTAAACCCATGCATTGATTTTCTTCTTAAAATCTCTTCAAATTTCCTTGTTTGTGTAACACTTTCACCATCACTATCCCAATGATCAGAACTACTACCACTCTGTCTAAATCTTTTTGACATTTCATTTTAATAGAGTTAAACCCGAATTCTTTATCCCACTTCTGAACTATTAGGACTACTAGGAAAATAGGAAAATAAGAAAAACCAAGTATGAAACTAAACACTCCCTTTATTCTGAATACCGTTCCTCTTGTCGCATATCAAATACAACTAACTCCCAAATTATTATTTCCAACCTATATAAACAATGCATAACACGTATTTTATTTTTAATTTATTTTTTCACCAGGAATATTAAAAAAAAAATTCTAAAATTTTTGAATTTTCGAACTTTGAATTATTTTTTTTGAGCTAACGCTCCTCTACTAATACCAGTCTTTTATTTGTGTTTTGCTCATACACTCGTCCCCAAATGCCGTCTACATCATTTCGATGTCTCCACACAACTCTTTTCAAGTTTGAAGCAAAATTTAATGCAAATTCGTTGTTCCGATCTTTCCATCATTTTTTACAATAGCAAAATGTGACAAAACGTAAAAGCACTTTGTAAACAAACGCATGCTGCACGTAAACTAAGGCGATCCGACCAAAACTACGGCATCTAGGGAATTCGTAAAGCTTTACAGTTGACACTCGTACCCGGCAGAGGGCGCTAAAATTGTCAGGCACGAAGATATGAAGGAAAGTTGGATACTTTTCGGACAGACCTCGTATTTATTATTATCTTATTGGAAGGAGTATTTTTTTCTCTTTCCAATAAGGTAACGTTGTTTATGTACAATTTTTTCAAATGAACGAGTTATTTACCGTTAAAAATTAAAATTTTGTTAAGTATTTATTAGTTTTTTAGCCAAGTAATCCATGGAAACAATTGATTCTTTGTTTGTTTTACGTTTAATAATTTCTCCGGTAAAGTTCTCTTTGTTTAATAATGTTTAATAACTTTACAAATGAAGAAAATTAGATATGGTCTTGCTAGATGGAAAGTTATATCTAGACACTAGTTACGTAGAACGGTCGGCTCTCTCCAAAAGAGCTGAAATGTGCGAAAGAAATAATGGCTTTCAATTTGAATATTTTCTTAAATTTTTTGTTATTACTTTAAAATAAGTTAATAAAATAATAATTTTATAAAAGACAATTGTTTCCATAGTTTACTTGACTAAATATACCTACTATTAAAAGATAATTTTTATCTTTAAACGTAAATAACTCGTTTATTTGAAAAAATTGTACATAAACAACATTACCTTATGGAAAAGAGAAAAAAATACTCTTTTCAATAAGATAATATAAATTTATAGTTTTATTTAAAAAATATATATTCCGTCCCAAATTTTGGGAACCGCTGACACAATTTTTATTTTGTCTACGTGACCAATTTTCTAATATAAAATGGCACAATTTGGCTCATTTAACTAACCTCGTATCTTTTCAAATAAAAAAGTTACCAATAGTGAGTAAGCTTATTGAGACATCCTGTATAATGTTTTCTTCAATTATTGTATACACCATTTGAAAGATGGTGGTTTAATGACTTTCACAACTCCTTATGTTCAGTTAAAAAAAAAACGCGATAATACATTGCTGTCGAGATTGCTGTCAATCATTTAAATGTAGCTATAGTAATGCTAATGACATATGGTTATGTTCACCGAGGGAAAAAAATTAGGTATATTCTCTAAAATATATCATTATATAATAATCTATATATTTTTGATGGCAGTTCTCAAACAGATTATACATAGTCTTAATATTATTTTGGAGTCCTTTCAAACTAATGTCCGGGAAATTTAAAATTGTCTAGGTAATTTCAGGTAATTTAAAAATTGCCAAAGCTGCCAAACTAATTACTGGGGGATTTAAAAACTGTGAAATTAATTTCAGCCTGACTTGAAAACTGTCAAATATAAAAATTGATTAACTAAGGTCTAACTAATTTAACTTTTACAACTTTATTTCAAATGACAGATTACTGTGTCAAATAAATTTCTTGTTCTGAATAATTCTAACGTGACCTTCATATTGCCCCCCTAAGGTATACAAATTAATGAAAAATCTCTGTAGAGATTATATCTTTGAATTATTAAAATATCTATTATTATTATATCTTTGATTTAATATATGTAAATATGTCCATATTTTACATTGTTAAGCAAAATATGTTTTTAAAATTCCCATCTCGCCAATAATCCACCAGTTATTTTATTTAATTACAACAGAAAACTATGCAATGTATTTCCAAAAATATGTGATATGAATATTATTTGTTTATTTGATATTTGATTCATAGTTTTTTCCAGTTATTGCACATTTTTCCGGAAATTGATTGAATTAATTGTTCAGGAGAGAATTACTAATAAAATTTACTAGGAGTCGTGTAAGGTAGGATTGTATTTTTTCTATATTTTTATTAAATGATACAGGGTGGAAAAAAAAAATCATATTAAGTAAATGATATTGGCTCATAGTATCAGACAAAAATTTATTTCATGCAAGTTCAATATTTATTCATACATAAGAACAGAGCACTAATGCCCACAAGTGTAAGAATATTTAACTTAATTGAACTTACATTCAACAAATGGACTACTTGTTTCCACATACATTGCAAATTTTAAAAATATTTTTATTTATTTAATATGGGTTTTGAAAATTAAATTAAGTGTAAATAATAACAATTATACTTGCACTCAATATTTGCACCATTTGACTATCACCAATTTTAACTTGACTCCCTTGTCGCACTCGCTTTCCATCTTGTATAGGGCGATTCATAAAGCGTGTACCAAAATAAAATCATATATTATGGGAATCATTTTGAGTAAAATAATGTTATATAAAGGTATGTCCGGAAACTTTCCGTTACAGAGTTACAGCCCTTAGAAAGTGCACCTCATCAGACACATTTTTATTAATAACTCCGGTACTAGTTCCACTAAAATTTTGAAACTTGGCATAAGATTACTACCTATTTCGATGTACGTTCATACTTTCTTTTTTTTCTGTATCTCAACGAAAGGCGTCCCATGGAACCCAGGAACCTTTTTTTATTACTATTTTTTACTTATTAATTTTTTCATTTTTACTTATAAAATATTACAAACAATGCAAAATTACACAAAAAGGTACTCTTGAAAACTTGGTAAATGTAGTAGGTTTTGAGATACTTTAATTTTTAGACAAAATTAGGTATCCACAAAAAATTAGGTAATAATTAAGAAACAATGAAATTCAAATAAATTAATTCTTGGTAATATATGATGATATTCTCTGGACGTAGGACAACCGTTACAATATCCTTTAAATAAACACCATTTCTGCATATTTACTAGCAATAATATTTTCCAATTTTTTGAATTAACAAAAAATATCCCCATAATGAAAATTAAGTATTTAACAATAGTTATAACAAATTTTATTTATTTTTTATATTTTGTTCTATTTTCTATGGTAACTTTATTGTTCTTTAACTTAACTAAATATTTTGGATAATAGGTCCATAAACCATTTTTTTAAAATATTTGTAAATGAAAGTTCGTTTAATTTTGAAGCAATTCGTGGTATCAAAAAGTCATATTTTTTTTGTATAGCTGCATTTGATTTTTAAAGAAACCTATAGCTATCTTTCTCACACCAGTTTTTGTAGTAGGCTGCGCGAGAAAGATAGAATAATGTGACGTCATCTGTATCCCCAGAAATAAATTCAAATATCTCGCAAAGTAATTATTAAAAAAAAAATTTTTATCTTAATCATTATTTATTGAGTAGTACTTTCAGGATAAAGTGTACATTTTATTATTTTTTATTATGGTTTATGAGCCTATTGATTTGTTACTGCCTGAGTGTCTGATCGCGAACTTGATAAACCAGGTTCGATCCCAACTGACGCCAAATATTTTGAATTTTAAATAGCAAGAAAGTGACCCCTGTGGTGCACTCTCCACGCCAGCAACGAATGCCCGAGAGGTGACGCCTGGTAAACGCCCTCACGGTACATGTCATCATCATTACCGATAACTGTGACAAAACAGATTGGCACACCCTGATATGGGTAATATGCCCTGATATATTTATTTATTTATAAAAATTATAATATTTCAAAAACTACTGCGTTTTTGTGTAATTTTGCATTGTATGTAATATTTTATAGGTAAAAATGAAAAAATGTCAATCGGTAAAAAATAACGATAAAAAAACCTTCATGGGTTTTCCATAAGAGACGCCTTTGGTTGAAATAAATAAATAAATAAATAAATAAAAAAATAATCAAAGATATAGTTGAACTAGTATACCAGAGTTATTAATAAGGGGCACTTTCAAAGGGCTGTAATTCTGTAACGTTAAGTTTCCGGGCATACAATTTTTTACTCAAAACGATTCCCCCAATACATTTTTATTTTGGCACATCTTTTATGAATCACCATGTATATGCTGCCAATATAAATCTGTAAGATTCTACAGTATTCTAGTTGCTCATTCATAATTACCGGTTTCGAGCATTCTTAGTGCTCGGCAAATTCCGCCCCACTTCGTTAGGATTCATAATGCAGAAAATTACGGATCACTTCGTAATACTAATAATCCTCATAATTATTGTATTAATTTGAAATTTGAAATTAAAAATTGCCATTTCATACAAAACGAAGCGTGTTCGGCTGTTTTTGTTTTGTGTCTAAAGGGAATTGTGTGTTTTAGGTAGGATTTGATTATGCACTCGATAATTATAAGTACCTGTACTCACGTAGTGCAAAAATACGCAGCCTAAAAATCTGAGAGCAGTTAATTACAAAATCTAATCATTCACAAATAAGTTAAAATTTTAATTATATTTTCTACTCTTTAACAACCTGCATTGTGTCCCATTTTAATGTATAATGTTTATAATAGAAATAAATGCAGGAAGAACTAAATCATCAGATTCTGGGCATATTTTCGTATACAAATATATCACTTCCACTGGTGATACATTTATCTAATTACACTTTTTTTCTTGTAGATTTTTCTGTGTATCTAATATGAAATGTAGGTGCACGTTTAAACGTAAAAGTAGGTGTAATTAGCGGTTTCTGGAACAGATAACGATCTAAGATTGACGTCAGAGATAAGAGATTTTAAAGATGAGAATTGATGACGTCACGAGATTTTAAAGATAAGGATTTAGTGACGTAATAGAACAAGATGGCTGCCTTGTGATGTAATACACGATGGTGATGTTATAATGTTCTTAGGGAACCTTGAGATTTTAAGAACATCTTGAAGTTGGTTCTCAAGAGTTCTTAAGATTTTTTCAAGATGTTCTTATCAGTTCGTAAGATTTTTCCAAGACGTTGTTATCAGTTCTTAAGATTTCTTCAAGACATTGTTATCAGTTCTTAAGATTTTCTATAAGATGTTTTTTTATTATTTTTTAAAGGATATCGAGTTAGGTGTCTTTTCCCATTAATTCGGAGGCGTAGAATACGATGGTGGTATTTTTTACAATAAATTTATAATTTAAAAAATTAATTAATTATTATTACATAAAGAGAAAGAGATAACATTTCCTGTTAGAGATAAGATTTATTTATTTTGCATGCTACGTTTACTTTATTATTTCTTAAAGGGTGTTGAGTTGAATGTCTATTTCCACTAATTCGGGGACGTAGATACAATAAATTTATAATTTTATAAAATTAATTTATTATTAACGCATAAAGAGGTTAAAGATTAATTTTAAAGAGATAACATTTCCTGTTACAGATAAATGAGTAATATTTTTATACATTTTTTTATTTAAATATGTTGTATAAGTACCTAAAGAAAAAAGAAACAAGTTAAAACATGTCTAATAAAAACTAATTTATTTTGTACATAACCTATTTTTATTTAGGATACTATATAGTACCGGTTGCATACACATTTAATTCACATTGTAGTACTAGTTCCATAAATATTTATTTTACACTGAAGTAATACAGGTTGTATATATGTACACAATTTTTATACTCTACACTAATTTAAAACTGTTTGCATACTTTATTTGTGTAATTATTGAATTAATGGAAACATTTAGAAAAACACAATATTAGAGTATAAATAAAGCTTTTATTACTAAGCATAATATATCAATAAATTACAAATTAAATTTATTTACAATTATTACTAAATTAATTGAAACATTAAAAATGTACAGTTATTAAAGTACAAATAAAACTTAATACTAAATACAACATATTAAAAAAAAATTAATTACAAATTAAATTTATTACAACAACATGTAACTGACGAATGCCAGTGAAATAATTGATTTGTACACATGGTACAGTAGTTATTATTTTCATCACAAAGAAAACTATACATATTATTGTTACTTAAAATTATATGTTCTTCTTTAATATTAGTATAATACCATTTTTCTAATAATAAATTATTAATAGACAGAAAGAAATAAAATAAATTTGGATTTAAATTATTATTTATAAAAGGAATTGAACAGGCATTAAAAACTCGAATCATTTTCCAGGATTTTTCATCTGTTGGCGTTAACCAAAGTCTATATTTAATTGTAAAATGATTTTTATTGTTAAAACAGTAAGGTAAAATATTGTTTTTAGTTGCATTTTGTATGTATTTAAATTATTATTATAATTAATTGATTTTTTTATTATTTAAACAATTTAATTCTGCATTTGTTGATGAAAATTTTTTTGATATTAATTCATTATCTAAATTTATTCTTAAATTTATAGATTCTCGAATTTCATCAACATTTTTAAAAGTATGTGTAAAATTATTCGACATGTTTTTTAAAATATAAATGAAATAATAGTACTTAAAAATCTTACAACTTAATTTGAATCAGAAAAACAAATATTTATAATTTCACCTTCTTTTTGTACATAAAAATAAGGTTTATTAGTATTTAATTCATTTAATTTTTTTTTTACTTAATGTGCTAAACACACTAGGGAAAAAAGTGTTAAATTCGTTTGATTCCACCACTAGCTTTGGTCTATATTTTGTATGAAGAATTTTTGCCCAAGTAATTTTGTGTTGGCCAAGTGTCTTATATGTAATAATAAATAATAAATAATAAATAATAAATAATAAATAATAAATAACAAATAATAAATAATAAATAATAAATAATAAATAATAAATAATAAATAATAAATAATAAATAATAAATAATAAATAATAAATAATAAATAATAAATAATAAATAATAAATAATAAATAATAAATAATAAATAATAAATAATAAATAATAAATAATAAATAATAAATAATAAATAATAAATAATAAATAATAAATAATAAATAATAAATAATAAATAATAAATAATAAATAATAAATAATAAATAATAAATAATAAATAATAAATAATAAATAATAAATAATAAATAATAAATAATAAATAATAAATAATAATAATATTAAATAATAATAAATAATAATGATAAATAATAAATAATAATAGTAAATAAATAAATAATAAATAATAAATAATAAATAATAAATAATAAATAATAAATAATAAATAATAAATAAATAATAAATAATAAATAATAAATAATAAACAATAAACAATAAACAATAAATAATAAATAATAAATAAGAAATAATAAATAATAAATAATAAATAATAAATAATAAATAATAAATAATAAATAATAAATAATAAATAATAAATAATAAATAATAAATAATAATAAATAAATAAATAATAAATAATAAATAATAAATAATAAATAATAAATAATAAATAATAAATAATAAATAATAAATAATAAATAATAAATAATAAATAATAAATAATAAATAATAAATAATAAATAATAAATAATAAATAATAAATAATAAATAATAAATAATAAATAATAAATAATAAATAATAAATAATAAATAATAAATAATAAATAATAAATAATAATAATATTAAATAATAATAAATAATAATGATAAATAATAAATAATAATAGTAAATAAATAAATAATAAATAATAAATAATAAATAATAAATAATAAATAATAAATAATAAATAATAAATAATAAATAATAAATAAATAATAAATAATAAATAATAAACAATAAACAATAAACAATAAACAATAAATAATAAATAATAAATAAGAAATAATAAATAATAAATAATAAATAATAAATAATAAATAATAAATAACAAATAATAATAAATAAATAAATAATAAATAATAAATAATAAATAATAAACAATAAACAATAAATAATAAATAATAAATAATAAATAATAAATAATAAATAATAAATAATAAATAATAAATAATAAATAATTAATAATTAATAATTAATAATTAATAATAAATAATAAATAATAAATAATAAATAATAAATAATAAATAATAAATAATAAATAATAAATAATAAATAATAAATAATAAATAATAAATAATAAATAATAAATAATAAATAATAAATAATAAATAATAAATAATAAATAATAAATAATAAATAATAAATAATAAATAATAAATAATAAATAATAAATAATAAATAATAAATAATAAATAATAAATAATAAATAATAAATAATAAATAATAAATAATAAATAATAAATAATAAATAATAAATAAATAATAAATAAATAATAAATAAATAATAATAATATTAATACTAATAATAATAATAATAATAATAGTAATAATAGTAATAATAATAATAGTAATAATAATAATAATAATAATAACAGCTTTTATTTATAAACCTTGTTTACAAAATTATTAGTCAAATATTTTATAATTACAATACATATATATTATTTAAAACAAAATTTAGTTACGAAGTTATTGATGGTTTAGGTCCACTGTTGGACGAAGTCCTCCTTCATCTTTTTCCATTCTTCTCTGTCTTGGGCAATCCTATTCCAGGTATTTCCTGCTATATGTTTCATATCATCGTCCCATCTAGTTAGCGGTCTGCCTATGTTTCTCTTTTTGTAGATTGGTACCCATTCTGTGATGTTTGTCGCCCATCTATTGTTGGGTAGTCTTGAAACATGGCCTGCCTATTTCTATTTTAATCCCTTTGAGTAGCGAAGTGCGTCTTTGGTTTTGGAGCGTTTTCTTATTTCTGTGTTTCTTATTTCGTCTTTTAATTTCAGTCTTAGCATACTTCGTTCTATTTTTCTCTGTGTTATTTGTATTTTGGTGTTTTGCTGTTTAGTGAACGTCCATGTTTGTGAGCCATATGTTTGTGTTGGTAAAATGCATTGGTTGAATACTTTGCTTTTCATGTTTACATGAATGTTACTTTTCATAATATTTTTTAGTGGCCAGAATTTATTCCATGTTTCTGTAATCCTGTTTTGAAGATTTATTTCGTTTTTTTGATAGAAAGGTATTATCTGGCCTAGGTAGGTGAATTCGTCAACATATTCAATTTCTTGGTTGCCAGTTCGAATTTTACCTTTATAACTGTTGGTCATTGCTTTTGTTTTATTTATATTAATTTTTAGGCCCGCTTTTTAGCTTTCCTGGGAAAGGTCCGATAACATGATTGATAAGTATTCTGCTGATTCAGCGAACAACACTATATCGTCAGCGAATTTTAGATTAGTTAGTTTTACTCCATTTATATTGATTACTTTATCTTCCCAATGTAGATTTGTGAATATCTGTTCAAGAACGGCATTGAAGAGGTACGGCGAGGCTGGATCGCCTTGCTTCACTCCTCTCTGTAGGTGAAAATTCTGTCCGTTTGTATCCAGTTGGATATAAGCAGTACTATCAGCGTATATCGTCTTAAAGATTTCAATACATTTTTTGTTTATATGCATTTTGTTTAATGAGTCCCAAATATATTCGTGTTTTATCGAATCGAATGCTTTCATGAAATCTATAAATAAAATGTAAAGTTTAATGTTGTATTCTTTTGCTTTTTCGATCAAGATATTAACAGTGTGTAGATGGTCGGTCATTGAGAATGTGTTTCTGAAACCCGCCTGTTCAACTGATAGATTTTCGCTTATGTTTCTTGTTATACGTTTTACAATTATTTTAACAAATATTTTATATAAATTTGGTAGCAGGCTTATTGGTCTGTAATTTTGAATGTCGTTCTTATTACCTTTCTTGTGAAGAAGGATGATGGAGGACTGTTTCCACTGTTGCGGGATTTCACATGAGTAGAGTATTTTATTGAATAGTTTGTAGAGTAAAGGAATTAGTTCTGTCGCATTTAGTTCTATTATTTCATATGTTATTTTGTCTCTTCCAGGTGATTTATTGTTTTTTGTTTCTTTCAGTGCTTGTTCTATTTTTGCCTCCATAATTTCTGGTATTGGTTCATTATTTGGATTTATATATTTCTTTGTATCGCTAGGTAATGCGGTTGTCTGCTGACTATATAGTTCTCCATAGAAATTTGTTGCAATGTTGATAATGGAAGTTCTATTATAAAGTTCTGTATTACTGTTTTTATCAGTGAGATTAGTTATCCAATGTTTGTTGCTGCTTAGTTCTTTATATAGTTTTTTTGTTGATCCGTGTTCTGCAAAGATTTCTTCTGCTTTTCTTATTTCATAGCAGAGCTCGGCAAGTTACTTTTAAAATTTAACTAGTTACATTTACAGTTACCTCCAAAAAAAAGTAACTAAGTTACTTAAGTTCCAGTTACTTTGGTGAAAGAACTAAGTTATTTACTAGTTACTCATTAAAAGTAACTTAGTTACCTTGAGTTACTTTCTAACTACTTTTAATGGCGTGAAGTGTAGACTTAGACTGTTGACTTAGTTATTGTGTAGTATACATATCAGGGAGTTTTTGCACTAACTACGTTAACCTAAATTTTAACGTCATTGCTTGGCAACACCCAATCAGATTATTATTGTTAATGTTAACGGACCTACAGGGCCTCATTACCGCCTAGGCCCACAAGGCCATGGCCTAGGGCCTGCTTTGACAAGGGACCCGCAGGGCCCGGTTGCTGTGATTTTTTAAAAATTTATTAATTTATTTTTTAATTATTATTTTCTAGACTTATTAGTGGATAATGATTAATTTATTGGAAATCTCGGATCAGACGTCGATTTTCAATCTGAGGCCCCGCGCTCACATGAGCCCCGCACATTCAAATATCTAACAAAATTTGATGAAAAAGTATCTCTTTATAAATATTTGGGACCCCGCTACGCTAATAACATATTCCCGAGACCCGGCAAAATCGCCAACCGTCCCTAGAGAAGAGTAACAAAATATTACGCTAAATTTGGCCTAGGGCCCAAAAATCTTATAAAAAAGGCCCTGCGGACCTACATTATAATATAATATAAAAGTTAAAAGTGACATTTTATCTTATAAGAAGGGAATTTGCAAAAATGAGACGAATTCAAGTCTTACAACCCTTGGAACAACGAACAAAATACACTATTTTTTGTATAACCTGAAAATTATAATAATTTTGATGATTTAGTGGCAGTTTAATTATAATTTATTAAAACGTATCATTTGTAAGCGAGGAAGACATTTGAAAATAATATATTTTATGTCAAATTTAACATTTAGTGACTTTTTAATTCTAGAATTAAAAGTTAAAATAATGTGTTATTTTTAGTTTTTCTGTTTACTGTACAAAAACCCTATTATTAATGAATATAATTACTTATTTTATTATCTATTATGGCTTGAAATCAATCAACAATAATATTGAATTTAATTATGTATTAAAATAAAAGTTACACATTACAGAGGGTATGCGCGATGCTGCGCTCAACACTCCCACTTTGGACAGACATTTATTTAAAACAAAACAGTTTTAGTTAGTGTTTCTAAAAAAGGCATCAGCCTCAACAAAATTTTTCTTAGAAATTTTAATCGCCCCCGTTACTTTTTATGACTAAGTTACATTCCACTTTTTAAGTTACTTTGACTAACTTAAGTTACATTCTAATTTCTGAGTTACTTTAAGTAACTTAAGTTACTCAAGTGACTAGTAACTAAAAACCGTAAAGTTACCAACTACTATTCCGCAGCAAGTTAAGTTACAGTTACCATATTTTAAAAAGTAACTAAGTTACGTTACTAGTTACGTAAAAGTAACTAGTTAGTAACTAAGTTCCTAAAGTAACTAGTTACTGCCCAGCTCTGTTTCATAGTCATAAATGTCTTTCCTTATTTCTTTTCTTACACATTTTCTGATTTCTGCAAACTCGATTTTTTGTAATGCTGTTTTGTTTCTTATTGTTTTTATTTCTTCTCGTTTTTAAATTAAATTTTTCGTATTAGTAGTTAGCTTGCTGTTTCTAGTTGGTAGTGGGGGAAATGAGATTGGTGCACTTAGAATATCTTCTATAACATTGTATGATTGCTGTGGGCTTTTAGTTTGTAATTCGTCTGAATCCAAAGCGTTTATTCTTCTTGTTATTTCTTCTTTAATTATTGGGCTATTGTTGCTATTCAAGTGGGTTTGTTTTTTATGGTGGTTTATTTTTCATTTTCTTATGTATTTTGCATCTATGTTTAAGGTCATTCTTAACATCCTGTGATCAGTATAAAATTCAAGTCGGTTTAGTATTTCAAAGTTTTGCATTGCTTTCAGGTTTTTTGTTAGTATGTAATCTAGTTCATATTTGTCTCCTGTGGGTGATATATATGTCCATTTTCTTGTGGGTTTTATTTTAGAAAAAGAATTTGCAATTTTTAATCTAAATTGTAGTGCAAAATTGAGAATCATTTCTTTTCCCATAGTTGGAGCTTCCTAATACAGTTTCTTCTCCAGGTTCTCTCTGGCTTATTCGGGCATTAAAATCGCCCATTATAATTAGTTCGTTTATATCTTTTTCTAATGATTCGATTAAACTGCTTAGTGCCGTATAGAAATCTTCAATTTCTTCTTCAGTTGATGTGGCAGTTGGCGCATGGATCTATATAATTGTGATGTTAATCTTTTTGTTTATCTTAATTTTTAATAATGCAATTCTTGACGATATTGGCTTGAATTCTTCTATTGTTTTCGAATATCTTTTATTAATATAGAAGCCAATCCCATAGTTACCGCTTTGGCATGAGGAGTGGCAGAAAATGGCGCCATTTGTTAGTTGAATTATAAGATTTTGTTTTCGCCTTACTTCGGCTAAGCCTATTATATTATAATTAATTTTCTCTAGTGCATTTTCGAATTCGTATAGTCTATCTTCTGAAAGAAGTGTTTTTGTGTTTAGGGAACAAATTCTTAAGACGTTACAGTGATTATGATGAAGGGGGTGGTCTTGACCTTCCACGGTGACCGGCCGTGTTGGAAGGTTTGATGTTTTTGTGTTCGGTTTGAATAGATTGTTTATTTTATTGCCTTTTACCTTGGAATATTAGTTGGTTGTGTTGTAAATATGAGAGGCCTTCGTCATTGCTGGTTGCTATTTTTGTGATATTGACAGTTGTGACGATGTAACGTTACCTTGTGCACTTTCCTTTATCACAGGTGTTCCTATAGGGGTTGATGTTCCGGATTTTTTATTAGACTTGCTGCTTGATCTAGAGCTGGTTCTTGAGTTTGTCTGAGAATTTGTTTTTGGCGGACGGCCTATTCTATTTGGTTCTTGAAACGTTGGGTTGGGTTGTGATGTAATATTTGAAACCTGGCTGTTGTTCTCGACATATGGAGAGTCTGTGTCTTCAAAAGTAAAGTTGTTTTCTTTTCTTAACTTAGTTATTTCATTTTCCTCTTTGTCTGAGAGTTGCCGTTTTTTTATGTTTGATTCTAAAGATGCAATTTCTTCGTTTGATAGTTTCTTATGGTTGATAAATAAATTGTCATATTTAAGGACTGCATGTTTGTTATCTTCTCGACATTTAGTTAATAGTGGGGTTAGCCTTTTTCTTTCCATAAGGACTTCCTTGGGAAAATCTTCTGTTATGTTAATATTATGATCTTTTAACTTGTTTCTATTACTTAGCAATTCCATCTTTTTTCTCCAGGAAATAAACTTCACCAGTATAGATCTAGTGTGGTTAGCTCGTGGTCGACCAAGTCTTGATATTTGATCGATATCTGATAGGAAGGTTGGAATTTGTATTATTTCATTTATAGTTTTTACTATTTGTTCTAGCCCTTGTAGATTTTATTCTTCTTCTTGTATTCCGTGGATTAAGATATTTCTCTTCCTGGTTTCTTCATCATATTGTTTGATTCTAATTTCTTGGTTATTTAATTGATGTTTTATTTCTACAACTTCATTTTTTAGTGATTGTTATTCTTCTTTCCAATCGCTGCGTAGATCATTTATTTCGTTTGATATTCTTTTTTCCATGTTAGTCATCATTGACGACATTGCTTGAATAATTCTTTTTTCCATGTCTAGTGTATCAGTGTTTAAAACTTCTATTTCATCCCCTATATGTTGATTAGCCATTTTTACTTCGTTGTTGTGCGGGAAGATACGATTTTGGCGTTATTATTAGATATTAGTAGGCCGACAGATGTTTTACTTGTACTTGCAAACACAGAGATTCAGCGACAGATGTCGCTAGTTGTACACTCGATAAACCAGAATTATAGATGTAAAAATGTTAAGGATTTTGAGGTTATACCTCTAGTATTTGAATTTCTGTAAATATTTTCTTAAAAGGATACAGTTGCACTGTCTAAGTATAATGAATGTATATCTTGAAATACCACAGCTACTGGTAATCTTTCTTTTTATTTTACTTGTTATTTATCACGAGAAAATATCACTTAATCTGGATCAAGCCTCGTGCATGACCTCTCACTTTATTTATATCTTATATGTACTGTTGGTAAATGACCGGATGACCCAAACTGGTTCAAATAATTTTAAAAAATTAGAAGCCATTTTTCTAAATAAAAGAAAAAATAATTAAATTTTCGTTTCAAAGTTATAAAAGAAATAAAAAATAATACTTACAGTTTTTAGACGAAAAAATTAGAACTGCTTTCAATAATTGCAAACTTGCTAATGATTATTATAAAACAGTGTAAACATATTTATATGAAAACATTATCATAAATGGTGATAATAAAATAGACACATCAGTAAGTAGATATTAACATCCTTTTTGTTGGATTGATAATAAAAGATAAAACAGGAAGCAGATACTAACGTCCTTCTTTGTTAGATTAATAATAAAAGAAAATACAGGAAACAGTTATTAACTTCCTTTTTTGTGAAATTGATAATATTAGATAAAACAGAAAGCAGATATTAACATCCTTTTTTGTTAGATTAATAATAAAAGATAACACAGGAAGCAGATATTGACATTCTTTTTGTGAGATTAATAATAATAGATAAAGCAGTAAGCAAATATTAACAAAAATAAAATTTATTTATTATTACATCCAATAGTATGTAAACACGTAAAAATTGTAGCTATAAATTGCAAGTTTTTAATGAATTTGTATTATATATATTTTATTTGTAAAGCTGTAAACATCAATTATGAAGGTAAGATATTAAAATTTAACTTTTTATATATGTTATTGTTTTTATTATTTATATTTATACAAAAAAATTTAGACTACACAAAAGGGTGATCGAAAACCGTATCCAACAAATACAACTCGCTCCCGGAAAAAAATTATTAAAAATGATTAAAAGTTAGCGCTGAAAATAAGAATATTAAAACACATTTATCACCTATATTTGTATATTCCACAAAAATAAATAATATAATAATGACAAGATAAATGAATACGGATGACCGTCGCCTGGCCGAACCCGTTGACGCGAAATCCTCTTCGCCGCGATTACTTCTGGAAAAGAATCAGCACATGAGAAACACACAGTGAGGGGGCAATCACACTCAAAAAGGAGGTACACGCATCCACCACACCCACAACATCACAAGGAAATCATTGAGAAATCATACGAGAAAATAACACACGTATGCAACAGCATACCCCTCTGAGAGTCGCCTTACAAGAGGCAGCACCAATTAGAGTACAAGAACTAAGCTAAACACTCTACCTGCGATTACACACCTGGGGCTCTCGGGAGCATGGATTGAAAGCCAAGCTGAAACCCATACTCCGCCCGCAATCGTGGAGTGTTAGCGAAACGTTGGGCAACTCCTGAGCAACACACTAAAGATGGCAGGCAGTGCACCGTTGGCACGAGGGCTAGCAGGTTGTGCTTCGTTGGCCGCATGCTTGGCTGTCTCTCCAATCTGTACCAATACCGGCATTTACTGGGAAAGACTACGACATACACGGATAGACAACACATTTGTCAACCAAACACACTAGGTATAGGAAAAAGGATCTATGGACGCAGTAAAAGACAACAATTGGCTCAACTCACTGTTAAAGTATTCCGACTCCTCACAACACTACACAAAAAAGATCACTACGATGCCAACTCACTGAAAACTAGCAATAAACTGAAATAAAATACATGAATAACAGTCTCATTAGATGTAGCTCTTATCCAACAGAATTGTGAAATAGAAATTGAAAGACAACCAATTATGGAACATAAATATTCTTTAGATAATTATAAAAGGATATCTGTTGGTATAGAGCCTTTAAATAATTATAAAATTGTTGTTAATTTGTATAGTAATCAATTGGAAAAGTGTATTGTGTTTGAACCCAAAGAATGGTTTGAATTTCTTTTATGTCAAAATGCAATACTTTTACATTTTAATTTTGATACTAATATTCAGTCATATAAATTTCATAATATTGAAATAATATTTGACACAGTAGATTCTGTTAAAGTAATACAATTAAAATCAAAGGATGGTACTTTAAATTTGGAGAATTTATTTATTAATTACTTGTTTCAACTATCTGATTTAATAAATCGTACAATAATTTATCATGAGTCTTTAAATTTTTGTAAATATTATTACAATATTATAAAAGAATCTGTTAAACATGAAGGGGATATTATTAATAATATTTGTAATTTATGTTATAATAATAATTTGTATAACTTAGCAATAAGAGAAATAATTATGTACTATTCTGATGCATTAATGGACAATATTGTATATTTAAAATATTTATAATAAAATAATGTAGAAAAAGTTTTAATTACGTTTTTATTTTAATGTATTAAATTTTTTTTTTAATAAATTAATGTAAACAATAATTACTTTTTCTTTCAATCTTAATTATTTTTTTATTGATTTGGACTTTATAAAGAGATAATAAAATACATACATGTACATCTTTTAAAATATTTACATAATTTTTTCATTATTAGTACACATTTCACTATTTTCTATAGTATTTAAAAGTTGAACAATATTAATCATAATATTTGTATTTACTTCCTTAAGTGGAATATTAGTAGTTGTTTTACCAAGGTGACGCCTGGTAAGCGCCCGCACGGTACAAATATGTCATCATCATTACCGATAACTGCGATAAAGCAGATTGGCACACCCAGAAATGGGTAATATGCCGTGATGATATATTTATTTATTTATTAATTTATTTATGTTTTACCAAGAATAAATAGGCATAATAGGGACCAACGAAAATGTTCAAAAACTGGAATATCTCCTTCTTCAAAATTATGTATTACAACATTAAAAAATGAACATATTACTTTATCCTCCATTTTTAAATAATAAAATTCAGCTCTTGCTAAGTCTTCTACGTTGATAAAGCTTTTTGGCTAATTATTATTTTTATTTTTTTTAAGTTAATACACGATCATATTTGCTGTTATATATTAAGTTGAAAAAAATATAATATGTTTCTTTTTACCTAATTGTATTATACGTTTTTCCTATATTACATTCCCGACATTCATCTATAATTGGAGGTGGTCCATCAATATGGTATTTAACAATTGGTAGATTTCAATGTTCCATATATGGTAATTTTTTAATAACATTTAAATCCGTTTTATACTTTAATGGGAGTTTTTTTTTTCATATATTTAGTAAATTGTTTCCACTAATAAGTTTGATATATATTCAAATTTTTTGTCATCAATTTTTTTACAAATATATGCTATAGGTGCTAATTTTCCAATTATCGAAAGTAAAATATTATTAGTAGAACTATTTTTCATTATATGTTTATAACCATGATATTTATTTTCTGATAAAACATTTATACTATAACAAGTACTTCGCAAATCATTTGCTACTATTAGTAATGCCATTTTTAATAATTAAAAAAGTTTAGAGTATATTATTCAAGTGTAAAATATAAAAACTACTGATACCATGCTACATAAAACTTCTAATTTATATGTTAAAATATGTGGGGGGGGGGGGGAGAAAATATTTTTAAACATTTATTAATTTTAATAATAGGGTACCACTGGCGTAATGTGGTTAAGTGCTTAATTTTGCAAGATTATTTTTAAATAGTCGTTTTCTGGGATTTTAAAGTGAATTAATTCTTAAAAATAGAGATTAGTAGACGGTAAAAGGTGGTGTTTTAATATAATAATTAATTTTATATCCAAGTGGGTCCGGTGTACAAACTATTTGAATTAAAAGTGCACAAAACCTTGCCAAGGTCGCCTTACTCAGCATCTTTACGTCGAGTACAGTTGATTAATCTTGAATTAAAAATCAGTGTTCCCAACGCTGGTAAAAATTAATACATCTAATGGCAACTGTCGAACAAATTAGACAACTTTTGGCACCATTACAAGAATCTCTTAACAATGTACAATTGTCAATCAATAAATTTAACATATTGTTTCAAGAAAATCAAACCCAACTTGAGGATATAAAAAAAGATCTGATAAATAAAGATAATAAAATTGAATCTTTGGAGAGAAAAATCCGTGAGAAAAATCTGATATTTTACTGCGTTAAGGAGAACAAAAATGAAAAGTTAGAAGAGGCTATATTTGAAATAATTACTACTAAGCTCCAACTTAAAATTTTTATTCTGAACTATATAGTGGATATCCGTAGATTAGGGAAATTTAAAAATAACACCAAACCGAGACCAGTGCTGTTGGAACTAATTTCTAAAATAACTAAGCGTGAGATTTTAAGCAAAACTAAATTACTAAAAAAATACAGGTATCTTCACTGAAGAGGATTACTCACAAAAAACCCTGCAAGATAGAAAAATATTAAAATCATACCTCTTAAAAGCAAAGAAGGATGGCAATAAGGCGCACCTATTCCAGAACATACTTTATATAAATGGTAATCCTTATAAAGTAGAAGATTTTACTGCTAACGAACATGAGCAAGTCAGCGACAAATTTGATACTGATGAAGCTAATAATATACAAATGCGAAGACGCTCAATATCTCCCCTGAAAATAGATGCCATTTTTACTCAATCTGACGGTACTACAAGAATCAAAGAAGAGACACTTGCTAATAAGAATAAAAATACAATTGATCAAATATATAAAAAAAACCCTAATACATTGGATAACGAAAAATCACTATCTCCAGCAACACAAGCTACTCTAAATAAACAGAAAGAATGCTCTCAACAAATAGCATTGTTAGATCAATATATATTTACTAGATCACGTACACAATCGACTTCAAAAAACTTAAATCCAAAAAAGTAAATACAAACTCGCATAATAATATAATGTTTTGGAACATCCAAGGTTTTAAAAATATTTACAAATTAAACATCAAGGAACAAACGCATATACTTAATCACGAAATTATATGTTTTACTGAAACATGGATGAACTATAAGTTAACGGAAAATCCACCTTTTTTTAAGAAACTACATAAAATATGAACAACCTGCCTGTAAGCAGGCAAGCACAGGCAGAGCCATTGGTGGCATAATTATTTTCCTTAAAAATGACAAAGAAAAACGTTGGTATCATAGAACAAGAACCGCACTGGTTATTTTTAAATGTAACAAGTAAACTGCGAAATGTGATACTGGGAGTAACATATTTTTCTTTCTCGAATGATTTTAAAACTCTATTAATCTCTTTTGGTGAAACATTAGAAAATATAATTAATAATAGGCTATTCCACGATATTTTTTTAAAATTTTTTTCTTGAAGTACATAAAAATATAAGACCACATGTGAAAGTCCGAGTTAAAAATTCTTCCAAATAAGTTAGATATTAAGGTCCGAATTTTAAATTACCTCTATGACGTAGGTAATGTGGATATACCAGAAGTAAACAAACAGTGGTTCACAAGCCACGAAAAAATGTTAAACAAATTACAAAATAATGTATATTTAAATTGTAATATTATAATTCATTATTAGAGACATAAAATAAATTATTATACTTAATTTATTTCACTTTTTTTTCTCATTTTATAAAAACAAAGAAATTAGAACGTCACCCGAACAGCAACCGAACAAATCCGACACATCCGAAGAAGTATATTCTTAGTTAGGGCGGGGCTTCTCAAAATCGGAGGTCATACTAGGATCCTAATTGCTCAAACACTCGTGCACATGTCATGCATCATCAAAAGCAAAACACCCCGTGTCTTCTAGAAGGAATAATTTATAATAAAAGAAATATGGTTTTTCCTTATCCTTTAACTATTATTGTTCATATTTTCAATAAACTTTTACTATTTCTGATTACTGTGGAATAGCCTATTATCCAAACCATTCTATTATTATTGGTGGCGACTACAATTGAAGAATTGGTACAATGAATGTATGTGAAGAAGCGCTAATGGCAAACACTAACTTAACCTCAAAACGTAGCAATAAAGATAACATTACAAATAAAAAAGGTAAAGAACTAGTAAACACAATGGAAGAAAATTATCTCATTGTATTAAATGGAAGAACTCTTGGCGACTGTCCTGCTCAATTTACATACATAGGCCCAAGAGGCAAAAGCACAATAGACCTAGTATGGATTGATATAACAGCATGCCATATTATACTAGACTTTTATATCCCGAATAAAATATTGATCTCAGACCATATGATATGCTCACTGCAAATTAAAAACATTTTCTACCCAGAAAATACAAATGCTCAGAAACCAGATAAAACAATCTCAAGAATTATATGGTGTGACACAAAAGCAGATGCCTATATCAAATCTTTAAATGAACAAAACTGCGAATTCCAGTCCAAAAACAATATTAAACAAAATTACCTCTACTTACTTGAAAAATCCATACCGTATCCGAAAATATTGGGTTAGTATAACACAGACGCATTGCTAATAATACATACATAAGGAAAAATCTATGGTACAATGAAGAATGTACTATACTAAAGAAAAACTGCAAAAAAATGATACAAAATTGAAAAAAAACGCAACTTTAACGAAGATTCACTAAAACTCTATTAGTCCGCCAAAAACAGCTATAAGAAATGTATAGCGCAACAAAAATTACTTTTAAGAGACACAACAAAAAAGAAACTTGAAACGGTAAAAAACCAAACAGAATTTTGGAAAACCATCAAGTCCTTGAATCACACAAATTTTATTCGAAATTCTCTTTCAATTGAAGAATGGTCTTTATACTTTAAAATATGGTTTGGTGAAAGGATAGTCAATGAAATTGTGTTTTTTGAGGCACAGCACCCATTTCTAGACTCAAACATATCGATGGGTGAGCTTAAGTATGCATTGAAGGATCTGAAAACCAAAAAAAGCCCTGGCCAAGATGGTATTGTTTACGAACAGCTTAAAAATCTTCCGGATTGCTGGTTAATATATCTGAATCAATTACTGAATCAATTTTTTACTGTTGGCAATCTTCCCAAACAACTTAAACAAATTAAAATGACGCTAACACAGAAGAAAGGAGACTTCTCAAATCCAGATAATTATAGAGGCATCGCACTAATAAACGCAATGACTAAACTGCTAACATTCATATTAAATAATAGATTGCAGTCATGGGCTGAAAGCTTTGATATATTTCCGGAAGTTCAAGCAGGCTTCCGGACGAGAAGATCATGCATCGATAACGTATTTGTTCTACATAGTATTATACAAACTTCTCTCTTACAAGAAAACAAAAATGGAGTGTATGCCATTTTTGTAGATTTTAGAAAGGCCTTTGACTCCGTCCCACACCATCTACTTTGGCATAAGCTGTATAACACGGGAGTAAGTGCTAAAATTATTAAAACATTGAAGAACATATACGATGAAACAACTATACAAGTTAATATCGGATCGGAGACAACAGATGAAATTGATGTAACGAAAGGAGTATTGGAAGGGGAATGTTCCAGTCCTCTCCTCTTTGCGATGTACATTGCAGATCTAGAAACTTACATGAGAGAAAGAAACTTGGATTGCTACTTTATATATACGAATGTTGATATCCTTAGTCTGCAGTACGCAGATGATGTAGTTATAGTATCTAATTCGCCAATAGATGTTCAGCGCAAACTCTCAGCCCTAGAGGATTATTGCAACCAGAAAGAATTCTCAATTAATGCCAATAAGACTAAAATCCTTCATTTTCACCGAGGAAGACCGCCGAAAATAAACATAACATACAAGTGTCAAGGAAAAGTAATACATTTCACTAACTCCTACACGTATTTGGGAATTAAATTTAAATCGTCTGGTTCATACAACGACAATACTACAGAGAATTTGAGTGAAGCAAACAAAACAACTGGGGCGGGCTATAAAACTTACACTCAATAAATCGCAAGTCTTTTCATGGAAAACAATTCTGAAGTTATTTGATACTATCCTAGTACCATCTCTATTGTACGGTGCAGAAATTTGGGCTAAACCGCAAAGGAAACACATCGAAAAAGGTCAAACCCAATTTTTAAAAAACATTTTAACATGGCCCAAAACAACTCCGAATTATTTGGTCAGAAGAGAAACAGAACAACCAACATTGAAAACTGTCATTATAGTTAAAATATTACGATGGTGGAAAAAAATACTTTTAATGTCAAACGCAAGATATGTTCATATCTGCTATAACAAATTATTGCAAATGAATCAAAATGAACGGTACTCAGATAGTGATCAGAATAAATTTAACTGGGCAAGACAACTACAAAACATTTTAACTGAAATTAATTTTAAATGGTTGTGGGACAAGCAAAATTTCTTGACAATTGATGAAGAAATTGAGAACGTCAAATTGGCTATATATTAAAAGGGCTATAGAAGAAACACGGAAAGAATCATAAACTCATCCTATAATCCTAATTTCAAAACATACCTAACTAGCCATCACTACCTTTCCTTGGACATCCCACGTAATATCCTACAGATCTCCAGTCACCTACGTTTATCGAATCCTTATATACTTAACATCTATCAACATGGAATCATTCATAAATTCAATCATGAAGAGATATGTTCAGTTTGTAATACTTACCTGCCCGATAACATTACCATTTCTCATTTCAGTGCCCTCTATATAAGCCTATACGGTCAGCTTTCATTGTTAAACACCTACAAAATTCAACTCCGAAAATGGAACAACTGGTTGGAGAGCTCAACCTGGAGAAAATGTTCGATATCTCAAACTACATCCGGAATGCAACTAAAATTCGCGCACTTGCAATGAATCTGTAAATATATCTTTGTTGTTCTAAATATTATGCTCACCACACAAATGATAATATATATGATATATTTTGTATTATTTTTCTTTTTTTAATATGTACCAATCTTTTGTAAAATATTAATATCTTATTATTAATTTTAATAATAATATTTTTAATTGTTCATATATACTAATATTAGGACAATCAATATTAAACAATGAAAAATTAAATTTTTCTGATTTTACTAGCGTATTTGAATATTCATCAAATTTATAATAATAATCATTTATGAAAAAATATAATCGACCGTTTGTATTTTTAAAAACAGAATTTATATTATTAGGAATAGCTGGAAATTGTCAGTCAATATTTTCATAATTATCAGTGTTAAAGTTACATTCATTAATTGTTATAAAAGAATCATTGTTGTGAAATATAAATGTTTTTCCCATGTTTGTAAAAAACGGCTCCTCTAATATTTTTAATATTTTTAGTGTATGGATTTGCTGTATTCTCTAATTGTAAAGATGAAAATTTTATATTACCTGTATGTTTTATCATTAATTATAATTACAATATTACCATTTGGCCTCAAATACATAGCATCTATTTTATAAAAATTTTTAGGTAAAAATGGTAACTAATCTGTTACAAGAAATGGTGTAGGATTAAAATTTTTGTCATTTAATTTCTTAATCCACACCCATCTATTATAATATATATATATATATATATATATATATATATATATATATATATATAACTTGTTTTTAAAATTAAAAATGTAGTTACGTTTTTTAGTTCACATAAATTTGGATGAGAAATTAAGGTTTCATTATTTTCAGTTTTATTAAGTAAATTAGATTTAGTTGTTAAACTTTCTTTTGTTGTAAAACACTTTTCTGTTTTTATTCCATATAATGTTTGAATAGCTGATATATCATCCAAATGTAAATCATAATAACTTTTGTTTATAAATACATTATTTTAGTAATTTGGAAACATTATTGCCTTAAAATTATTAGAATGTTCAATACCTAATGAATGTCCAATTTCATGAACTAATACATCAAAAAAACTTAGTCTCAGAATCAGGGTTACTTAAATCAAAATTCCAATTTTCTGTCCGATCCAAATGAATTTCCGCCGGTTGAATATTTGGGTAATTAGCATGAGGTAGTACATCACCCGGACCATCAAAATATTCACGACACGTTGCTTTTTTACTATATTGATAATGTTGAATATTTAATTATTTAATTCTAATGATTGTAAAAAAATTAAATTTGTATATTTTGACCATAAATTAAAAGCTTTTTGTATAATGTTTTTAATATTATTGTCTGTTCCATAATAATACCAGTAAATTTGGTTTTTGTTCCATATTACTGAAGAAACTTGAAAATTTATATCTTTTACACCACATCTTGAAGTTTTTATAAATTTTATAATAAGAGAACTATTTTCCTTCATATATTTTTGTTTAAATAATTTTACGGCATTTATATAATTTGTATTTTTTTCTGATAACAATATAAACTCATTATCGCTACCATTTAAATAACCATATTTATATAAATAAGACGAAATTTGCATTCACACTTAAAATTCATATTAAAAATAAGAAAATAATTTTTATTAATTTAAAAACTTAGTTATAATATATAAACTTAATAACTTTTAATATTTATTTAAGGTTAAATTAGTACTGTCACTAGCACTGTTATAATATAAACTGTTTTTAAATTGTATTATAACACTAAATATATACAAAATTAAATATATAAGTAATAATAATAATAATAATAATAATAATAATAATAATAATAATAATAATAATAATAATAATAGCCCTTTATTGATTCCCATAAAACTTGATACATTGCATTATATCTACTTTATAGTTTAAACATATACCAACTTAATTAATTTCATTACATTTTATTTTGAGTAAATGATATTTTACTATATACATAACTGGGTATCTGGGTCCACTGCTGGACAAAGGCCTCTCTCATCTCTTTCCATTCTTCTCTTTGCCTGGCGATTGTGCTCCATGTAGAACCAGCAAACTTCTTTATTTCATCGTCCCACCTATTTGTTTCTTTCTATGATTGCATCGTGGTTACGACGAATTTCGGATAAACTAATTATAGTTTATTTTTTGTATGGCGTGTTCTAAGTCGATTATTCTGTCTTCAGCTAGACGTTTGTTCTTTTTTTTCTGGGTTTTGGTGTGGTATGAAAATTAATAGAGTGAGGGAGTTGGTCATGACCTTCCACGGTGAACAGCCGGCTTGGAAGGGTCTGTGAATTGGTGTTTGGCTTAGAATTCGAGTTTGGCATTAATTGTGCTAATGTTGTAGTGCGTAAATTGATTAATTTGATCCGTAGGATTGTGTGAGATATCTGATGCTGGTCTGGGCATAAAATGCGCAGTGGCTTTTTCCATTAATTGCTATTTCATAACATCGTTTAATTCTCGTGTGAGTTGTGATAGAGTTACATTATCCATCTGAGGGTTACTTGATAAGCTGGAAGGATTACTATTTCCATTCTTCCTGTTGGTATAGTTGGCTCTTGAGCTGGATTTTGAGCTTGTTCTTGAGCTGGAGACTGAATCAGCTTTTGGGCGGCGTCCTCTTCTTGGTTTATTTCCTGGTTGGCTGTCGATTGAGCTTGTAGTGTTGTCTTCTGCCACATATGTATTATCGTCTTCACCTTTTCTTAATTTGAAAACTTCATTTCCATTCTTGTCCGATAGCTGCCTTTTCTTTATTGTCGTCTCTAATGCTGCAATTTCTTCATTTGTCATTTTTTATGATTTACATATAAGCTTTCATAATTTAGTACTGCATGCACCTTTTCATCCCGACATTTGAGCATTAGCGGTGTTAGTTTCTTACGTTTATCTATCACTTCTTTTGGAAAGTCCTCGTTTAAATTTAGTTCCGTGTTCTTAAGTTTAATTTTAATTCTAATTAGTTCTTCTTTTTTCCTTTGTGCCAGTAATTTAATTAATACTGGGCGGGTTTTACCAGTAGTTTTTTTGGCCTAATCTGTAAATTCCATCAACCTCTGGCAGTGAAATGTTAACTTGTAATTTATCGTTGAAAATGTTTAGGACTTTCTGTTCTAGAGCTTGGCGGTTAGGTTCGTCTTCTTTTAAACCTCTTAATATTATATTCTTTTTCCTATTCTCTCTTTCTTGCGATTTAAAATATGTTTCGTGTTTATGCATTGAAATCTTCATTTCGACTATTATGTTTGTTCGCCCAATAATTCAGAACGAAGTGTGTCAATAGTAGTCGTCATTCTCGATTCCATTTTTGCCAATGCCTGTATAATCCTTTCTTCCATGGAGTTTGAGTTTCCATCTGTATTTACCCTTGATTGTTGGTCAGCCACTTCGCCTGACTGCTGTGTGGGATGCTGACCATTTGGCGTTGTCATGGGATGCATAGTTCGTCTTGATATGGTCAGATGTCACTAGTTGTCTAGTCGACTGTGATTTTTGATGTAATTTTGTTAAGGCTTAGGTTATGTTTTGAGATTAATTTATAATGCTTATTTCTCAAATAGGATACGTCCCAGTGGATATTCTCCAATATATGTTTGAAATCTTCGTATTGTCTATTAGTTTACTTTGCTTTGGATATTCTGGGACTTAAATAATTTAGAATAGTTTTCGCTGCACCAATTGACAACTCTCACTTCAGTTACATCCATATAAATATATAAGTACACACATATATATTATATAAGTACAGCAAGTGCATAAACCTTTTTTAATATTATCTATTAACTTTAATATAAAATTATTTTCTTCTTCATAAATTATACCATTTGTATCTAGTTTAAAAGTTTCACTCATTATAACAATAAATTTTTGTTATCTTTTAATATATAAATGGTAATGATAATAATTAAAAACTTGTTTATTTAAATGGTACATATATATTAAAATAAAATATATAATTTTATATGAATATTTTTATTTATTTTATAAAGTACAAACACTTACAAAAATTAAAATATACTACTACAATCTAACATATTTTTAAATTTATACACATTACTTACGTGCTGTACATATGGTTTAGGATGTTCAAAACATCTGCGAAAAGTTAAACAATTTTTATTGCTTTAAATTCACTAAATTCATCTAAATTTATTGTTTCACAATAACATAATATACATATAAGTGTAAATAGTTTTTATTTTTATTAAACCTTTTACATATATTTTATTATATGTTTGAGTTATTTTTTTTTTAAATATAATATATTTTTTCATATATGTATCCATCACTCCATGATGTTTATTTCCAACCATATTGCAGTTTTTTTTAACTTGTGGTGATAAATTTTCCCACTCTGCTCACAATTTAATATTAAACTAAAGTACTTTCGTTTTATAATACTAATTTATATTTAAAAAATATATAATTTTGAAATGTTTCTAATGTATTATAATAAATTAAACAGATGTTTTAACTGCACCAGTTAAAGGATTATATTGTATAATACAATCGTGAATAATAAGACAATAAACAGAAGTATCTGCAGAAAAATTATCACTAGATTCAAAGTATCATAAGAGTAACAAACTGAATTTAAATATAATTTAATATTGGTTAAATTACAATAGTCAAAATAACTACTATCTTTATTAAGTATATTTTTCGATTTGTTTGAAAACCAACAATTACAAAATCTAGGTTTTTCTAATTGAGTATATGATTTTATTGGCCATGATTGTTTCTCGGCTTCTGGAAGAACTTGATACTCATAAATCCCAAGATCGAAAAGCACATGATAAAAATTGATTTGAATCCGTTATTTTTATAATTTTAGTCTATATTCATCATTAACATTAATATGTGGCACTTTCCAATGTATTAACATAACATAACATATATAATATTTATTTTGTGAAAAATATATATACATATTTCTTACAACAGTGGTTGGGTATTATTATTATTATTATTATTATTATTATTATAAGTTACAAAATATTCCCAGGTATATGGTAAGTGCATTATGATTTTAACATTGATAAATAATATAATTTGAATATCTGAATATCATAAAGATATGAATTATGTAAGTACATAATTTATCAGAGTACAAAAGTAGAAGTATAGTATATTAATTTCAATTAATTATCAATTTTTAACAGTTTAACAGATCAGATATTGACATATTTGCAGACTCATTATTTAAATTTAAAACTTTCATATCGTTTCGAAATATCACTCATTAATTCATCTTTGTATGTATATTGTTTCTTATTGTTATTTACCTAATGTTTACGCATATATATATATATATATATATATATATATATATATATATATATATATATATATATATTTGTATTTTCTTTATATAATCTTCCTGTAATTGGGATATTACTATCCTGTAGGAATGATTTATTATAAATAAATAAATAATAATGCACAATAACTTCAGTATTACGAATAACTCAGATATGAATGATACATAATAGAAATTAGTATATTAAAAATAGAACAATAATTTGAGTGTTATTAATATCTCATTAGTGAAGTTATCTAATTGCATAATAAGTTTGTATTTTACAGAGTAGATACAAAAGTAGACATAGTATATTAATAATGAACAATAATTTCAGTATTATGAAAAACAGAAAAAAGTATGAGTACCATTTATTTATTTTTTTTCTACTCTTCTTCTATAAATTTTCGCTCCTTCAATGCTAGATCGGTAAAACGAAAAACGTCGTTTAGCATTCTTATATTATTTATTTCAAAAAGTGATTTTAATAAAGAGGACTTATCATTGAAAAAGTTTATATGTTTTTTAAGATAAAAGTTTCTGATAACATTATGTATTGGACATTCGAAAAACAAATGAAAAATATCATTTCGGTTATTTAAATTACAAAAAGAGCAGTCTTTTTCTGTATCAAATTCATATATTGTTCTATTGAAGTAGATTCGAGATTTAGGGGTACTAGGTACTCTAAACTGACTTATCAATCTTATAATTTTTATATCAGTTTTGAATTTCAAAAGGAGTGTTGTGCCCCAATTATTTTTAATGGTTTTATAGAAAGCATGATGTGTTGAATTAATCATTTTTTGAAAGTTCGTATCTATGAATTTGCTTTCAATTGCATGTATAATGCTTTCTAAGCTTCATTTGATTTGGTATGTATTTTGCGATTCCCAGTGATTTAAATTTAATTTCTACATTCTGAAAGTTTTACCAATCTGTCGAAACATACCTTTGGAAGTCTGTCGTCTGACATGGTAATAATTTTGATCCAGAGATTTATCATTGATCTATTAACGAGTATTCCTAATGGGAGTCTGCCTGTCTCAAAGCGTACGACCCAGTTTGCCGTATTCCTTGCCCAGTTATACATCGACTTAAAAAAGGTCATTTGTATTATTTCCAATTCCTGCACATATCTGCAAGCCCAAATTTCTGAAGAATATAACAATGTACTTAATACAGTTGCATCGAAAAGTGTAATTTTATCTTTCCAACTACTTGATTTACTATTAACTAAGGTTTGTTTTAATTGGTGTAAAGCTTTATTTCCTTTTTGTTTGGAAGAAGTAATTTATTCTTTAAATGTGCCGTTGCTTGAGTATATAATACCCAAGTACTGAAAAGTAGTGACTATTTCTATTCTTTGATTACTGTAATAGAAATTTGTATTATTTTTTTGCTTCTGCCACTTAAGCTAAATATCATTATTTTTTTATTTTTCTGTGTTCAGCAGTAAGTCATTACTCGTACAGTAATTTTCAAGGGTTTTTAATTTATGTTGGAGGTCTATTTTGGAATAGGCAAAAAGGGCAATGTCGTCTGCGTATAACAAAGCCATGATGTCTATTTTTGAATTAATACTGATTCCTATGTTGTAGTATATCATTTATAAATCCCGCCAAATATAACACACTTGCGAAGTTAGTAATAAGTTCAGACATGTAGATGGAATGTAAAAAATGGCTAGCAGTTAGTTGATAGATATAAAAGTTTGTAATTAAAACAGATCTTCTGTTCATGTAACTTTTCGGGTAATAAAATATATAAAGTGCGTGCAATAATTTGTTAGATATATAGCACAACTGGCGACGAGGTAAATAACACAAAATGTCTGTTCAGCAACAAATAGGTCGAATAAGCGAGTTCGACGAAGAAAAAGAAACTTTCCAGACATATGTGAAAAGATTGAAGTTATATTTTACTGCCAATAATATACCAGAAGATAAGGAAAGTACTTATTTTTGTTTATTAATGGGAGCCAAAACGTTTCAAATCCTGTCGAATCTAACATTGCCAGATGACCCAACAACGTATTCATTTGCTGAAATAGAAAAGACGCTAACAACTTATTTTACACCAAAAACTATACAAATAATTGAAAGATTTAATTTCAATAAAAGGAATCAGGAAGCAAATGAATCCGTTAATAACTATGCTTTAGTTCTAAAGAAATTGGCAAGTACGTGCAACTTCGGTGATTTTCTTTATGAAGCATTGAGAGATAGGTTCGTCTGTGGATTAAAAAGTGAAAGAATTCAACAAAGATTACTAGCTGAAACCAAAGATATTACTTTTAAAGAAGCTTTAGCTATAGCATTGTCAATGGAATTAGCTGACAAAGAAGTACAAGGAATGCAACCAGTCGCAGGAGTAGTAGAGTGGGTCCATAAAAAAAAATTTGGCAAACCACCTACACAGCAAAAGGAAAAGTGCAAGTGTTGTGGAAAAATGCATAGTGGTAAATGTAAATATAGTGAGTATAAGTGCCATAATTGTGGTGTTAAAGGTCATTTAAACAAAATGTGCAAAGTTAAAAATAAAAAGAGTGTGAAGTGTATTGAAGCAGGACCGGGAAGTGAAGATACGCAGAGCAGTGAAGAAAGAGAAGAGGAGGAAGTTGACTTTCTGTCCATATACAAAATTGATAACCGAAAAGACAATCCGTTTAGTATTGACATTAAAGTAGCTAATAAGTTAGTACAAATGGAAATAGATACAGGTGCTTCTGTTTCTGTGATAACAAATGATCATTATAAGAAATATTTTTCTAATAGTAAGATGATAAAGACGGGAACAAAATTGTATACATTCTCAGGTACATCACTTATTGTGTTAGGTAAAATAATAGTTCCTGTTGAATTTAGAGGTCTAAAGGTAAGTCTACCAATAGTAGTTGTAGATGCAAAAACAGACAAAATGTTACCGATGTTATGTGGTCGTAATTGGTTAAAAATGTTAAAAATTGATTTACAATTTGTTAATAATATAAATGAAGTAGATAAAAAGTTTGAAAACTCTCTTAAATTAACTGAAAATATTAAAACTGAATTTAATAGTGTTTTTGAACAGAAAATTGGTAAATTTAAGGGTCCAAAGGTTAATGTTCATCATAAAGATAATCCAGTTCCTATTTTTAGCAAACCACGTCCAGTACCATATTCCTTAAGAGAGGCTGTAAAAGAAGAATTAGGTAGATTGGTAAAAGAAGACATTTTGTATCCTGTTAAAACCAGTGAGTGGGCAACACCAATAGTTATAGTAGAAAAACCGCACGGGAAAATTAGAATCTGTGGAGACTATAAAGTGACTGTCAATCCAGTAAGCACAGTTGAACATTATCCTTTACCGAATGTGAACGATCTATTCGCACAGTTAAAAGGAGGTAAGATTTTTACTCTCATTGATCTTAGTAATGCTTATCAGCAACTAGAACTCACAGAACAAACGCAAAAGTTACTAACCATCAATACCCCTATGGGATTATTTCGGTATAAACGCATGCCATATGGTATTACGAGTGCACCAGCTATTTTTCAATCCGTTATGGATAATATTTTAAAGGGTCTTGATAATGTTGCATGTTATCTAGACGATATTTTAATTATAACGAAAACGTTAGAAGAGAACTATAGAATTACTAAAGAGGTGCTCTCAAGATTATCTGCAGCTGGAATACGAGCAAAAACTAATAAATGTAAATTTTTTGAAGAAAGTGTCACATATTTGGGACATGAAATAAATAGTGAAGGGTTTAAGCCTACTTCAAAAGGAATTGAGGCAGTGACACAAGCCCCTATACCAACTAATGTCACAGAACTTAAAGCTTTTTTAGGTTTGATAAATTTTTATGCCAAATACCTATCGAATTTAGCCACGGAACTAAGACCATTGTACAAGTTACTAGAAGCCAATATGAAATGGTCATGGACAAATGATTGTCAAGAAAGTTTTGATAAATGTAAACAACTTTTGATAGATTCCAAAACATTAACTTATTATGATACCAAGAAGGAACTGATATTAGCTTGCGATTCTTCTGCATATGGAGTGGGAGCAGTTCTTTCCCATATTATGGAAAATGACGAAGAACGGCCGATTGCATTCGCGTCCAGAACGTTATCCAAAAGTGAAAGAAACTATGCGCAACTAGAAAAAGAAGCTCTAGGTATTATATTCGGAATTAAAAAGTTTCATTCTTTCTTATATGGAAGAAATTTTATTCTCTATACCGACCATAAACCCCTTATAACAATATTGGGACCAAAGAAGGCTGTACCAACTCTTGCAGCTGCCAGACTTCAGAGGTGGGCATTGATATTATCAGCGTACCAATATGATATTAAATATAAACCCGGAAGCCAAATTTGTAATGCAGATGCGTTATCGAGGCTACCGTTATCAAATGAAGACAGTGAAGACGATAAAATATTTTATTTTTCACCAGTTCAAGAACTTCCGTATACATGGGTAGATATTGCTAAATATACATCTAAAGATCCTATCTTATCTCAAGTTTTAGATAATACTTTGCAAGGATGGCCAAAATATAATAGCAAACCTGAGTTACTACCTTATTTCCAAAGAAGAACGGAATTAAGTATTGATAAAGGATGCATAACCTGGGGGAGAAGAGTATTAGTACCGGAAAAATTGCAAACTGAAATGTTGAAGCTTTTACACGAGGGACACCCTGGAGTAATTAAAATGAAAAACATTGCAAGAAGTTTATTGTGGTGGAATGGTATAGATAAACAGATTGAATTAGAAGTTAAATCATGTCGTATTTGCCAAGTAACAGCGAATAACAAGCCCGAGGAACCATTACATAAATGGCCATGGACGACGAGAGTATTCGAAAGAGTGCATATCGATTTCGCTGAAAAAGATAGTCATAGCTTTTTAATACTTGTAGATTCGTATTCGAAATGGATCGAAGTCAAGTTGATGAAAACTACTACGTCACAAGAGATAATTAGGATGTTAAGAAGTATTTTCTCAGCTTATGGTTTACCAGAGACATTAGTGTCCGACAACGGACCTCAATTAGTATCCAACGAATTTCAAATGTTTTGTAAACAAAACGGTATAAACCACATGTTATCACCTCCGTACCATCCTAAATCTAATGGCTGCGCGGAGCGAGCTGTGCAAGAAATAAAGAAATCACTGTTGAAATTAAAATTAGAAGACGAATCAGATTCGCATGTGCGAAAGATGCAACACAAACTGGACAATATACTTTTTGCTTATCGGAATACACCGACTACTGCAACTGATAAAACACCGGCAGAACTATTCCTAAATCGAATACCCCGTACAAGATTAACATTGTTGAAACCAACCTCGCAAATAAAACCATTAGCCCAGATGAATTTGAATAATAAAACTACAAGGTTCCTAGTAAACGATCTTGTGTACGTGAAAAGTGTTCGGAATGAAGAAATAAGATGGGTTGAGGGTATAATTATAAAAATTAGAAGTCCTGTCACATATCTAGTAAAGGTTGGGAAAGAAACACGATTTGTACACGTAGACCATTTAAAATCGCGAGTTAAACAGCAGAATGAATCAAGACTTACAAACGAAGAAATAATTGAACTAGATTATGAGAAGGAAACAGAAATAAATGATAAGGTTAAAAGTAAGATCACTCCAACTGTAGTAGAGCTGAAGGAAAATAAACAAGCTGAAGTTATTACAACTGCAACAAAAGAAAATGTTACAATTTCAACGAATGAAGATAATATCACTTCAACAACAAACGATAATAGCTCTCAAATCATTCCTGCTGATATCCAGCCAAGTCCTAAACCCAAAACCCCAAATACTCCCCTTATAAGACGATCATTAAGAACTCGAAAACCTGTAATTAAATTAGATTTGTAATAGCTGTTGTTATTTTAAAAGGAGGGAAGAGTGTAGTATATCATTTATAAATCCCGCCAAATATAACACACTTGCGAAGTTAGTAATAAGTTCAGACATGTAGATGGAATGTAAAAAATGGCTAGGAGTTAGTTGATAGATATAAAAGTTTGTAATTAAAACAGATCTTCTGTTCATGTAACTTTTCGGGTAATAAAATATATAAAGTGCGTGCAATAATTTGTTAGATATATAGCACATATGTGATTGTTATTCCGAAAATATTCTTCAAAATCGCTGATGAACAATATAAACAGCAGGGGGCTTAGAGAGTCCCCCTGTAGGACTCCAGAAGTAATTTTAATGTCACTTGTACATTCATTCATACATCTAATATGAGTAAAAGCTATATTATAAAGTGATTTGAGAGTATTAATAATGGAAGGGCTCAATCCTAAATGATACAATTTCATCCAAAGTTTATTATGATTTACTGAATCAAACGCTTTTTTTTTAAATCTAAGAAAGCCACATAAAGTTTACTACCTGGACACCTTGTAGATATCGTTATTATTGAATTTAGTATAAATAGTTGGTCGATACATCCTCTATTTTTTCGGAAACCCGCCTGTATTTCTGGTATAAGATTAATGTATTCTGCCCATGTTGAGATTCTATTTGCTAGGATATCGGTGAAAATTTTTACAGTATTATTTATTAGTGAGATTCCGCGGTAATTATTAGGATCATTTATCTCCCCTTTTTTGTGAAACATAAAAAGAATTATCTTACCCCAATTACTTGGAACTTGTGATGAAACTAAAATTTTGTTGTACATATTTACCATGAATATTTTCCATGGCAATGGTACATTTTTCAGAAACTCGTTAGAAATTTGATCATGTCCAGGGGACTTGTTATTTTTAGCTTTTCTTAAAACTGCAGTTAGTTCTTCTAAAGTTACAGGTTGATCTAAAAAGGGATGGTTAGCACCATAAAAAAATACGTAATCTATATCGGGGTTTGGTGAGTATAATTTCTTTAAATATTTTTCCCACGTATTAATATTTATGTTATTTGCAAGTAAAGATCGTTTATTTCGAAATGGTTTCACTGCTCGCCAAAATTCAAAATTATTTTTAACATTTGCTAATTTGGTCCTTAATTTTTCAAAATGCTCTTTTTTGCTTTCATAATTGATTTTCTATATCTTTTTTCACTGTCAATGTATTGTTACCTAGCGTTACTATTAAATCCACTGGATCTGTATTTTCTGTACCATTTTCGCATTTCGTTTTTGAAATTCCTACAGTCGAAACTATACCAACTATTTTTAAGTGTGAAGCTTGAATTTTTAACAGTTTTTGTCATTTTTGCAGCGTTAGCAGCTTGATATATAGCATCAACAAAAAATTTATTGAGATTATCTGGTGTTGCATTAATCATTTCAGGTGCTTGAAGTGCAATTTCTATTAGTATATCAGAAAACATATTTTTAAGTTTAGAGTCCCATTTCAAATGTGTGACAGTTTGAATTTGAGTATGTGGGTTTTTCGAATTTATTACAGTAGAGAAATCTAATCGAGTTTCCGAAAGTTTAATGGAGGCTGGAAAATGATCAGCAAAATGAATATTGTCATTAACTTCGAAATTAAGGAAGTAATTTATAGGGTAATTATTAATCCATACCAAATCTACGACACTTTAACCTCCAAAGGATGTACATGTGATTTTACCAAACTCGTCACTGGGGCTTCTGCCGTTCACCATCGTAAAACCGTGTTGTTCCATCAAATTTGTTACAAAAATTCCTCTCGCATCGATTTTGTCATCTTCCGATCTTCTTGTTGGATATAAAAGGGGATTGACGATAAGATCCTCTTCGTCAAATTGGTTTAAAGTCCCGCATCTAGCATTGAAGTCGCCCCCGATAATTATTATATCCTGAAACTGAATTGATATGTGATTAATAAGTTCTTCAAAATATTCTAATTCTATTTGACAATTAGATGGCTTAAAATAGACTATTCCAATTATATAATTAGTATTTTTATATGAGAATTTTATAAAAAGAGTAAAATCAGTTTCAAAAAGTATAGAGAAATTTATATTTTTTTTAGTAAACAGAATGATGCCTCCACTTGCTCTCCCAATGGAAAACATTCTTTTTGCCATTATTGTATAAATATTATAAATATTGAATTGTCTAGGAATGTTTTGCAGTGGTCTGTCAACTCATGTTTCACTAAGGCATAGAATTTCATGTTTTAAAAGGAAAGAGTATTCTTCCCCACTTAAATTAAATAATTTATTAAAGCCAAAAATATTGAAGAATGCAACATTTATAAATTGAATTTTAGTCTGTTTAGGTTTATTAATGGTGACTATTGGATTACTTATCTCTAAATTTGGTGTTCTTGAGGTTGAAGGGTTCGGTCTAAAAAAGATTCCCTGGGTGTAGAGGCTTCGGTGTTGGTGTTGGTGTCGTACATTGTATCTTGACGAAAAGGCGCTGTGTTTTCCATAATGCTTCCCTTTGCCTTGGTTGTGGATTTTTTATTTTCGACATAATTGGTATTTGTTTGTTTTTCACATTGTATTAGTTTATTTTCATCTTCGTGGCATTTGTACCAAGTGTGGTCTATACGTTTTTTAAATCCGTAAATTATTTTGGAATTTTTGTTGGCTATTTTTTTGTCTCCTCTCTAATTAATTTCTCAATTTTTCTATCATGGAAGCTTGTGTCATTATCTATATATAGTTTAGTATTTTTTAAATTACGTCGTCCTTTCAGGATTTTTATTTTATCTTGCCAGCATTTTAATACCACTCTTACCATATGAAAATTATTTCTAGTGTGTATTATTTCGCAGTTTAATGGATGTATTTTTATTTTAAGTATGTCGTTGCAGAATTTAATAACTTCTTCTTGCAAATCGTCAACAGTAAACTCTTTGCGTTTAATTATAATGTTGTTCTTCCTATTTCTTGCGTCTCGGATATTTTCTTTTTTCTTTAATGATTCTATTTGTTCTTTAAGTTAACACATAGTTTTTTTGTTATTTTCGTTCTCTTTTTTAAGAGTATTAATTTCTGCTTGCAAGGCTGAAATTGAATTTGTAAGTTCTATATGGTTCTTATTTATTTCCTGCACAATATCCTCCTTGTCTTTTCTGTTGCTCCGCCCCATTTTCTTTAATGTCTCTATAACATCGGCGATTGATGGTTCACTTTTAGATTTTGATTTATCGGGCCCTGACATTTTGATGACTGCTGATTGATGTATCGATTTTATTAAAAATTAGTATTATTAATTTTTGTCATTATTTTATCTTTATTCTACACTCTTTTTTATTTATCAAAAAATATTAATTAAATATTATTTTAATTGTTGATGTCTTTTGGAAATTATTGTTATTAGTTTTTGTCACTATTTTATCTTTATTTTACACTGAATGATGATTTAGTTTTTTACGAAGAAATCTTATTTTAAATTAAAAACAACACGTTTTTACGCTGTACTACGCTATTACCAACCGTCACTAGATTTAGTAATATTTGTTTAAAAGTTACAAAAAAGTAACCTCACATTTATTTATCAAAAAATATTATTTAAATATTATTTTAATTGTTGATGTCTTTTGGAAATTATTGTTATTAGTTTTCGTCACTATTTTATCTTTATTTTACACTGAATGATGATTTAGTTTTTTACGAAGAAATCTTATTTTAAATGAAATATTTCAGAGCAAAAAACAACACGTTTTTACGTTGTACTGCGCTATTACCAACCACTTTCCAATGTATTTTATTTAAATTAAATTTAAAATTTTCTGTTGATGTATAAGCCCCATTGTCATTTCTTGCTCTTATTAATACTAATTCTTGTCTAACATTTAAAAGTATTTTATTATTATCCTCAAAAAATCCAAGTAACATTTTCAACGGAATGCATACATTAAAATTACCATCTTTGTCTAAAATATTATTATTTAATCCCCATCCAGCATTTTCAAATATATCACTTTCAAATTTATTTAAAGACGTATAAGCGTTGAATGTAGAAGTAATTCCCACATTTTTAGCCTTATCAATTTCTACACTATTAATTAAATATTTAATTTCATCAAACAAATAAGCAATTCCATTATTTGTTATTTTCGTATCATTAAGAGGTGGTGAATTATCTTCTTTTAATAATTTTCCTTCAATGTGTAAAAAACTTTGACTTGATAATGTATATGTTATCTTTTCTAACTCTTTATTCACCACTTCACTCTTTTACACAGCACAAAGAATAATAATCCCCACTTACATTAATACATCACTTAAATAACATTCCCATTATACAACCCAAGTACCCCTACAGCAATTAATTAATAATTAAATTTAATTCGGCCAGACTGAGATGCGTTCGTCCTCGGACGCTCCACATAAATATTCTTCCCCAATTCAACAGAAATCCTAAAACATTATTAATATTGAAAGTAAAGATGTACTCAGGATTTCAGTCAATGATAATAATTTTATTTTACAGCCAACGGTTCGCCCCCATTTGGAGCTTCATCAGGGCAAAGAACAAATTAAAATTTTTACAGTACAAGAATGTCATAAATATATCTAGAAGATATCGTCAAATAAAAATGTAGCACGTCAGCCAAATCATATTACAAAAGCACACAAAATTTTACATGGTTTTATAAAATTTTGTGTGCTTTTGTAATATGATTTGGCTAACGTGCTACATTTTTATTTGACGATATCTTCTACATATATTTATGACATTCTTGTACTGTAAAAATTTTAACTTGTTCTTTGCCCTGATGAAGCTCCAAATGGGGGCGAAACGTTGGCTGTAAAATAAAATTATTATCACTGACTGACATCCTGAGTACATCTTTACTTTCATCCTTAGCACAGTCGTTTACTACTTCTTCATATTATTAATATTAGTACAGATTAAAACATAGTCACTGTTTTCATTCCCATTGTCCAATATAATAGACTGGCCAAGACCATCATATGAACATACATTAACAATATCTTAATATACGCATTCCGGAGTGATCAGCTTCGGAATCGTATCAGCATCATTTAAGATTAGTTTCCATGAAACACTTATTGTTCACTGGTCAACCTTTTGCCAAGCTGAACCATACTGTTCACTGGTCTACCTTTTTATCAACTAACATTCGGTCTTCTACTTACATTGACTGCATGTTGCTGTGAACGGCTTTAGATGTTCAACACATACAACTCCTTCGTATGGCACTCGAGTTCTATCAGTATACTGTTCGTCCCTTCTTCTGTATCTATCGTTTCCCCTTCGACTATCCGGAAAGGCCCTTTGTATTTCTCCTACAGTTTTTTACTTTGACCTTTTCCTCTAGAATGACTAGAAATTTTGCTTAGCATTTCATCGCCGACTTTGAATATAGGAGCTTCGCATCGTTTTTTGTTGAAATACTACTTTTGCTTTGCCCTGTTATTTTCTAGTCTTTGTTGCACGTCTGCACGTAATTTTGTTACATCGACGAGATTTTCGTCTTCTGATTCGGTTGCAAATCGGTCCCCATCCATAATCAACGGGTAACCGAACATGATTTCGGCTGGACTTGTCTTGGTAGTTTTATGTATTGTACTGTTGATACCTTTCTGGATAGCTTCCATATTGGTATCTCATTCATCCGTTGGTACTTGGGAACCCATTGTTGCCATTGCATCTAACACAGTGCGATTGGCCCTTTCCACTTGACCGTCACGGGTTTCTAAAAATAATACATAGAGATTGCCGCTTTTGCTTTCATTGAAGGGCCCTAAATGGTCCAAATGTAGGGTATGAAACGGTCTCGCATACTAAGGAATCGAATATAACATTCCAGGCTTTTTACCACCAGGTATTTTATGATAAAGGCAACTTAGACAACATTTAATATACTTTTTTATGAACTGCCTCATACCCGGGAACCAGAACCTTTCTTTTATACGCACCAGGGTTTTATCTAACGCAAAATGACCTATATCATTATGATTGGCTTTAACAATTTGCCAATAGCAGTTTTTAGGTACGACCCAGCGTCTACCATGCTCTGTTACTCTGAATACTCTACCTGCCCGTAAATCATAATTTTGAAATATTTCTTTATGTTTTTCAATATCTCCCATTAATAAAATAGTTTTTATTTTTACAATTTCGGGATATTTAGCTTGAACTGTAACTATCCAATCGCTATCTTTATAAAAAGAATATTTTCTACTTCTGCGGTAATGTTTGATTAATTTAAAATAATTGGATTGCGACTTAATGCGTCTACATGTTGCATTTGGTTTGCAGAGCGGTGTTGAATATCAAAATTGAATTCCTGCAAGCTAAATACTCATCTAGCTATTTTAGGTAATACAATTTGTTTCTTTATTGTGTTGCGTACCGCGTTACAATCTGTTATACCAGTAAATGTTCTACCTATTAAATAACATCTAATTTTTTTTAAGGTTTTAACAATGGCTAGAAGTTCTAATTCAAATGAATGGTATTTCTTTTCTGCAGCGGTAGTTTGAACACTAAAGAATGCTATTGGCTGCTCTCCTAAATCACTTTTTTTGCATTAATATGCCTCCTAGTCCTTTTCTACTTGCATCAGTATAAACAATGGTTTTGAATTTACTATTAAATATAGCCAAAATAGGTTTCGCGATTAGTAAATTTTTAAAATCGTTTACTACCTTTGAATGAGTCTTATTCCATTCCCATGGTGTGTTTTTCTTTAGTAAGTTAGAAAGAGTGTGAGCTCTTTTTGCAAAATTAGGGATAAATTTACGAAAATATCCAACCAAGCCTAGAAATTGCCGTAACTGGTGAATATTTTTGGTGTAAGGGAATTATTCCACGGCTTCAATTTTATTTTCATTACGTTGTATTTTATTATAAGATATATCGTAGTCTAAATACATTATTTTAGTTTGCAAAAAGTTACACTTGGACATATTAAGAGTTAAGCCATTTTCTTTTAGAATTATTAAAACTTCGCGTAGTTAGTTGCCCTAAAATGGAATTAATCATTTTCTTGAAATACAGCAGGTGCATTAGTTAACCCAAATGGCATTCACAGGTACTCATAATGCCCATCTGGCGTAACGAAGGCTGTTTTCTCGATCGAATTGGGACTCAAAGGTATTTGGTGATATCCATTACATAAATCTAAGCTTGTGAAATATTTGCAACCAGAAAGTCTATCTATTTGCTCTTCAATTACAGGGAGAGGATATTTGGGGCGGTATTGAGAATATGGTTCGGCTTTAAAATACATTTTTTTTAAATGGATTATATTCTATTATGTAAAATAACATATAAAAACATGAAATTAGAGTGCGGAAACAAGATTTAATATTTTTTTTTAACATAAAATTGAGTTCTTGACAAGTTAACCTTGAGGTTTTTGTCATGAAAATTACAATCGAAGTTTCGCAAATTAAATAAACTTGACTCTGTTACTTACGTTTAAAAATCCGATGTCATATTATTGGCAAATAATATATCAAACACACAACAAACAACACTAACATGACAAGAAAGAAAAAACATTGACAGTCAGTACATACACTGAATTTAGGAAGGGAAATAATCCAATATTTTGTCATTGAGGCGAAATAGTAACTAGATTAGGTTGGTGAAACTGTATTTTAGAAATGTCGAAGTCTGAATAAAACAAGGTTCTTATCACATTAAATTGTGTATTATTCAATACAATACTAAACATAATATATAGCAAAGGAACACACGCATCGTCAAAATGCCCACACATTGTCCTACTTATTTCCTGTTTCGTTCAGTTTCCTAACGTACAAATGTTGATAATGAAGTTGACGCAGATGAACGCGCGCTCACAATTTAAAAAGTACACTCATGAGTATAAATTGTACCTACATGAAAATAATTTATTGAATTGGAATCGGTTGAATTATTGATAGTATTTTTATTTATAATTTATACTGTGTACTTTTTAAATTGTGAACACGCGAAATTCATCTAGGCTAATGCCATGGTCAAGATTTGAACATTAGGAAAGTGAACGAAACAAGAAATGAACAGGACGATGTATGAACTGTGGTATGAAACATAGGACGCGCATATATAGCCTATAATTGCATTTTAACTAATATTTAAACAATTAATGTATATACAGCACAAAAGGGCAAAACAAAATACAATGATCAACGGTTTAGATAGAGGTATGCAACGTATGTCACCGCATAGGGGCCCGGAGCCCTAGGGAGGCCTTTGACATTCAGAACACCGAAATATTTTCGATATAGGCTAAAAAGTTATTAATTCTTTACTACTATAATTCGGTTAACAAAAAAAGTTGATTACAACAATGAAATGCTTGATTACAGTAAAAAGAATTTGATTTCAATTCAATAAAGAAAATCACACAAAATAACTGATTATTATAATAATTATTATTCTATGTTTTTATTCCAACTCGGGCATTATCTTACAGGTAATTTAATGAAAATATGTTCACTAGTTATCTACCTTTAGGGATTTAAATTTGTTTGGTTGGCAGAAAAGTGGCGTATTTACGGGGGGGGGGGGGAGTCTGGGGGATATATCCCCCCCATGATATCGGAAAAGAGTAAAAATCAAGACGTTTGAATATTGTTTTAGGATTTTTTTGCAATATCATATCATATGTTTTTATAGAACACATCAGGTCGCCTGAAAACCAAGGCGTTGTTATATTTTTATCTACGATAAAACATTTTGATTATTATACAAAATATTTTCATATACCCCTTCACCCTCGCCAAGGGTCATGTCATATCCCCCCCCCCCCCCCAAAGGGTCATGTCTGGATACGCCACTGGGCCAGACAGTTCTACTTACACCACTGACAATGATTCGTAATACATACATAGATCACTCATTTATATGTAAGTATTTTATTAATAACTAAAATAAGTTTCATAATTTTAATTAGGTACAGTTAATTGTACTCATTGTACTTTATTTACGAATTATATTTTATACTATTTTATTTTCACGCTGCGCTCGTGTTCGAAGAGGCGCACATTTACGAATTATATTTTATACGATTTTTTTTTCGAACACGAGCGCTACTTCTTTATTTACGAATTAAATTTAGACGATTTATTTTCACGCCGCGCTCGTGTTCGAAGGGGCGCGCGCGCGCCCCTTCGAACACGAATTATAATTTTTAAGTCATTGCCACATTTTGAATTCTATAACTAAATTTAAGTTCATTATCTATTCTGATATATACTATATTAAAATTTTCCGTAAAATTTCTACCTATCAATATTTGTGCATCGGAGAACACTTCATCTATGATATATAGAATGCATGTAAGAATTACATCATCGATACTGACACTTGCTTCTACGTAATCAGTAACATCAATGCCAGTACCGAAAAATCACGATAAGTGTATATTTTTAGACAGTTTATGTATATCCAAATTTAACTGCTCTGCTACTGCTCGTTCCATAATTGAGCAATCACTACCAAAATCAATAAAAGTGTTAAAATTAATGGAGTTAATGCCTACATATTTGTAAAATTTATCTTTGGGTTTAGATTTAATGAAGCATACCTCTTTATCATCTTTTTTTTCATTACATCATTATTACGTGGGTGTAGTTTATTACGGTATACGGCTTCTAAATGCCCTATTTTCTTACAAATGTTACAGTTTTTGTTTTTACTTCGGCAATTGGCCCTTAAATGTCCAATTTTTCCGCAAACAAAACATGGGAGATTATTAAAATTATTTTGAGGTTTTTTATGTTTAAAACTACGTTGTTCATATTGTTTACAAGGGTGTGATTCTGGTTTACCGGGTCTAGGGACGAGATGTTCCGATGTGGCTGTTTGTGTGAAATTTTGAGGTTTCCGACATTCGTTTTTATATATTTTGTTTCGTAAATAGCTAGCTTATATATTGGGATCTGAAATATTTGCTGCCTCTACTGCTGCCGTAATAGTTTCGTCACTAATACCACCAACTGCCAGAGATACTTTGTCGGCATTTGAAAAATTTGCCTTTAATTTTTCTATTTTACATAAATGGTTAAAATTATACTCGCATAGGGATTCACCGATTTGAGGTCTATGATTAGCTACGTCCATAAAAAGTTGATATAGGTTATTTTTGCCTTGAAATGTATTGCATAAGACTTCTTTCCATTTAGCCCATGTCTGTACCTTTTAATTTAGTAAGAGCGTGCAACTTTGTATCATTATCGCTCCATTTACAACAATACGCATGCTTGTCAACTAATCCTATCCAGTCTAGAATATTGTCAACCACTGGATCATATTCAGGAATTACATGGGTAAGATTTATTTTACTGTTACAAGTTGTCGAATTTTTACGTCTTGTTAATGTCCACCTATTAACTAACTATGCTGTACTGATGAGCTCTAATAAGAGCGAAACACGTGTCTGCAGCTGTTTTTGAGCGATTCCCTACGAACAATTTTTCTAGTTTTATAACTTTGCGCTCACGATAGAATACTTTTACATATTTACCTTAGGGTCTAAGTAACGGGTCTGGTGGGTGGATATAAATTACCACCGCTGCTCCGTCGTATTTATTCCACAAATTCGTGGATACACTGACCGTATGCAACAATTGTGTATTTGGCTACTTGCTGGTCCTGGTACAAGTCGTCGAATTTTTAGTTCTAGTTAATGTCCACCTATTAACTAACTATGCTGTACTGATGAGCTCTAATAAGAGCGAAACAAGTGTCTGCAGCTGTTTTTGAGCGATTCTCTACGAACAATTTTTCTAGTTTTATAACTTTGCGCTCACGATAGAATACTTTCATTTATTTTTACTGTTTTTATTTTTATAATAATAATTGTTGTTTGTTTCATCTATAGTTTCAAAACTAATTAAGCCCACTACATTATTTAAATAAATTGCAGGAAAAAAATATACACTTATTATAAAACTATTACCACCAAGTATTACTGTCATTGAATCCATAATTAAACTAAATTAATTATTATTTTTTGACTATTTATTAAAAATTTTAAACACAAATGACCACAATTATAAGAATTAAAATTTTGATAACGTTTATAACTATATTTAATTTTAAAAGTTGGTCCTAAATAATTTCTAATTTGTACAGAGAACATTGAAATTTATTAATGAAAAAGGAATATTAATTATCCTATTTCCTGGATGCCTTACACTCCTCCCTGCGCGCGCCAATAGTCTAAAAAAGATAACAATAGATGAGTACACTCCCTCTCTCAGTGAGTACCTAGGATCAACGTAAATACTTAAAGGCCTCAGCCCAATATTGGGATTAGGATAGGATTAGGTACCAGTCCCAGCCGCATTGTAGACTCTTTCTTAGCCCGCATTCGAGAGTATAGCTGAACCGCAGAACAGCTCTTTCTCAACACCGCAGTGTGAGAGCACTCAGTCTCATCTCCGCAGAGAATGAGATAGTCCCAGCCACACTGTAGACTCTTCCACAGCCCGCAAGCGAGGGTATAGCTGAACCGCAGAACAGCTCTTTCTCAACACCGCAGTGTGAGAGCAATCACATATAATAACTACAGAACCATAGCACTCACCGTTACACAAAAAGAAGTAAATGCACCAACTGTGACTTGCTGTCGCTTCGAAATCACTAGCATAACTGACCGATAATTAACGAACAGTCATTTAATATATATATATACGATCATGTAATTCTACTTAAAGCTGAAATTAAAAATTAAAAAGGGAAATAAATAAATATAATACTTGCATAATTCAAAATGGTGTTAACAGTTCGGCTATCCTGACTCTCTTCGCTTCCTCGCGAACTAATCTGCGACACCGTGTACATCATCATCGGACTCGCTTAATACACTGGATGAATAAGACATTGCCTGTGGTGCTACATATGGTTTCATGCGGTCTACAGCTATTACATTACTGTACTTTGCTCGTTGGCTTCGTTTTGATCCGGGTAACTCCTCAACTAAATATCGGTCATTAGGTAAAACTTTCTTCAGATGCTATTTGTTTTTTAATAAGTACTAAATCGCTCATTTTGTACGCTTGCCCCACAGTCCAATGTTTATTGTATCTGTCCCTTACCCGTTGTTCATTTATCTGGTGTTGTGTAACCTCTTCTCTAACATCTTTCATATTTCTTATTACTGGTCGTTCTGGTTGAATTTCTGTGCTTAAAATTGCATCTATATTGGACCTGGGTCGAAAGCCAAATAAAAGTTCGCTTGGAGTTTTCTTTGTTGACGAATTTACCACATTATTGAGGGAAAATTGTATGTTGATAATCTTTTTGTCCCATTTTGTATCTTCTTGCCCTGACGTAGCTAGTGCAGACAAAACTGTAGCATTCACTCTCTCGCATTGTCCATTTGCCCGTGGGGTAGCCACTGCATTCATAATATGTTTGCATCCGTTTTGCGTACAGAATTCCCTAAATTTCTTTGCTGTGAATGCCGTTCCTCTGTCTGATGTAATTCGAGTTGGTGACCCAAAAGTCTTAAAAATGTATTGTAAGAATTTAATTACATTTCTTGTATTCGTGTCCCGCACTGCTTTTAAATGTACAAATTTAGTGAAAGCTTCAACTACTACAATGATGTACGAATTTCCTGACGTTGTTTTAATGAAAGGGCCTAGGTGGTCAATGTGTAGTGTATGATACGATACAGCCACTTTCTCGATAGGATGAAGTAAACCTAGCTGTTTTCCTCTAGGTTGTTTATGATATAAACAGTTTAAACAACAACTGATGTACTTCTTCACATAACTTCACATACCTGAAACCAATAAGTCTCGCTGATTTTCTGCAAAGTTTTATCTAAACTGAAATGACCAATATCATCGTGACATGCTTGGACAATTTGATATCTCTGTCCCTTTGGTACGACCTACTGTATTCCTGTGGCAGTAATCCGATACACTCGCCCATCACGTAAACAATAGTCCTTATATATCTGTCGTTCATATTCAGTTTCCGGTGTTTTACTGAGGATTTCTTTTATTAATTTCAATTTTTCATCAGTTAATTGTCCGGCTAAGATCCAGTCATCTGCTTTTATCCTTAGTACACATTCTCCAGACTCAAACTCATTTTCTTTTAACGGATTTCTACTTAAAGCATCAACATGTGCCATTTTTAAACCTGGACGATATTCCACATCAAAGGTATATTCTTGAAGGATTAGCCACCATCTTCCTACTCTCGGTATTTTTTTTTTTTTCGGAAGGAGGGAAAATCTTTCAAAGACGCCCCCAGTTCCAACTGGGGGGAATGTGGGATTCTTACCCACTAAAACCCCTCCTTTTCTCATCACCATGCTCCGGGACTGTAAAAACATTGCTTCAGAGCATGGCTACCTCATTGGGAGGATATTGGCTTCATCCCGTCAATGTTCTCTCCCTCCTCTCCTTTGCCTCGATTATCCCCTCGATGTCTTGGGAGATTTCTGCCCACTGCTCTGGAGACCTGAGCATGCCCTGCAACAAGTTTTCAGGAGTCAGCTGCGTACCGTCCTCATTTAGCATGTGCAATGTTTTAATACTCTCGGTATTAAATCCTTCTTTTGCACGCACTTCGTAACGCATTACAGTCAGTTACTAGCTTAAATTGGATTCCAAGTAAGTAAACTCTAAATTTATTCAGAGTTTCCACCACGGCTAATGTTTCCAATTCGTAAGAGTGATATTTCATTTCCGCTGATGATGTTTGACGACTAAAGAATGCCACGGGTTGAAATTTGCCATTATTTTGCTTTTGAAGTAAAATACCTCCCAATCCTATTTTGCTGGCATTTGCATGTACCTCCGTTTCGGACTTAGGATTGTACAGTGAAAGTAAGGATCTCTCCGTCAAACTTCTTTTTAAAATATCGAACGATGTTCGTTGGGCCTCATTCCAAATCCATGGCGAATCTTTATTTGTTAGCATAGTGATTGGTTGTGCAATCCTGGCGTAATACTTAATAAAATGCCGAAAATAACTGGTGAGTCCCAAAAATTGGCGCACTTGGTAAACGTTGATAGGAGCCGGGAATGCTTGTACCGCTTTAATTTTCTCTACACCGGGCCGAACTCCACATCGATTCACCTCAAAACCTAGATAAGTGATGGAACTTTAAAAGAAATGGCATTTCTTGATGTTGAACGTCAGGTCATTATTACCAAATATTTCGAATAATATCGTTAATCTTTCTATTCCTTCCTCGAAAGCAGAACTAGGGCAGATTATATCGTCCAAGTAAGCCATAGAAATGGTATTGCGGCACGATCCTAAAACCTTGTTTATTAATCTCTGAAAAATAGACGGCGCGTTAGTTAATCCGAACGGTAAACGATTAAACTCGTACTGTCCATCTGGCGTGACAAAAGCTGTTTTCTGTTTAGCATGTTCTGCTATTGGTATCTGGTAATACCCCGATGTCATATCCAAAGTGGTAAAATAGTTTGATCCCTGGAGACGATCTAACTGATTGTCTATCCTTGGTAATGGGTATCTATCCTTCACAGTTACCTTATTTAATGCTGTATAGTCAATGCACAAACAGATCTCCTCATTTTTCTTCTTGACGAGTAGTATAGGTGCAGAAAAAGGTGAATTGGATTCTCTGATGATATCGGCGTCCAAAAGTTCTTGGATGTGTCCTTGTATTTCCTTCCTCTCGTGCGCAGATAGACGGTAGGGTCGGTAAGTAATTGGTGGATTGTCCGTCAAAATGATGTCAGCTTCTAGAGCTTTCGTTCCTTTTATTTCCCTTACATTTTTGGCAAAACAGTTTCTATACTCTTTCAACAGTGTAATTAATATTCTTCGTTGTTCCATGTTAACATCATCCCCTAAATTCAAATCTTCGGTTATAAATTTATTATCCTGTTTAATTTTTAATATTTCTTTGGCCTCTGGTGTGCACTTCCATCCGCGAGCTAAAATCTTATTCTTTTGGATCGATAAATCTGTATCCAAAATATTTACTTCGGGTATTATACAACCTAATTCTTCGTCGACATCTGTAACTGTTCTCGGGATCACGTGTTCTTGTCCTTCTGCTGTGCGCAAACTTAGGTCAATAAAGAATTCTCCATGTTCGTCTGCAGTACAAAATATGTGACTGGGGGAATAACCATGGCCTCCTTAGGTTTAAAATTTACCTTTTCCTTTCTTGTTTCCGTAACTATATCTAGTACGAAATTTTTATTCTTTATTACTCTCAATTTGTCTGAGTCTTTAAGGATTAAGACTTCAGGTGACTCTGTAAATGGCTGTCCTACAATCATCGGAACTGATTGCACACAATCTGGCACGATATCTATGTGAACTTGTACTTCGACTTCATCGATTTTTAATTTTTCTTCGCCTGTTCTTCCTAAAGTTTCCACATGTCCGTTACCAAATCCTCGTAGAGTGATTGTTTTGTTTTTATCGAATTTAAAATTCATATTTCTTGCAACCGATTCTTTCATTGTTATACAAGATGACCCCATATCCACGTAAGCTTCTAACTTGTGTTCATTTATTCATCATGATACGAAATATTTGCTATTTGCACTTACCTCGGTGATCAATACTGTTTTTGCTGGTTTATGTCCCTGAAGTTGTTGTGCTGGTTGACCGCGTGATTGCGGAAATTTATTTCCTTGGCCATCATTCCTACGTCGCTTTCCACATTCATATGCCTTGTGTCCTATTGGTTTACACGTAAAACGTCGAATACTAGAGACTCTGTCTAGTTGTCTATTTGCATTAGCATGTGATCGTTTCCCAGAATACTGACGGGTGCGCTTGCGAGGTGAGTATTGAGGGCATTTTTTGGTTGCTCGTTGGAAATTGTTTTTAGGAATAATAGAAGTGCCTTTGGCTTCTTACAATCTCTAGCAAGAGCCACTGTATGAACATTGCTGTCGGCGATGCCCCCTATTATACAAGAAACGGCCTTTTCTTCTTTTATTTCACACATATTGAGCCAAGCGAGAAATATTGTATCATCGACTCATGTTCTCGCTTATGTCTAGTCATCATTTCTTTCAGCATTTGAAAATAATCTTTTTGGGTGGGGAAAGCTTCGACTAGCATTCTTTTCCACTCTTGCCAGGAGTGTTTTAGACTTGGTAGGCTCTTGTATCATGTTCTAGCGTAGCCTTGCAATTTCGAGGTTGTGTACATAATAGTGGTCATTTCATCCCATCGATACACTTCGCGTAGATCTTCTATTAAGCGAAGCCATTGAGTCATTGTTAGACTTGTCTCACTTGGGTTGAACGATGGAATTGACTCACTACTTTCAGAAAAACCCCTCTAAGTAGATGGCTGACCGTTGTGTACTTGCGTTTCTTGCATTGTTTGAATGCTTTGTGTCAATTGCAGCACAATATGTGACATCTGCTAAATACTATGACTCGTACTTGCCTCATCACTTCTCATTACTGGTGTAGTAAATAAATTATCCGGATTGGAATCGTGTTCACCTCTCCCGCCGAATCGTTGTTCAAAATTCTGTATCCAATCTGACATATTGCGTACAAACAAGAGTTCTTTATCCCACGTCTGAAATGTAAAGAGAACATTGAAATTTATTAATGAAAAAGGAATACTAATTATTATCGCACGAAATAATTACAAAAATTACGAAAAGTAATACTAATTATTCTATTCCCTGGATGCCTTACACTCCTCCCTGCGCGCGCCAATGGTCTGAAAAAGATAACAATATATGAGTACACTCCCTCTCTCAGTGAGTACCTAGGATCAACGTAAATACTTTAAGGCCTCGGCCTCTCACACCGCAGTGTGAGAGCACTCATCTCCGCAGAGAATGAGATAGTCCTAGCCACACTGTAGATTCTTCCTCAGCCCGCAAGCGAGGGTATAGCTGAACCGCAGAACAGCTCTTTCTCAACACCGCACTGTGAGAGCACTCAGTCTCATCTCCGCAGAGAAAGAGATAGTCCCAGACACACAGTAGACTCTTCCTCAGCCCGCAAGCGAGGGTACAGCTGAGCCGCAGAATAGCTCTTTCTCAACACCGCAGTGTGAGAGCAACCACATATAAAAACTACAGAACCATAGCACTCACCGTTACACAAAAAGAAGTAAATGCACCAACTGTGACTTGCTGTCGCTTCGAAATCACTAGCACAACTGACCGATAATTAACGAACAGTCATTTAATATATATATATATATATATATATATATATATATATATATATATATATATATATATATATATACGATCATGTAATTCTATTTAAAGCTGAAATTAAAAATTAAAGACGGAAATAAATAAATATAATACTTGCTTAATTCAAAATGGCGTTAACAAATTTCCGTTGGTGGTGGTAAATTTCCAACACTTTCAAAATACTCCACATATTTATTTTTCTTTATGTATGCAGCCCAATGTGTTCTAAGTCCTTGTTGAGAATCTAAATTTACTATTGCACGTTAATATGGTTTTAAATATAAACCTTTACCTAGCGCTTTTCTGACACCATAAGAAGCAACAGAACTTACAGCGCCAGCTGCTAAAGCTTTTGCAATTAAAGGAATGAGTAGCGCTGGTAAAAATCTACCATGGTTTGGTGTTTTTATTATGCGCTGTTTTTTCACATTTTTCTTTTTTTTTTTGTTTAAACCCATTCCAAGTTTTCTTTTCGTTTTCATAGCGTTTGTTACTGTCCAAGCTGCAACTTTTCCACCAAATGAAGAGTCCTTCGATTTTACTCCTTCCCAGGCTCGTTCTTATAATATCTTATCCGCTTTGTGTCTTTCTTCTAAATTTTTAAAATTTGGAATATGAAATATCATGTTCACGGCATGCAACAACTAATTTATTAATACCAATATTTCCATTTCTTAATCTCTTTTATAATTTTGTACCAGGACCACAGTATTGATAAACAGGTATATGTAATTCTATAGATAAAGAATTAATTGAGTTATTTAATAATCCACCACCGTAGGTATATTTTAAATATTGTGAATTAGTTTTTTGACGTGTAATCATTGAAATTCTTTTTAAGACTGAATATATATATATATATATATATATATATATATATATATATATATATACAGGGTGGAAACGAACTTAATATCATAAATTTAAGGGTGTATTATGACATGTGTAAACTGAAAGAATTTTTTTAAAATTCGAAAAACGAAAATTCGACTTTTCTTAAGGAAACTTTTTTTACTGCTGTTTTAATTCATATTTCATTAAAAATATGTTTATCAAAAATACATTCAAAATTAGTTGTATTATTAATAATTAAATTAAATTATTCTTAATAATTAAATTAAATACCATTTGCACCGAAAATAATTGTGTAATAGGTACATAAAATATTTCATTATTCTCGGAAGTGTTAGTGACAAGTGATTTTCGCTGTGCTCTTGTTAAAAATATGTATTCTAATTCTGAATTAGTGGATATGTTGTTGATTTATGGTAAAGTGGGACAAAACGCGGTTTTAGCAGCAGGTCTGTATGCCGAACGGTATCCTGGAAGACGCCAGCCTGATCGCAGGATGTTCATCACCGTGACATAACGTTTTCGCGACACATGCAATTTAAGAAGAAATAATGGACGAGCTGGCGGCGGTCGCAGACTACACCACAACATTGAAGATGAAGTCTTAGACTTTGTGCATGCTAACCCGGAAATTAGTAGCAGAGGAGTGTCTCGTGTTGTAGGAGAAATATCTCACACGAGTGTTTTGAAAATTTTACACAAGAATGATTATCATCCATACCATTTTCAACGTGCTCAAGGATTAATGCCTGCTGATCACCAAGCTAGAACGATATTTTGTCAGTAGATTCTGCAACAACATGCTGCAAATATTAATTTTACATCACTTTATGAGTGAAGTAATGAACAATATTTAGTGACGAAGAAATTTTCACACGTGACGGTGTCCATAATTTTTACAACATGCATTATTGGGCTCAAAAAAATCCACATGTTGTAGTAAGAAGTAGTTTGCAACACAGATTTTCATTAAATGTTTGGGCTGGTATCTTAAATGGAAATTTGCTTGGACCATACATACTGCCCAATAGATTAAATGGTGACCAGTATTTGGAATTTTTACAAAATGTTCTACCAGTATTATTAGTTCCTTTACTCCATCGTCAACATGCATGGTTTCAGCATAATGGTGCTCCACCTCATTTTTCAATAAATGTGCAGTAGCATTTAAAAAATACCTATGGGAACAGGTGGATTGGCCGTGGAGGTCCTGTATCATGGCCACCAAGATCACCTGACTTCAATCCCTTAGATATTTATCTGTGGGGTCATTTGAAGTCCTTGGTGTATAATAATCAAAACTCCCCTGAAACTGTTTAAGAATTGAGGATGCGGATTCAAAACTGTGCTGAAATTATTAAACAAGAAAATCATATGAACCTGGCATGTAGTGTCTCATTAATTCAACGTAGTGCATTGTGTGTAGCTGTGGGAGGTGAAAATTTTGGACAATATTTATGACTTTTGTGTTTATTCTTCAATTGATTTTTAAGGTGTTTTTTTCATATTAATATTATTACATGAAAAGTTTCTAGTATTGTTGATATTTATCAGTTAATCCATTCTGTTTTTTTTTTCTTTAATAAAAATAATTCTGCGACGTATTAATATTAATCTTTGATATGGTTCATTGAACTTTCAAAATAAATTACATTTGAAATTATTAAGATTTGATTATACAGAAACATTAATTAATTTCAAATATTAAAGTTGTCAGTGGTCCAGTAGTACCAAAAATGTTAGTTTAATGAGAACTACCCTTAAATATGCGAATTTTTAAAAAATTCTTTCTGTTTCGTATTCTACACATGTCATACTACTCACCCTTAAATTTATGACATTAAGTTCGTTTCCACCCTGTGTATATATATATATATATATATATATATATATATAAGTTAAGTAAACGTTATTGACGTATATTAAAAATTTTTATTTATAAGTGATTACAACAAAAAATTATTATTCAAGATACAATTAATTAATTCAAAGTGACACAACAGTCTCTCAACTTTACCTAAACTGGACATGAGGTCAAGACAAGAGTTTTATACTACATAAGTCCTTATCCTATGAGAAAGTAAAGATAAAAGTAATATGAGGTTTGGAAACGTGGCGAGATCAGCGGTTCCTGTGGGAATGGGTGATCTAACTCCTCCCCCCTAAGAATTGGGCACCCTCGGTGAGAATCAGCTGGGGTTGCTGGTGGTCTGGGGTTGAGGCCCTTGGTTGAAGTACCGGTTCCTGGTTCCGGGATGGACAGAATTTTCCTTGGAGAAACCTTTTTCTTACGAAGACTGTGAAAATAATAATACTAATAATAATAATTATTATTATAGGATTATTATTGCGTAGTTTGTGTTTTCCACGTTGTAATTTTCGTCAATGTCGTCAAATTTGTTAATGGGTATCTTCAAATCTTGGATATTGTTGATGTCGATGCTCATTTTTGGAATTTGGCTTGTATTGAGTTGTATTTGAAAATCTTCTAGAATGATTGGTTTTTCGAATGTAGTGTCTTTGAATTTTAAGCTCTGATTTCTAAACTTTAATTTACACTGATCTTCTTTTATAAGAAATATTCCTTGTAGAGTTTTAATTTGGTTAATTTGTTGGCAAGATGCATGGATCGTCTCTGGATGTGGTAGAACAGCCAAGAATTGATTAATTTCTTCTATAATTTCAATATGATTCTTCTTTAGGTTTAGTTTCGTACATTCACAGTCTTTATTATTGTTGTGTAATATGATGTTTTTCTCGCAGGCCTCCTCGTGTACGTCTTCGATTTTGTTTGGACACTGGTAGGTGATCCCTTTTGTGCATACGTCATTCAGCGATTTAATATGGCCATCAGGAGTTTTTAAGAAATAGTTTTTATTTGGTATTATAGTAACAAATTCAGTCTGGTGCCTTGAGGGTATGGATATAAGGTGGTATAGTTGGAAATCTATATTGTAATTAATTGGTATATCCAGGAAGTAAATAATTTTGTTTGAATTTAGTTTACAATTTACTTTAATTAAATTTCCAAATTTTAACATATTATCAAAGATAGGTTCTAAGGGAAATTCGTTGTCGTAAAATTTATAAATGTTGTTTAGTTCCAAATAAAGGTCTTTAATTTTTATGATACTAGGATGCATTACATGTAATTTGCAAAAAGTTAGAGAATTTTCTACATCTTGTAAGATACTAAAAATCATACTAAATAAGGTATTTAGTTGATTATAGATATCGTGAATAGCCAGTTTATTTAAATGCTGAGTTCCATCAATAACTATGTGTAGTAACTGCTCAATTTTTGATTTTAGCTCTTGTTCATTTCGTTTTATGGTGTCAATAGTTTTGTTAAATTGTTCTATCAACTGATGGTTAACAGAGTATTGATTTTTAACTTGACCATTTAATTTATGTTGGTTTTCCTTTAAATGTTTTAAAATTTTGTTATTTCGTTTCTCGTCTTCGGCGTCTAAATTTACAGTTATTGCTTTTACTACAGAACCTAGTCCGTCTATTATACCTCTCCTGTGTCGAGGTTTTTCGTAATTAATAATTAAATGGCTAAAGTTATCGTCTATCATGTTTTGAATGTACGTCATAATTTTATCATGATTCAAAGAATCTTCTAGGCTATTATTGTTTATGTGAATAGTTTCTTTTAGAAGGTTATGTTGCGATTTTAATTTATTGTATTGATTAAGGATTGGCTGTAGGTCGTAGAAGTGTAAAAAAGTACGTGTTGTTTTTTGTACTTTTGCTGGTCCTAAGTCGAGTGTTAAAAGTCCAGTATTTTGCGTAATGTTTTTAATTTCTAGTCCGTAGGCGTATATGAGCAAGAGGGACCTGGAAGAGTGAGATCTTTGTTAGTGATTTTATTTATTTTTCTAGGTCTTTTTATATTTGCTAAATGAATTTTTGATTGTTTCCTATTGTCTTTGGGGTCTGTACGAATTTTAGCAGTTTTTAATTTTTGATTAATGCTTTTTATGTTTTCTTTTTTGAACTTTATATTCTTTGTTTTATTAACTTTTTGCTTATTGTGCACATATACTGTTCCTGGAATCTGTGGCAAATTTTCGCGTGTTTCATTTAGTTTTTCCATCAAGTTAGTTTTGTTATTTTGTAATTTGGCATTAATGTTTTTATAAGCTGCTTTAGTTTTTTCGCGATGATTTTGGACATAGTCTTGTGTGATTTGTTTTTCAAGCTCAACATCTAATGGTGAGTTTGTTTCAAAATGTCCATTTATTACTTCGATTGGTTTGAGACCGGTAGAACTATGATTTGTATTATTATATGCTAGTATTGCATAATTCACTTTATTTTCTATTGTTTCATTTTTGAAGTTTTCTTGTAAATTAAAGAGCCGAATATGTTCAATAATTGTTGAATGGAAGCGTTCCACGAGTCCATTTGAATTTGGGTGCTGTGAGCTAGTAAAATGAATTTCAATTTTGTGTAATATGAGTAATTCTTTTAAAACATTGTTTTTAAATTCTAGACCGTTATCTGATATGACTAGTTTAGGAATGCCATGATTTGAGAAAAATCTAGTTAATTTGTTACATATTTCGATTGCATTTGTCGACTCGACTAGATAAGCTTGAGCGTATTTAGAGAATGCATCGATAATTGTTAGGAATTTGCAATTTTCTAAGCTTAATGTGTCTACATGGATTGTTTCAAAAGGTTTACTAGGGGTTGGAGTAATATTATATTTTGTTTTTATTGGATTTCGTTCATATTTTGATTTTAAACAAATTTCGCACTGATTTATGTAATCACTAACATCCTTAATTTGATTGGGCCAATAGTATATTCTCTTAATTTGGTTAAGGGTTTCTTGTATACCCCTGTGGTTGGTTTTACCCTCATGGTAATTTTTTATAGTTTCAGATATGTCAAATTTATCTTCTAAATCTATTAATTTGCTAGTACATTTGACAAAATTAATCTCAGAATTTTTGAAATATTTTTGCAAGGTTGCACTAAATTTCTCATAAATTGGATGCTCGAAATACAGGTGATATTTTACTTTGGGTGTTACATATTCTTTGATGAAATTAATTATATCGTTTTCGAAATTGTTTTTAGAAATTTGAATTTGGAGTCTCATTTTATCATTGTGCAATGTAGAAATTATAGGTTTAATGGGAGAATGTAGGACTTCCGAAAATATAACTTGATTTCTACCTATATTTACGGGACTTTCAATAATAGGTATGCCTGATATGGGATTCTCAGGGTTTGAATGTATTGTTACGTTAGAGTCGTCGTCCTGCTCTTTATTATCGTTTCGTGCCTTATCGTCGTCAAGTTCAACGACAAGAGATTCGCTATCATTTTGATTGTTGTGTTCGAATTCTTTGAGAAATTCGTCCATATATTTAAAAACTCATCAGTATTTGTATCGTTATTTTTTGTTTCGTTAGTATTAATTTCAAGATGGGGTGTGTTGTCAGTAGGCAATTTAAAAACAGTAATAATAATATTTGTTTTTTGAAAAATAAATTTTAGCATTGATTTTACATCTTTCCATTGTAATAAATCTTTCCCACGTCCAATCTTAGGGATGTTTAATTTTTCTATATTATTTTTTAAACAGAATGATTTTAATTTTAGCAATGTAATAAACATATCTTTGTGCGTGGGCTTATCTGCAAAATTTTTCTTTGTTATCAAATAAATAATAAATCTATGTCTATCTTTCAGATATACCAAATTGTGTAATTTACGATTTTGTTGTCGTAAGAGATCTAAATTTTGAAATTTTTCTTTGAAGTCTTTTGCTATGCCGGCTGACATTTTTAGGTCTTTGCTGACACAGTGTGCCAGACTCTCTGTAGGGGATGCATTGAATAGGTTTCCTTCTACCTCGAGGATTTTATATTTATTATTGATAGTGTCTTTGTTTTCTAAATAATTTTGATATTCGGTCAATGTTGGTTTGTTTACAAATTTTGAGGGGTTTTGGACAGGGTTCTCTATGCGTGGTGGATTACGACTTAATGCATCAGCGTTTGTGTTCAGTTTACCTTTTTTATAAATGATTTCATAATCATACTCTTCCAATTTTAAGCGCCAGCGCACTAATTTAGAATTTGGTTTTTTAAGAGAAAATAACCATTGTAATGGTTTGTGATCCGTAATAATTTTGAATTTTCTACCGAATGAGTAATGCCTGAAGTATTTAGTCGCCCAAACGATAGCAAGTAGCTCTTTTTCTATGGTTGAATAATTTTGTTCTGAATCGTTAAGCGTTCTACTTGCGAATGCAATAGGTAAATCTGAGCCAATTGGCCCTTGAGATAGTATTGCACCGACAGCAAAATTGCTCGCATCGGTCGTTAGGTTAAATGATTTGGTGTAATCGGGATATTGGAGGATTGGTTCGTTAATAAGGAGATTTTTACATGTATTGAAACATGCAACGTATTCCGGATCTTTAATATTTATTCTGGCTCTTTTTTTGAGACATTTAGTAAAAGGTTTAGTAATTGCAGCAAGATTTTGAATAAATTTTCTATAGTAGCCTAATAAACCTAGGAAGCCTTTTATTTCTGTAGTTGTTTTGGGAATAGGATAGTTTTTGATTGCCAAAATTTTGTCGGTATTAGGCTTTACGCCTTCAGGAGTAACCATATGACCTAAATATGCTACTTCTCTTTGTAAAAATTCCGATTTGTTAATCTGGATTTTTAAATTTGCTGACTTCAGTCTGTCGAATACAGCGCGTAAACTTTCAAGGTGTTCTTGCAAGCTAGTACTGAAGATAATCACGTCGTCTAGATAGACTAAACAGATGTTATTTACTAAATTTTTTAATATATTTTCCATGACGCGTTGGAAGGTGGCAGGTGCGTTTTTTAAACCAAATGGCATTCGTAAGAATTCGTAATGCCCATTTTCTGTTGAAAAGGCAGTTTTTTGTATGTCCTCTTTATTCATCTCAATTTGGTGAAACCCGGAAGCCAAATCTAAAGTGGTAAAATACTGACATTTGCCGAGTTTATCTAACAATGTAATTATATTTGGGATGGGGTATTTATCGTCAATGGTTTTCTCATTGAGCTTGCGGTAGTCAATGACCATCCGCCATTTTTTCTTTCCGGACGCATCTAGTTTCTTAGGAACGATCCACACGGGTGAAGACCACGGTGAATACGAATGCCTAATAATATTTTGTTCTAACATTTTGTCAATTTGTTCTTTAACTTCCTCTCTATGAACTTCAGGGTATCTGTACGTCTTTGTGTAAATGGGTAATTCGTCTTTAGTCCGTATATGGTGTTTGATTTCGTTTGTGAATGATAGGGGTTTGTCCTCTGTATGAAAAATATCTTCATATTCTTTAATTAATTTTGTGATTGCCAATTTTTCTTCTGAATTCATATGATCTGTTCTAATTTGTGATATATCAAAGGGGGTTTTTGAATTTCTTTCGTCAAAATTTATGTTATTAATTTCGAATTGTTCTAATGGTTCAACTATTATATCATTATTTAAAATGTTTATAATTTCTTCTGATTTATTAGGATTAATTACGGGGTAATGAAAAGAATAATTATCAATTTTTTCTATTCCCTCCGGTATTATGAGGTTGTTTAATTTTATTTCCGGAATGAATACTTCACCGTTTTCAATACGGTTTGTGTAAAACTTTATAAATTGTTCAGAGTTTGGCTCTACCTTTACATAGTGGTGTGGACGCGGCTTTAGCTGATGATAATGGATTCTTTTCTCGCATGCCGGTGTTATAATTTTATCTCTTGTTAAGTCAATGATTGCTTCTAAATTTTTCAAATTATCAAGTCCTAACAATATGTCAAATTGATTGTGAAAATCGAAAAGTTGTTATTTAAGCATATCAGATTTTTTAAATAATTTTGAACAAGGTAAAATTAAACTAAAATTTTCCATGGACGTGCCATGTGCTGTAGTGATTTTAAAAGGATCTTGTTGAATTTTATCATTGTAATATTTTTGAGCGATTCCCGGATTTATAAATGATCGTGTGCTACCAGTACCGATAAGGACTTTTAAATTGTTTTCAGGATAAATAATGAATGTTAGCTCACTATGATTGTGTGTTAAGGACATTAATTCGAATTGGTTTCCGAGGCTGGTAGTTCTAAAAAATTATTTGTTGCTTGTTCTGTTTCGTAATCAAGAGTATCTTCATCGGGTTCGTTTTCGTATGTAATTATTACATTGTTACCGTCATAGTATGTTTCGTCGTCATTAACTTCTGTGTTATGAAGTTCTTCAAACACGAAGTTGGGTGTCTGGGTGTTAGAGTATTGTCTGGGTGTGAATTGTTGTGGGCGATTGTTGTAGCCTGACGGGCCTGGTATGAATTGACTAGTATATTGTCGAGTGCTAATACTCATACGCACAGGTTTAGGGAAATTTTGGTTGCTATTGGGCCTAAAAACGTTTTGTTTTGTAATTTGAGACTGATTAATTGGTTTATGATGTTGTCTAGGTTGTAATTGTAAATCAGGTCTATATGTTGGTGGAACATATGTTTGTCTTATTTGTGGTTGTGTTTGTGTTGATGAATATCTGTTCTGTGTGTTTTGATGAGTGTAATGTTTTGGTTTCTGAGAAGTGTTAGTATGTGTTTTATGTGTGCGCGTACAACTCTCTATTTGAAAATCGTTTGTTAACATTCCTAGCGCAGAATTCATATCTTCTGGATTTTTCGTACGCATGAGCGTACCTAGCGGTTCCTTCAGACCACGCAATAATACGCGGAGTGCGTATTGCCGAAAATATTTGGCTAATACAACGGCTTCAGCTGCCGTGTTTTTAAGGGTTACATAAGATATTTGTAAATTTAAAAGTTATTGAACTTTATTATAATATTCAAACGGGGATTCGTTACCTTGTTTGAGTTCTGCTAATTCTATAGCTAACGTATAGCAATCTCTTTTGTCGGAATAAGAATTTATAAGAGCTGTTTTTATACAGTCCCATGAAGTTAATATGGAACCAGCTAACTGAATGGCTGCTTCACTTTTAATTTTAGCTAATATAGTTGACATCAGATATTCATTCTGAAAGTCATTTGTTTCTTTTTTATTATAAAAAACGGTCAGTAACTTTTCACAAATTTCAATAAATCTAGGAAGTAATTTTGGATCTCCATAAAAATCTGGGATCATATCATTGTATGCTTTTTCCACTCTTGGGGTAGTAGCCATTGTATCGTTAAGATTTAAATTTGTTATTTCTGTTAAAATATTATTTATATGAGGATTGTTAGGTGAATTATAGGAAGCAACTGAATTTGTGTCTGAATCTGTATCTGAATTTGGTTGACTGATATCACTGAAAGACATATAAGCACTTACAGGATTATCGTCCGGATGTCCATGGGCTCGTCTTTGACGTCTTCGTGGACTGGTGTCGACTTCTGCAGCTCTGTATTCAGCAGGGCAGGGCAGGAGACCTCTTCTTCACGATGTGCGCTCGTGGAGTCTCGGCAACGATTGTTGTTGTAGTTCGGGATTCCCAATTAATCGTAGAAACGAAACACGATTTTTTTACCGATATTAGGATTTATTAATCTGTTTGGGAATCCTACCGACTGCGCCAGTTAAGTAAACGTTATTGACATTTATTAAAAAAAAATTATTTATAAGTGATTACAACAAAAAATTATTATTCAAGATACAATTAATTAATTCAAAGTGATACAACAGTCTCTCAACTATAACTAAACTCGACATGAGGTCAAGACAAGAGTTTTATACTACATAAGTTCTTATCCTATGAGAAAGTAAAGATAAAAGTAATATGAGGTTTGGAAACGTGGCGAGATCAACGGTTCCTGTGGGAATGGGTGATCTAACTTATATATATATATATATATATATATATATATATATATATATATATATATGTAATCCTGTTAGATGATGACATAACAAATATGTGATGAATCAGTAACGGAATCTCTCACGTTGTAACAAGAATCTTTATGATAAGAAACGCTATAAATACGTTGTTAGATAATGAAATGTTATTCTTTTGACTGTGTAATTTCAAAGTTATAACTGCTTAATAAAGCCTGTGTTAAAATCAAAAATTTGTTTTTTTTATTATATATCGGTCACGATCATAATATAATTGGCGCAGTCTCTGTAGGATCACAAATAAAGAAGTCAGTGTGCTCGAAAAATTCGCCGTAAATCTGTACAACGCTTTATTCAACAATTTCAATTGTTGCTTAGTGTGATCAAACCATATAACTTCGAGTTTCTTCGCAGTAAGGCTTCTTGCAGCCTTCGTAAAAGCAAAGTTATACCAATAAGCCTTCGCTTTAATCAACAATCAACCTTAACAGTGGTTGCATCAGAGGTCTATTCATAATACCCGTCGAATTCAACAGGCCAAGCAGTTCGCAGTAAAGATATCCGTCAACTGAATGTCATCAGCCCCCTCGGAACAAAGGAGATGTCAACAATACAGGCACTCATAATAAATCTTTTAGTCTCATTTTTTTTTTTAATTTATCAATCACATGTCAGATAATAAACCACAGTCATCTGATATAAATCGGGAACTTGAATTACTAAGTACCTTATTAAACTATATTACATTACAACCAGACAGGTTGAGAAACTCTGTAACTCATAATATAAATAATACAAATAATTCAGAAGTCAAAATGACTACCTACACAGATATTAAAAATCTTGCTAGTGTCATCCCTGAATACATAGGTGATGTAAATAGATTTCCAAATTTCATAATTCAAGTAGATTTATTCTACGAAATATTAGAATCAACAACTCTTAATGCATTGCAAACGAAATATGCGTTTTCATTAGTTTCAAGTAAATTAACAGACAAAGCGGTAAATCTGATCAACGACAACACGTTTAAAAATTGGGAAGATCTAAAAAAATATTTATTTGAAAATTTTGAAAATAAACTCAGTAAAGAAACTATTTTATTAAAAATTTTAAATACGAAAAGTACAAATAAAATATCCGACACTTTAATATAATTTAAAAACGATTTTGCAAAATATAAATCAAAAGTCCACGTATTAAATTATAATACAGCTCAGAAAACTATATTAATAAGTTAAATACAAGAATTAGTCGTAAAACATTTCATTACATTATTACCAATTCACGTTCGAGGATCTTTTATTACTAACAACCCGACTACATTAGAAATGTGTTAAAATTTACTAACAAATTACTATAATTATGCATTTCAAACTTTTAAAAGTCCATTGTTAAGATCAGATAACCCTCAACAATCGCAAAAAACATTGCATAACAATATACCTCCACAAAAATTCCCAGGGCAACAATTCCCTTCAAAACCCATAAATGTTCAACAGAACTCTAATAAACCAAACACGCCTTTTGCTGCTAGACAAAACGCTTATAACGCTGTTAAGACTAGACAACAATTTAAACCTCAACCTATGTCTGGAATAACAAAAAGTACAATCCCTATGAGTACACAAACAATAAAGCAAAATTATTTACAAGAAAATATCGAAGATGAACCCGAAAACTTTGAAACATATTTCCAAGAAAATCAAAATCTTGACGAAAATTCTGAAAATCACTCAAATGATAATTTTTTAGAGCCAATAGAACCTTCAAGCCAAGAAACATAGTTATGACTTCAATGACAAACAAAATTCGTATTATTAATTTATCTAATTATAAAGTATTAATAGACTCAGGATCTGACGTAAATCTTATTAGTGAAAATATGTCAAAATTATATAAATCAAAAATTGTAAATGACAATTTGACCTTTAAAACAGCCAACTCAAAAGTACATTGCAAAAACTTTAAAAAAAATAATCAACCACATAAATTTTTTATTAATATTTTAATAAAGATTGTGATTTATTATTTGGCATAAATATATTAAAAGACTTGAAATGTGAAATAAATTTTGCTAATGAAAAAATTTAAATAAAAAATATAGAAATTCCATTTATTCCAATGTCAGAATCAAATATTTGCAAATTAAATTTTCGGTCAGAACATTTAAATAATAATCAAAAACAAAGAATTAACAAATTATTAGAACAATATTCTGAACTCTTCCCAAAATATGGCGAAAATTTATCATGTACTACCCACAATTAACACAAAATTTTGACTAAAGAAAATACTCCTATATATACGAAAAACTACAGACTTCCACAGGTATTTGAGAATGACATTGAAGACCACCTACAAAACCTATTAAAAATCGGTGTAATTAGAAAATCAAACGGTCCTTACAGTTCCCCTATTTGGATTGTCCCCAAAAAAACAGATGCATCAGGAAAGCGGAAAATACGTCTCGTGATAGACTATAGAAAATTAAATGCAAATACTAGAGAAGATCTACATTCTGGATTTCATCAAATTTCGGTAGAAAAAAATGATATAGAAAACACGGCTTTTAGCACCCCATCAGGTCACTATGAATTAGTTAGAATGCCGTTTGGACTTATTAATGCACCAGCGATATTCCAACGAATGATGAATGAAGTTTTAGACTTAATTAACAAAATTTGTCTTATCTATATGGACATCATAATTCTCAGTAAAACAGAAGAAGAACACTTACAAAATTTAAAACTTGTTCTCGAAAAACTAAAAAATGAAAATTTACAAATACAGATTGATAAGAGTGAATTCATGAAAACGTAAATGGAAAATTTAGGATACGTAATATCAGAACATGGTCTTAAACCTAATCTCAAAAAAATAGAAGCCATTGACAAAATTACAATCCCGAAAACACAAAAAGAAATCAAATCATTCTTGGGCAAGCTATCATGGTACAGACGCTTTATACCCAATTTTTCAAAATTAACGAAATTTTTTACCGAATTTCAAAGAAAAATAAAATAATCGATGTAACTAATAAAGACTATCAAGAAGCATTTCAAAAATCCAAAGAATTAATTAGTAACCCCCCTATACTAAGCTTCGCCGACTTTTCTAAACCATTTATCTTAACAACTTACTCATCAAATTACGCAATGGGGTCAGTACTCTCAAAAGTACAAGATAACGTAGAAAAACCTCTAGCATACGCTTCAAAAACTCTTAATAACCACGAACAAAATTATTCTACAATAGAAAAAGAGTTAAAATCTATCGTCTGGTCAGTACAAAACTTTAGAACTTATTTATACGGCAGAAAATTTATTATTCGAACGGATCACAGACCTTTAATTTGGCTATTCAATATGAGAAATGGAAATCAAAAACTAATGAGATGGAAAATTGAACTAAGTGAATACAACTTCGAAATTGAGTATTTACCAGGCAGAACAAATAAAATTGCTGATTATCTATCGCGAATAAGAGAACCTTTCAAAATTAATTATGTAACCGGAGACGTAACTGAAACAGATATATTTTGTCATTGTGTTTCTAAAGATAATCGTTTTGGCAAAGGATTAGCTTTATAAATAGATAAACAATTTACAAGTAAAAAGTACTATGAGAATAACTACAAAAACCAAAATATGATTATTCAAAATTTTTAATATAAAATAATTTTACATTTGTATACAAAAGACACCTATAAAGAAAACGCTAACCTGAAACAATTAAAATCCTGTCTTATTACTTTAAGGGATTACTTAATCAAAAATGATGTATTTGAAATCAACATGCCATACTATCATGTGGGCTAGACAAATTAACCTAACCTAACCTAAATTAATCCAATTATTAAATAACATCTTTAAAGACACAAATATCCAAATTAATATTTACGAATTACCTCATAACTTTGCAAACTCACAAAAAATCGATAATTTTCTAAAAAATCATACAAGCGAATCGGTAGATAGTTTATTAAATAATGTCAAAGATATAGAGAGAGAACTAGAAAGTTTAACAACCGATACTGTTCACTCTTCACCAGAAGAACCCATAAATGGTTTAAAATTTTTAGAAAACCAAATTAATATCGCTGATAATCAAATAATAATACAGGAAGATAAAGAAAACAAAGTAGAAATAAAAAGATTATTTAATCGTAAAAAACAAAGAATTTTATTTTCATTAAAACCAGAATATAAAGAAACACAACTATTTGAATTTATTCAAAATTACATAGTACCTAAAATACGATATTATTGTAACTGCACGGACGAAATTGCTAATACTTTAAATAAAGTAATACAGAGTAAATTTGAATTCGGAACAGTAAATTTAATAAGAGTTAATCAACAAGTTGAGGACGTAGAAAACGAAAATGAACAGGACGAAATAATATTTAACTACCACCACGGAAAAACCAACCACCGGGGTATATTAGAAACTTACAATAAATTAAAAACAAAATATTACTGGCCAAAAATGTTAGAATCTATAACAACATTCATAAATAAATGTGAAACTTGTAAGAAATGTAAATATGAGAGACAACCCCCAAAATTAGAAGATCAACTTACACCAACCCCTCAACGACCTTTTGAAATTATAAATTTAGATATATTAACCCTAGATTCAAAATACTATTTAACAATACTTGATCAATTTTCAAAATATGCTCAAATATATTTTATAAAAAATAAAACCTGTAATAATATCATAAATACAGTTTCAAATTTTATTAGAGAAAGATTACAACCGCAATCATTTGCGACTCAGGGAAAGAATTCGATAACTTAGCGTTCAAAACTTTCTGTTATAACAACCAAATAAATTTACATATTACATCCGCTGGTAATACAAAATCAAACGCAATAGAAAGACTACATTCCACCCTAATAGAACACTTGCGAATTTTATTCCAAAAATACCCAAATAAAAATTTAGATGAAATATTGACGATAACTATACTAGCTTACAATGACACCATACATTCTATTGCGAAATCATTCTATTACGAAATTATCACCGAATAAAATACTATACGGTAGAGATTACTCAACAACAAATAGAAACATTTAAAAAAAAAATAAACAAAATGAACATGATAAATTACGAAATAATAATAATAATAATAGTAATATTTATTTTCATTATTACATGTTTACATAGAAAACATTTATAATATGTCACAAGGCACAAAAGGATACAAAATAAAAAATTAAGAATGGCAAGTATATTCCATCTACAAACAAGAGTTAGACTAAACACAGTGGAGAGTGGTACTTAGGTATTCTTCCACAGAATAAAAACAATAATTTATTAGAATATTTTTTATCTGTTTTTTGAATGCTTTTAAATTTAATGTTTTGTATGATGCTGGTAGATGATTGTATAGTTTAATATTAATGGTATTTTTATCAGAGGTGGCAAGTCTATACCGTTTAGTACATAGCATATCATTGCTCCTAGTGTTATAATTGTGATTATCACTTGCTTTAGTATATTTATTTATATTTTTATGTATTTCTAATATAACTTCGTATATATAGCAGCATGATAATGTAAGTATTGAGAATCGTTTAAAGAGAGGCTTGCAATGTTCGCGATTTGCGACTTTAGCAATTATTCTAATTATTTTCTTTTGCATAATGAAAACTTTACTAGCGTTGGATGCATTTCCCCACAGAATTACCCCATACGAGATTTGACTATGAAAAAGAGCAAAATATATGGTTAATAGACATTTCTGGTCTAAATATAAAGACAAGTGTCGAAAAAGAAAAATTACAGATGCAAGTCTATTACATAGAGCCTCAGTATGCCTAGACCAATTCAATTTTTCATCAACAATAATGCCTAATATTTTTACAGCAAGCCCTTGACGCAGGTTCTGGTTCGTGGAAAGAATTAGTGATTGCGTTTTTTCATGATTTAGTTTTAAGTTCTTGGCAGCAAACCATTCTTGTGCTACACCCATAATGTACACCATGTTCTCATTTAAGGAATCAATGTCTCTTGCCGAGGATATTAGAGTGGTATCATCGGCATACAGAGTACATTCTTTGGGATAAATAAATGAACATAGGTCATTGATTTATATGAGAAATAGAATAGGACCCAGGACGGAGCCCTGTGGTACTCCATATTTTATATGACAAAAACTGGATGAAGAATTATTTACATTTACACATTGAAATCTATTTTCTAAGTATGATGAGAAAAAGTCTGAACAAACCCCTCTAATACCATACTTTTCAAGTTTCGTTATCAGAGGTAAATGAGAAACACAATCAAATGCCTTAGATACGTCAAGCACGGTTAAAGCGGTGTAATCTCCCTTTTCCATGGCATCTATTATTTTATTTATTAGTTGCTGGATTGCCTGAGTTGTGGATCTGGACTTACAAAAGCCATATTGGTTATCGTTAAGAATTGAGAACTTTTCAAGATATGTGTTCAAACGTTTTACTGTTAAATATTCAATTATTTTACCTAGAATCGGTATAATGAAGATAGGACGAAAATTCTCAGGATTTGAAGTATCGCTCTTCTTGTAAATAGGTACTACTCTACTGATTTTAAAGGCATCGGGAAAAATACCCGTTTCAAAACACTTATTAGCAATTATAGTTAAGGGCAAGGCTACAATATCAGCAATCGCCTTAATTAGATTACTATTTAAGTTGTACACATCCGAAGATTTCGAGTTTTTTAAATTCTTGATAGTATCGATAACTTCTTCAGCTGTTACTGGTGCAAGGTAGAAGGATGAAGATGGAGACCTCACATTACCTAGCGTCGAACAAAAGTCAGTTGTAGGTAAAGTAAGAGATGTAATAATTTTATCAGCAATGGTAACGTAATGTTCATTGAATACTTCAGGTGAGATATCTGTTTGAACATTACTAATATTTATTTTACTTTTGATATTATTAACTATTTTCCAACAATTTTTGGATAAACAGCTAGTATTCTCTGAGCTATAGATAAAATTTTGATATGCTGCTCGTTTTGCAATCAGGATTTCATTATGATATTTTTTACGTATTATTTTAAAAGCGTCATAATGATTGGGATTTCTTGATGTATTATATATAATTTTAGAAATTTGTACCAGATTTCTTAACTTTTTAAGGTTGTCATTAAACCATACTATTTCCGGAATTTTCCTAATCTTTTTCAGTGGACAATGCGTAGTAGTTAAGTTTTCCAGTATTTTTACAAGAAGGGTAGATAGTTCATTAACATCTTTGCTTGAATTTTCGAACTGCTGCCAATCAACCGATTCTAGAGCAGTTCTAACCTTATTGATATTATTACTATTAAAATTTCTTATCCAATTTATATTTGTTTCGTAAGTAGGGGCATATAGTGTAATTATTTGTCCTGCATGATCAGATATTCCACAGTCCAGAACCTGCGTCTCGAAGGTATATTGCTCCAGATTGGTTAAAATGTTGTCGAGGCAGGAGTCAAGTCGTGTGGGTTTGTTTATAGTTATTTTAATTAATTTAATTTAAATTTAATAAAATCGCGAACGAAAAATTAAAACGTTTTAAACCAAATAAAACCCATACAAAATTCCAAAACGCTTCTAAGCCTTTCTCAAATAAAATCCTAGATTGATAACAAAATTCAAAAAAACACTGTTTGATAAGGTAAAAATTGAAAATTATAGTGACAAGAACCATACCATTGAAGTAAAAAAGAAAGTTCATAAAAGAAAGGTAAAAATTGACAAATTAAAATTATAATTTGTTACAGATTAATATCCTTATCTCACGGTCAATTCCTTCAAGATATCTTTGATAACAACGGATATAAATTACTAGAATTAGGCAAAACCCATAATAATGAATATAATATCTACGCCTATTTTAACTATGACTTACAACCCTAATTTTAAAATTTCCAAAATATTACTGACATAATTAACTCCCTTAAAAATAACTCTAAACCATTACAAAAACTAAACTTTGACGCATTTAATGTAATGAATATGATTTATGAAAATACAGAAAATCAAATTAATAAATAAAAAATTCATAAAAGAAATAAACGAGGACTAATAAATGGATTAGGTTCAGCTGTAAAATCTATTTCCGGAAATTTAGATCAAAATGACGCAGAACAATATAAACAATTATTTAAACAAATTAAAGAAAATGAACAAAATTTACAAAAAGAAACAAAAAATAATTTACATTATGTGGAGAATTTTACTAAACATTTTAACAAACAAATCAACAAAATAAATATTAACGAAAAAGAGCTTTATAACCAAATTCAACAACTAAAAGAACAAATTAATAAACGGGAATATTATGATGCACTATTATTACTCAATTCAAAATTACAGATAATAACTTCTTTGCTAAATCATATTCAAATGATCATTTCTCAAATGAACGAAAGTATAAATTTTTGTTCTCTTCACACTTTCGATATAAGTCTAATATCTTTCGAAAATTTAAAACAAATGCTACCCATGTATGATATAGTTGAAATCTCAAAATTATTAACTATTCCTATTATGTCAGCGAAAACACACGACTATATCAAATGACAATGATCCCCTTTAAACAAAACAATACGTACTATTTATATGACCTAGGAGACAACAATGTATATTGATAATAATGTTAAGGTTAATGATTGTTTGATTAGTAATCAGCAATATTATTGTAGAATTAACAATATAAAAATAAATAAATGTATTAGCCAATTGTTGTATAGCAATAATAGTAAATGTGATATTAAACAAATAACATCCCACAATAATATAATTCGCATACCAAATTATAACGAATTAATTATAGTTAGCCCTAATAAAAAGAATGTTGAAATTGATTGCAAAAATATTAAAGAAATAAAAAACATACAAGGAATATTTCAGATTTCTAGTACAAGTCAAAAAGTGAAGTGAAGTGAAGTGAAGATATAAAGTGTGTTTAGTGCAGTGCCAATAATTTAACCAAAATAAGGGAATTATTGCACAAAATTAAATAACTTTTACCTAATTCAATATCATATAGAGGATTCCCCTGGAGGAAATAAAATCCCGAGTGTATCTACAAAATAAACAACAAAATTTACCAATTAAAATTGTTTAAATAAAGTGGATTTGACATCTGTCAGCTGTGCAGCGCGACCAAGGTTATGCGAGTGCGCACCGCTTAGCGCAATTTACCCAGTGTGCACCATTTACAAAAACGCCAGAGGCGTATCAGAAAAAAGTTAGCAAACAAACAAATGAGTGAAAACCCCAGCTTAAGGAGTAATTCGGATTCTAAAAGAAGAAGAGTAGCTGACGAAACAAACGAAGCATTTAAAAGAAGTAAACTTTTGCAACATTCACCACCTAATAAAAATAAAAAAGAGGAGGATATAGAACCCACACACAATATGGAAGAAATACAAAAAATGTTAGACAAAATGACCAACAACCTAATGAAGGAAATAAAAGATAATAAAGATGAACTAAAAGATCTTATTAACGAAACTAATAAATCAGTAATAAAAATACATAACGAGTTCCAAGAAAAGGAGAAAAAGTGGGAAGAAGAAAAAAAGGAGCTTCACCAACGATTAACAAAAATAGAAGAAGAATTAGAAATGAAAAATAAAAAAGAAAAAAAGAATAACATTGTAATCAAAGGATTACAACTGAAGAACGGAAGCGAAAACATCACAAAGGAAGTTAAAAATTTCTTAAAAACTGAACTAAACCAAGAGCCGGATCTAAAAGAAGCATATATGATCAAAACTACAAACAATTACCCAATAATGCTAGTAAAATTAACCAACTGGCAAGACAAATCAAATATAATGAAAAATAAAATGAAACTAGGACAGAAAAAAATATATATTGAAGATGATTTAACGAAGGAGGAACAAAAAATTCAAGCAGAACTACGGAGAAGAGCCAAAGAAGAAAAACAAAAAGGAAATACAGTTAAAAATTGGCTTCAAGGAACTTATTATAAATGAGAAACGTTTTGAGTGAAACAAAGATACGAACGACGTAGTTGAAACATCAAACACTCAGATGGCAAAAAACTGAAAAAAGATGGAACGAAGCAAACGAAGACAACCGCGAAAAAGAAACAGGACACGAATATGGAATTTGGAAGATCATTTGAAAATATTAAAAATAACAAAAGAAAAACAAAATTTGGTACAGAGAACATCTTGGCGAGACCTGGGACAAAGCACCTGAATTTGGCAACATGGAATGTGAAAGGAATAAAAGGGAAAGAAATAGAAATAGTAACTGAATTTGAGAAAGCTGGACTATTTATTCTTGGCATAACCGAAACGAAGAAAAAGAAGCAAGGACTAGTGCAATTAACAGAAAAACACTGGATGTACTGGTCAGGGGTTAGTGATACAGAATGGGTAGCTGCAGGTGTGGGAATAATATTAACTCACGACGTACTACAAGTGATAAACAAGGAAAAATATGTTAGCGAAAGAATATTACGATTAGATATAGAAACTCAAACAAAAAATAAATATACATATAGTCCAAACGAAAATGATTTAAAAGAAAATAAAGATAAATTCTTTAAAATGCTGCAAGAGGAAATTGATGACACAAAACATGAAGTAATTATTTTTGGTGATTTGAATGGAAGAGTAGGAATCGATAATAGAAGAATTGAAAGATACATGAATAAGGAGGGAGAACCTACGAGAAACTCAAATGGTCTCAGAATAATAGATCTATGCGTGGAAAATGACTTATACATAACGAACACAAGATTTACCCACAAAGATATCCACAAATATACTCGCGTGGAACCAAATAGGAACGAAAAATCCATCATTGATTATTTTTTAGTAAGTAAAAGTTTAAATAAGAGAATAAAGAACGTGAGGGTAAGGAGAGGACCAGAAATAGGATCAGATCATTACATGGTTACAATGAAAATGAGAAAAACAATCATGGAAATAAAAGAACAGAGAAAAAAGATAATAAAAGAGAAAATTAACTCGTTCTTACTCACAAATGAGACAATTAAAAATAAATACCAAACAAATCTAGATAAGAAGATCGTGTCCATACCATGGACAGACAATTTAGATAACAAATGGAACAAACTAAAGAAATGTATGATGATGGCAGCGAAGGAGGAATGTGGTGTAACAAAAATTAATAACAAACAACTAAAGAAAACTGCATGGTGGAACCAGGATATAAAAGATGCAATCAAGACAAAAAAAAAACAAGCATGGAAGACAAACTTAAGCAAGAAAGACAAAAATAGCTACGATAAATATAAGGAAAATAGAATTAAAGTAAAAAACCTGGTAAAAGCTGCTAAAACAAATACCTGGGCACAATTTGGATTAAAATTAAATGAGGCATACCAAGTAAATCAAAAACTGTTCTATGGAGCACTGAAACAAATGAGAAAAGAAAAACCAACAACACTATTAAATATCAAGGACGATAACGGAAATATCTTGAACGAGAAAGAAAACATAATGGAAAGATGGAGACGATATTTTAAAGAATTATTAGATTGCGAAGTAAATGAAGAAAGAGAGACTACACACGTAGCTACCGAAATAAACAAGGAAATGAGACATAGAACAAATACAGTGAGCTATATATCCGAAGAAGAACTCCTATGCGCGATAAATAAAATAAAACTAGGGAAAGCTCCCGGCCATGATGAAATTATCCCCAGAAATGATCAAATATATGAGTAAAAATGGACTAAAAATAATGAGAGAGATAATGAATGATGCTCTGGAAATAGAAACAACACTCACGGATTGGAAGATTGGTATAATAACACTAATTTTTAAGAAGGGAGACCCAAAAGAATGTAAAAATTATCGAGGACTAACTTTACTTAGCGTCCCGGGTAAAGTTTATGCAAGAATCTTAGAACAAAGAATACGAAATGAGATTGAAAACAATATAGAAGCTACTCAATGCGGATTCAGAGCAAATAGAGGTACTCAAGACCATATATTCACGATTAGACAAATAATTGAAAAAGCTAATCAATCGAAAAGAAAAATATATATGTGCTTCATAGACTTAGAAAAAGCGTTTGACAGGATCATTAGAGAAGATATCTGGCATAGCTTGAATAATAGAGGAATAGATATAAGTACCATTAATGCGGTTAAAAGTCTGTATGAACACTGCATTAATTACGTAAGGACTAGAAATATGACCTCTAAAACATTCTGCACAAACGCAGGTTTGAAACAGGGATGTATATTAAGCCCTCTACTGTTCACTGTAATTTTAGACGATGTAATTAAAAGCAGCAAACGCGAAATGAAACCTTACAGAATAGGCTACAGAAAATTGCAAGTGACCTGCGTCTCTGAACTATGCTACGCAAATGATATGGTCTTATTTGCGGAGAATGAGGAAGAGCTACAACATAATCTGAACGTCATACATCGAGAACTTAGAAAGAGAAATATGAAAATAAACACAATGAAAACTAAAACTATGATAATAAATGGAGAACAAGAACGTGAAATAAAAAAAGAAAGTGAAACAATCGAACAAGTCAACTCATTTAAATATCTTGGGGTTATAATAAATAAAAACGGAAAAATTGGAAGAAGAAATAAGAGAAAGAATAGGGGCAACAGGAAGAATGTACAATGCGATATCCAAAAAATTCCTTGGTAAAAAGGAAGTCCCAGACGAAACGAAGGCTCAAGTTTTAAAAAAAAATAGCAATCCCAGTACTAACATATGGGTGTGAGTCATGGACTATAACCGAAAACCTTTTAAGTAAAATAAGAAGTATGGAAATGAGGTTTCTGCGAAGAATAAAACGAAAGACAAGAATAGACCGAATTAGAAACGAAACATTTAGAAATCAGCTTAATACCACACCAGTAGAATATATAATACAACAGGGACAACTAAGATGGTTTGGGCACCTTAATAGAATGAAAGAAAGCAGATTAGCAAAACAAATATATGAAACAAAAAGTATGGGGAAAAGAAGAAGAGGAAGACCAGCCAAAACTTGGATAGAAGAAGTAAAAAAAGCTGCTGAAGAACGCGATATTAAGTGGCATGAAGTGAAAGTGCTAACCAATGACAGGAAAGCCTGGAGAGAAAGCTGGAAGAAGAGACCAGCCAGACCAGCACGATAACTCCAGGAAAGTCTTACACCGAAAGGTAGAAAGACTTAGCGATTAAGTAAGTAAGTAAGTAGTACAAGTCAATGTAAAATTAATGACTATGTCTTTAAACCTTTTGTAAATGAATACAAAGAAATGATGATAGAAACAAAACTGATTATAGAACAAAAAGATTTTTTTTTAAATTCACAAAAATAAAAGCAGTGTATTCGTTGCGAACATTTTTAGTGCCACTGGTTTGATAGTACACATAAATATTTATAATTATGTTAGTATTGAACCAAACTAATCGAATTAAAGGTATTACATAATTTTCAGGAACAAGTGAATGTTTTGATTGTTTTGGTAGGTCAAGGAAAAAATAAAATTGAGGATATCAACTTTTTAATTTCACATCAGAATAAACTGCAACAAGTCATTGTTACAAAAATTGTTCAAATTTATTTCCTCTTGCAGCCTTACAAAATGCAGCATATTGTATCAAACTCACACACACGCCCAGTGCAATGAATTTTGTTGCCTTATTTCTTCCGCACAGTTCTCAATACGTTGCTTCAATTCTGCGGCTGTATCTGGTTCTTTTTTTGATTGTCATAAACTAGAGATTTTAAATGTCGCCCTGAATAAAAATCCAATGGATTAAAATCTGGTGTCCTAGGAGATCATGATACAGGTTCACCTCGACCTATCCATCTACCTTCAAACACTTCATTTAAATGTTGCCGAACATTTCTTGTAAAATGCGGTGGTGCACCGTCATGCATGAACCAAGCTTGTTGAAGCACATTTAAAGGAACTTCTTCTAATAATTCCAGTAAATTATTTTGAAGAAAATTTAAATAATTATTTCCATTCATTCTGTTTGGTAGTATGTAGGGTCCAATTAATGTACCATTTACAATTCCTGCCCAGACATTTAAAGAAAATCTATGTTGAAAACTACTTCTCACAACATGCGGAACAATGAGCATTATGAATGTTGTGAATTCCATTTCTTGTAAAAATTGCCTCATCACTGAATATTATTTTTGACGTAAAGTTAGCATTTTTAAGCTTGTTGTTCTAACAACCACTCACAAAATGTCACTCTGAGAGGATGATCTTGTGGAATTAATGGAAATGAAAGGGACGAAAATTATAATCTGTAAGAATTCTCCAAACTGAACAACGAGACACTTCACCCATAGCACGAGATATTCTTCGCTTACTGATTGTAGGTTCAGTGGCCACAATTTCCAAAACTTCATTTTCAGCATTGTTTTCTGTAAGGTTCCTTCATCACGAAGATGTTATGTGATCCTCACAAACATTTGGCGATGTGGACGATGTCTTTGAGGATAACGCTGTGCATAAGTTCGCGCTGCTAATTTGAAATTTTGTGCCGCTTGCTATACATTTTTCTCAAATTTCTCCCACAACACCTTACCCTTTCAATACCTTATACGAAATCAAACTAGGTACGCAAAAAAAAATATTTGTTTAAAAATCATTACGCAATAAGGTATTAGACATAATACTTAATTAATAAATGATTATTTGTAGGCAGTCTTTATATTTCTATTTCATTAGTAACAAAATTATAAATAAGTAAGTATACTATTAAACCAGTGGCACTAAAAATCTTCGCTAGGAATGAACTACATCACTTTCGCGAATTTCCAAAAAAATTCTTTTTGTTCTATAATCAGTATATCAAATTATGTCATTAAAGTTTCGTGCAGAGGTATAGAAACACCCTGTAGAAGAATTCACAGGAGCTATTCCTACTATAAGGCCATTAAAAGGATTAGATACTAAACATGAAACACATTTTACTATATTGTATGTACTACTATCTATTATTGTTTTAACTTTAATATGATATAAATTAATAAATAAATATAAGAATAAAATATGTAGGGGAAAGACATCTGACGAAATAAAAACTATTCAATTACCACTTTCAACCAATAAAGTAGAACATCAGATTTCTTTTCCATCCACTATTTCTTAGCCATCATCTAGAAGGGGAGTTATTATATAACCCTGTTAAATGATGACATAACCACTGAAATATATACTAACTGGAATGCGCGTACGAACCGTGACTGTGAAGCATATTGAAAGCCTGCTGCTGGAGTAGTCGGCAAACATCGAGACAGTTCGTGAGTAGACGGAAATTATTTCGTGTGGCGCATGTTTAAATAAATGAAGCATAATATGAAAACAAAGCGATCAGCTATGATAGGAGTTATTCGGCTAAGTTCGGTTCGGCACGAACGTGCGCGAACAGGACCAGCCATTATTGTGCAATGAGGCTTCAGTGCAGCGTATGCTGATAGGTAGAGTATGCGAGTTTCAGTTTCAGTTAGTATATATTTCAGTGGACATAACAAATATGTGATGAATCCCTAACGGAATCTCTCACGTTGTAACAAGAATCTTTGTGATAAGAAACGCTATAAATACGTGTTAGACAATGAAATGTTATTCTTTTTACTGTGTAATTTCAAAGTTATATCTGCTTAAAACACATAAAAAAAAAACTTATAGAAATTGAATAAACCACAAATATTGTAAACACTCGGAGCTAAGAGAAAAACAACCGCCACGTCTGATGGCTACGAGTTAACTGATCATTATTATTCTTATTATTATTATTAATTATTTTATTTTTATAATTATTATTATTAATATAATTATTATTATAATTATTAATTGGAGTATCCTTTGGGAACCTTCATGGGATTCGTAGTCGAGTGAATTTGGTCTTAATGGTCCATATATTTATTTAAATATTTAATACAACAGTCATATGTACGTTTCGGGCAAAAATTTGCCCATTTTCAGCAATAATTATATATAAAATTTCACATTTTGAAATCCAATTATCAATACATTTTTACAGTTTATGTGAAAAAATCATATCCATGATTTATAGATAATCATAACAGGAACGATGAAAAATAAACTGAAACAAGCTATCACCATGGCGACAGGCGAAGCTCTGCCTAGGGCAATTTTATATATAATTATTGCTGAAGATGGGCTAACTTTTGCCCGAAACGTACATATGACTGTTGTATTAAATATTTAAATAAATATATGGACCATTAAGACCAAATTCATTCGACTACGAATCCCATGAAGGTTCCCAAAGGATACTCCAATTAATAATAATTATAATGTTAATAATTATATTAATAATAATTATAAAAATAAAATAATTAATAATAATAATAATAAGAATAATAATGATCAGTCAACTCGTAGCCATCATCGTGGCGGTTGTTTTTTTCTTAGCTCCGAGTGTTTACAATATTTGTGGTTTATTCAATTTCTATAAGTGTTTTTTTATGTGTTTTTGATAATTTAAAAATAGGGGTGTAGTGTATAATTGTGAAGTTTAATTGAAATTTGTTATAGTATATCGAATAAGGTACTTGTTTTGGGTTTTTTATCAAAATTTATTTATTAAAAGGGTGTTTAAATTTATATTAATGACTTAACAGGCAATAATTTAACTAGATTATAGATAGTATTATAATTTTATCTTTCTCATTTTTACTAGATTTTATGTATTTGCCTTGCAACCTGAATCGACCTTGTGCAGAAAATTATTTATACACAGAGCCGCACTAGCTTATAAGTAACTTTTGTTAATTTTATATTGGTTAGCATTAAAAAAAAACATCTAATATAGTTTTTAAGATTAATTTATCCCTTCTGCGCACATAATGATGCGCAGTGAGGGTAGTCGAAGCCGCAAACGTGTTCATTTAGGAGACGGCAATTTTCCAAGTTTGAATGCTTCTGATTGTTCACCTTATAATAATATCAATGATAATGAGAAGTATATTTGGGTAAGAGTTATTAACAATGAACAAAATTTTGAGAAAATCAATCCAATAAATTTGCATTATGAAATTAAAAACAAAATCGGGGAAATATTACAACTTAAAAAAAATAAAAAATAGTCTTTTAATAAAAACAAGCAATAATACACAAACAGAAAAACTAATGCAACTAAAAGTAATATCTGGAATTGACGTTAATTGTGAATCCCACCTATCACTTAATAGCGTAAAAGGAATAGCATATTGCCCAGATTTAATTAAATGCACAGATATTGAAATTTTAAACGAAACTGGCCCGCAAGGGGTTACTTACGTGAGACGGTTGAATACATATAAAAATGGAGAAAAAATAAACAATGGTATGTTCGTCTTCACCTTCGAAAAACAAAGTTTACCCCGTGACGTAAAAGTAGCAATGTATTCTCTTCCGTTAAAATTATATATACCAAATCCTATACGATGTACAAACTGTCAAAAGTTTGGCCATTTATCCGATAAATGTAACAATGAAAATATATGTATATGTGGTCAAGCCCCTCATCCTGGTAACCCATGTAACAAAGATGTCCTTAAATGTCCATAGTGCAAACAAACATCCTGCTTCATCCAAATCATGTCCCTATTATATATATGAGCGCTCCATAAGTGAATATAGGGTGAAAAATAGATGTACATACAACCAAGCGCGGAGATATGTTGATCAAACGTCACTTAATTCAGCATCGCACAGTTACGCTAAAGTCGCAAATGAAAACTTATTATCACAAAAAGTAGCTAAAAATTCCAGTCTTGTACAACAAATGATTCCGATATTTAAAACAATGTTTGATGAATATTTTAATAATTTAATTCAAAACCAAAGTACAATTAATAGTATAGTATCGAATCAATACAAAAATCAAATTGAGGACTTAAATAATCCAAGCATAAGTAATCAAAGTATAATTTCAACACAGAACACTGGTGAAGTAATAAAAAATACAACTATTGAAGACCAACATCCTGGGTTATGTATAGATAAATCTGATATAGCAAATTTCACTCGCTTTAAATTAAAAAGTAAAGGAAGTCCAACTGCAAACAGTAAATTCATTCCTGTAACACATCCGCAAAACATACAAATACATCATTTTTCCTTAGACTGTCCAGTCACTCCAGATATGGAATTTGAAGATGATAATGGTCCCGATATGTTTGTAGAAGAGTCTATAGATCCTACTACTCCTACTCCTAAAAATAAAAATACCCTCGAAAATACCGGAATTAAATTGAAAATAAAAGCAAGTCAAATTACTATCCGAATAGAAAAAAAATATTCACAAACCAAAATTAAAAAAACAAAAACAAATATTTAAAATTTATTATAACTATTACCGATAATTGAAAAAAAAACATAATAACAAACTGACTATTAAATTAAATTAAATTATATAATTTTAGTCAATGAGTATACTATAGTGGAATATTAATGGAATAATTTATCACATGAATGAATTTCAATTATTGCTATGCGAAAAAAATCCTAATATATTGTGTTTACAAGAAACGCATTTAACAAATGAAAAGAAGTTTAAATTGCGTGGTTTTGAAATTTATAGATTTGATGATGAAAGAAATGCGCGAGCTCGTGGGGGAGTCGCAATATTAATTAAAAATACAATATCCCATAGTTCAGTTAATTTACAAAAAAAATTGACAGCTGTTGCTATCACGTTATATAAGCCCATAAAGATGACAATATGTTCCTTATATTTGCCACCGAATTCAAAGTGGACCGATACTGATATGTAGAGTTTAATAAACCAATTAGGTAATAATCTTTTAATTTGTGGGGACTTCAATGATATAAGTAGTACTTGGGGACAACCTAACGTAACTCAAAACAGGATAGACAAATAATCAACAACCTTCTATTAAACAATAACAATTTAGTTTTAATGAACGAACCAGGAATACCTGCATATAATAACCTTTCATCAAAGAGTTTTTCTACCATCGATCTTACGATTGCCCCGAGTAGAGTTTCATCTAACTTTAAATGGTCCACCGTTAGTCATGATCTTCACAACAGTTCGCATTTTCCAATAATTGTTGATGGACTTGCCTCAACGAATCCCGGCCCGTCCCTAAAATGGTATATCGATCTCGCAGATTGGGACATATTCAAAGAAAATTTACCACATGTAAATGAAATTGATCTATCGGCGTTAAATAGAAATAATTTCGAAGAATTTTTAGATAACTTTAATATCATTTTCACCGCAGCACTAGAAGCGATACCCCCATTCTCCTACAGTCCACAATATTTATAATAATCAATCAGCTACACAAGATATCACTTTCAAAAATTGTAAATGCAATGATTTTTCTAAAAAACAAGTTCCTTGGTGGAATAACGAGGTCTCTGTTGCAGTCAAAAGGAAACGTAAAGCATGGTTAAAATATAAAAATACCCCAACCATTGAAAATCAAATTGAATTTAAAAGAGCAAGAGCTAATGCCAGGTTAATTAAAAATAAAGCCAAAACACACAGCTGGCGTAATTACACTAAAAATATAAGTTCTATAACAGATGCCAAAGTACTTTGGAAAAATATTAATAATATTCGAGGGAAAAATATATAACCCTATAAATAAACTAAACGTGAATGGTGAAATTGAAACCGACCTTAAAACAATAACACATGAATTCTCAAATCACTTCTGCTCAGTCAGCAGTAATGATGATTACACATTAAAATTTAGAAAGATAAAAATCGAAAAAGAAAGTCTAATTATAAATTTTGAAAATAACAACGATGATATATATAATAACAAATTCACAATAAATGAATTTTTAAAAATATTAACTAAACATTGCAAAAATGGAGCAGCCACTGGGCCGGACTTGTTATCCTATACCATGTATAAAAACTTAACGATGCAGTATATAATAACAATCCTAGATTTTTTTATTTCACCTGGTACAATGGTCTATATCCATCACTGTGGCGAAATGCAATCGTGACCCCATTGCTTAAAAGTGGAAAGAGTGCAGCAGAAACAAATAATTACAAACATATCTCAAAAACCTGTCATATGGCCAAGTTGTACGAGAAACTAGTAAACAAACAACTTGTATGGTACTTAAATAAAAATGGTCTTAATGATAAATATCAATTTGGTTCTCGCAAAGGTCATTCCATACAAGATGTCATCAACAATATAACAAATGAAATTCAAAATGCAATGATGCGTAGGCAGCACTTGGTAGCAGTGTCTTCCGATCTCACCAAAGCGTTCGATAAAACTTGGAGAAAAGGTGTCATTTTGAAACTTCACGAATGGGGAGTAAAGGGGAATCTTCTGCGTTTCGTAGATCAGTTTTTAACGGAAAGAACCTTACAGGTCCGTATTGGTCCAACTGTTTCTGAGCGAACTCTTTTCGAAAATGGGATTCCCCAGGGTTCAACCATAAGCATAACTCTATTCTTAGTTGCAGTTAATGCTCTTGTAGATAATCTTTCTGCAATAACGAAACACTATATTTATGTGGATGACTTACTGATATTTGTGAGAGGAGAAAATATATCATCAATCAGGAGTAAAATCCAAAAATCAATAAATATAGTTGCCAAAAACGCCGTAATAAATGGCTTTACATTTTCAACAGATAAATGCATAGCTATCGACTTTTGCCGTCTTCGCAGGCCTCATTTCTGCCTACAATTTCACATAAGTAATACGCCAATTCTTATAGTAAGTTAAATTACATTTCTTGCCATTATATTTGACTCAAAACTCACCTGGCGTCCTCATATTGAACATTTATCGGCCAAGTGTATGACGGCAATAAATGCCTTAAAGATTCTTGCCCATACATCATGGGGATCAAATCGTGCCACACTTGAGAAAATATATAAATCTCTAATCTTGTCTAGAATTGATTATGGCATCGTTGCATACGGTTCGACTAGAATGAGCAATATGAAAAAAAAAAAAAATAGTGCAGTGCTTCACCTTGGATTACGTTTAGTTACTGGTGCATACCGAACAAGCCCAACACCTTTGTATGTTGAGTCAGGGTTACAGCCATTACCACTGCGTCGAATAAATTATCTCATCAAATATACAATAAAAATATTTTCAAATCCACTACACCCCAATTACGAAGCTATTTTTAATAACTTATCAAATCGGCAAATCTACGGAACAAAGCCGCCTTCGGCAATATATCCAGTATTTACTGAATGTTTTCAAGAATTTAATAAATTGTATAGTCAAAATATAGAAGTCTTCGAAGGAAGGTTATCACTTGTAAATCCTCCTGTGTGGACGCATAACTACTTAATAAATATAAACACAACTTTTTGCGAAAAATTTGAAAAGAAAAATAATGTCCCACAAGAATTGATTAAGGGTAAATTCAACTATACACTCTCAAATATTGATAGTACATCATTGTGCGCTTACACTGATGGATCAAAAAATTAAAATCGTGGGGTCAGTTCTGCTTTTGTCATACCCAGTTGGGGGGTGAAAGATGGCTTCTGTATTCCCGATATATCCAGCATCTTTACAGCTGAGATATCAGCAATTATATATGCATTGGAATACATTGAACAGAAACTGAATTCTGAGACACATAATGTTACAAAAATAATTATATTCACTGACTCATTGAGTTCAATTCAGTACATTAAAAATAAATATGAAAATTACTACGACAATGTGTATCAGTATTTCATAAATATTGTTTTAAATTAAAACAAAACCATAATATTCTACTTACCATATTCTGGATTCCAAGCCATGTCGGTATTACAGGAAACGAATTGGCAGATACTCACGCATCATATCTTTTAAATAATGTCGGAGTATCATGTAAGAGGAATATAATACCAACTGATCTTGTATTGTGCGCAAAAAAACTATATTATTCAACAATACCAAACAAAATGGAACAGCAGTAACCATAATTTTCTTCAAACAGTTAAACCATCCGTCAATCCATGGGACAAATTTAGATTCTCCTCGCTATCTCGACGTGAACAAGTCGTTATTACTCGACTTTCTATTAGTCATACAAATATAACACATAAACATCATCTTCTGAACACTAATGCACCTGAATGTAGTAATTGCAATTGTAGAATCACTATAGAACATTTACTTAACACTTGTCCGGTATATGCAAATGCACGCAACAGATTGAATATCTCTACTCTAAACCTTGTTGAGGATAACAATTCTCAAGACAAAATCAAAAATATTCTTATCTTTCTTAGAGAAATAAATATATTTAAATATATATATATATATATATATATATATATATATATATATATATATATATATAAAACAAAAATAAATGAGACCAACTTGGAAAAGTTAGCCTTAAGGAAGTTAAGTACTTCCTTAATCTTATTGTGATATGTCAACATGACTTGGATGTTATCACCAAGATTGTAAGTTTGTCTCATCGGTTGTAACCTGGGGCATTCCAACAGGACATGCGCTACAGTCATAGGAACATGGCAGTTCTCGCAGGTAGGCTGAGCTTCCCTTGTGAATCTGTAGCAATGCGTGAGTCTAGTGTGGCCTAACCGTAGCCGATGGACTTTTACACTATCTTGTCTAGACAGATCATGGGGTAAATGAGTTTGCCCGATCAAAGGTTTGATTCGGTTAAGTGGTTATCCCTGTCCCAGTCACGTTGCCACAACAAGGACACTCTCCTGTATGCTGCAGTCATGACATCGGTATACTTGATGAATAGTGCTTCTATAGTGTCACTCTCGGCAGCAATACGTGCTGCATCATCCGCTAGCTCATTCCCTCTAATTCCGACATGGCTCGGAATTTAATGTTTTTCCCAGAGTCAGAGAGATATTTTATTTTTGACAAAATCATCTTAATGATAGGGTCCGTTGTGGAATGATCCGATAATGCGGTCAAAATGCTGAGGGAGCCACTAGCAATGATGAATTGCGACCAGAAAATTTCGAGATCACAATAGAGTAATGCCTGCCAAATTGCGTAGGCCTCAGCAGCATATACAGATGCATCACAATGCAGCGACCAGGTGTGGCTAATTTTATTGACAACAATTGCCGAGCCAAAACCTTGGTCTGTTTTGGACTTATATTTCAATTAATTTAATCCGGATAATGTAATTAGAATTTAGTAAAATGTCTGAAATTGTTTTTTAGTTTTATTCCCATTCAGTTTAAGCTTAAATACATTTTCGCATTAAATAAAATGGTAAAATGTGATCATATCTGCTTGGTCCAACTATACACGAAAGTTAGAGAGAGATAGACACCCCACCAGTCGAGCGGGTGGTATTCTCGGCGGATACACGCAAGTTATTCAAGCCGCCGGTTCATTTTGTATATAGAGGTCACTGGATGCATATACAACACCGCCATAATCTATCTTGGAGAGCACAAGTGCCTCATACACTCTAAGAAGTGTTTGGGGTTCAGCACCCCATTTTGTACCAGCAAGGACTTTGATTCAATTTAGAGCTTGTGAGCATTTTCAGTTCTATTAGGTGAGGTTTCCAGGTTAGTTTAGGGTCAAAAATGAGCCCGAGAAATCTAACTCTGTCCCTACACCTAATATTCTCATTTCTCAAGAAAAGCATAGGTCCATAATGAGGACAATTCAATCTACAAAAGTGCATGCATTGAGTCTTCTCAGGGGAAAATTTAAAACCGGTACCTGCAGCATTTTTAACAATCCGATTAATTGCTGTCTAGCAGTGTACGATTGATGTCTCCCCTTCTCTTTGCATTGCAGAAAATGGTAAGATCATCAACATACATGCATACTCCAACAGTATTGCTGAGGCCAGATATAAGATCAACGACCGCAATGATGAAAAGTGTGACACTCAGAATGGAACCTTGTGGCTCAGCGCTCTCCAGTATCCTACTGGAAGATAGAACATTGCCAATTCTGACTCTAAATGTCCAGTCTGTCATATGCTTTCTCGTTATCAAAGAAAACTGCGACCAAATTCTCACGGTTCGCAAAGGCTTTATAAATATTGTGTTCTAGGTACACTAACTGGTCGGTGTTGGATCGGTATTTCCGGAACCCAGCTTGGTGCTAGCTCAGAAGACCACAAGTTTCGAGACACCAGACTAACCGATTGTTGACCATCCGTTCCAATAGTTTCCCTAAACACGAAGTAAGGCTGATAGGCCTGTAGCTTGATGCTAGAAGAGGGTCTTTCCCTGCTTTTGGAATTGGCACAACAAGGACTTCTTTTCAAACTGTAGGGTAGTTTCCCTCGAGTCATAACATATTGTATATGGATAGCAAGGTTTTGAACGCAGGAGTTAGGTGTTTAAGCATCTCATTTACGATGTTATCCTGTCCAGGAGATGAAGAGGTAGCACGAGCGATTGCAGTTTCCAGTTCTAACCTGGTAAAGGGTTTGTTATAATGTATAATAATAATAATAATAATAATAAATATAATAATATTTATAATTAAAATAATAATAATTAAAACAATAATTATAATAATAATTATATTATTAATAATAATAATAATTATAATAGTAATTATGATAAAAATTATAATGATTATAATAATTATAATAACAATAAAAATAATTATAATAATAGTTATATTAATAATAATAATAATTATAGTAATAATAATAATAATAATTAATAATAATATTATTAATAATAATAATTATTATTATTATGATAATAATTATAATTATAATAATGATCGGCCCACGCTCAGGTGGAGGGACAAGGTGGCGGAGAACTTGTGGGAGAGAGTGTAAAGTCCGGAGGACGCTATAGACCGGAAGGAATGGAGAAGAACGCTCGGAGGGTGGAATGCCGACCCTGTGTAATACGGGAAAAGGCAAAGAGAAAGAAGAAGAAGAAGAATAATAATAATAATAATAATAATAATAATAATAATGATAATAATAATAATATTAATAAGAATAATTAATAATAATAATATTAGTAAGAATAATTAATAATAATAATAATAATTATGATAACTATAATAATAATATTTAATAATAATAACAATAATTAACATTAGTAATAATAATTATTATAATAATGGTAATAATAATAATTAATAATAATAATTATAATAATAATATATTAATAATAATTTATATTAATAATAATAATAATTTATATTAATAATAATAATTATAATAATAATAATAGTAATAATAATAATTATAATAATAATTACCGGGTGTTATGTAAGTAAGTGTTCAACGCGTAACCCATGGTACGACCAGGAACAGAGGTACAACTTTCTTTTCCTGGCTCGTACTTTCTTGATTCCTGTACAGGAAGACTAGGAATATTAGTTTCTTTTCCCAACAGGGAATTTTACTTTTTAACGATGTTATATCCTCGGGAGCTTTTGACGTGGCCCCTGACGCACCATTTTTACCGGATGGCAAACCGGTCAGTGGAACATAAGTCTCATTCATGAGAAAAAGATATTCGGCCTCAGGTATCCCCGCCCTCCACGGAGCCTCAAATGGGACGCCAGCACCGCAAGCCAATGTAGCGCCAGGGCTTCCCCAAGACTATAGCCGTCCCAGGAACAGGCAGGGCCAGTCCTCGGGTGAGATCGTACGGGTCCACACGCATGCCCGCTTTCCGGGTATCCTACCTCCACCCTGAGAAGACTCACCGCCCAGCCTCACAATGGGATGGGGACCGATTCATCGCAGGTGGGTTAGCCTGCAATTTCCCGTTTAGGTGAATTCGAGGCTAAAATAGTGTGTTGGGGCTTCCTCAACTACAAAGATCCCCTCCTCCATCGACACGGGTCACGGCCAGCATGTAGGTAATAGAAGAACAGAGCACAGACGATCGCCTACAGATCGTCCGGTATATGACAACATGACACAAAGGTCTTGGACCCGTTAGTTTCACCTTTGCTGGCAACAAAAGCTACTCAGCCCCCCCACCCCAACAAGGTGGGTCCACGAGGGGGATTACTATTATTATTATTATTATTATTATTATTATAACAATAATGATATTAATTATAATAATAATAATTAATAATAATAATTAGTAATAATAATTATTATTATAACTATAATAATTATAATTATAATGATAATAATAATTAATAATAATAATTATTATAATAATAATGGTAATAATAATAAATAATAATAATTAAAATAATAACTAAAATAATAATAATTAATAATAATTAATAATAATAATTAATAATAATATTTTTTTCAACTCGAATAGGGCATCAACTGCTAAGGTTATTAGCCCGCTTGTTTCTTATTCAATCTGAAAATATCATTATCCTTTCAAATAAATATATATGTATGCAAATACGAAATATAACGTGAATATATTAATATAACTATACAGAATAAAAGTATAAAAAATAACAAAATTCATATACAAACGGTAAACTTTTAAAGAAGAAATCATGTGCATTTTTTTTTTTTTTTTTAATTTGAAGGTCTATAATTTGTCGTAAATATTCACCGCACGGAAAAACTTCAGAACATTGCGAATCTTACCAGAGTCTGATAGAAGCAAAGAAAGGTCTTGATCCAGTTGATATAGCCGTATAAGTGGATCATACTTTTTACACGCAACAAGAATGTGTTGAACTGTCAGAGCAGTATCACATGTGTTGCACATAGGGGCATCATCCTGACTTAAACGGTACCCATGTTTCAGACTTGTATGACCCAGTCTCAGGCGGTGGATCTTGACTTGATCTCTTCTGGTAAGATTACTTGGCATGAAAAATGGTGCAACCGACGGCTTAATGGTTTTAAAATGGTTCTGTACCCCATCCCATGTGCGCTGCCAAATAGCCAATACCTCTTTCTTTAGATGAAGACCTAAGTCCGAAGATTTGAACATTAATACATCAACAGAGTCACTATCAGCGGCAGAACGTGCTGCCTCATCAGCCATCTCGTTACCCCTAATTCCAACGTGACTGGGCACCCAAAGAAAAGAAATATCCTTCCCTATTTCATGAAGATGTTTCATGAGAGATAGGATATTCTGGATAATTGGATCAACGGTAAAAGGGTTTGAGACTTTTTTGATAAACTTCAATATTCTTCACTTAAAACGTACATTGTTGCGTTTCAAACTTCATCTTTCACAAGTATGATAAAATAAATAATGTTCATTTCTATTTATTGACGTTAGTATAGTGATTGAATTGTAAACAATAACATACAATGGAGTCACAAAAAAGAGTGTATTTCGCGACGCGGTTCAGAATGCTAGAAAAGCATTTTTAAAGGAATCAAGGAGAAGGAATGTAAGTATATTAATTCCTGAAACTTTGAATGCTGCACGGGAAACTGTAGAGAAACTTAAAAATACGAATCACCACGTGTTATACCGATACCGAAAACCGGTAGATTTTTACCAGCTCTTATTCCATTATTTGCCGGATTATCTGCTCTTGGTGGTCTAGCTGGAAGATCTGCCGGAATAGTAAATCGGTAAATCATGCAAAATTTGCCAAACAACAACTGCTCGAGGCTCAAAGACATAACAAAAGTATGGAAGCCATCGCACTTGGAAAACGAAGAGAAGGATTGTATATAGGCAAACATAAAAATGGTTTAAGATTATTTCTTAAACACGGTTTAAAAAGCTTCCACAGAGAGCGTTAACTGATGTAGATTTACAAAAATATGCTAAAGGTATTCAATATTTTCGTAAAATTTATATGCGAGATAATTTGTTAATATCAGGTCTTCTATACAATGAATCAACAATTATAAATTTGGATAGTACAAATAATCCGGGTTCACATTGGGTTTGTTACAAGAAGCGGGTGCACTAATTTGATAGTTTTGGAAACTTAAAACCACCGTCTGAACTAATTAATTATTTTGGGAAAGATGTGAAAATAAAATATAATTATCAGCTATACTAAAAATTTAATTCATTTAACTGTGGTCAGTTGTGTTTAGAGGTTCTTTTAAATAATAAAATATAATAACACATACAAATATACTAACCGTCCAAAAATCTGTATTAAGTGCTGATTTTTCACCACCATTACATTTAACTATGAAAAATAATAATGATAATGTTGAAGGAGGAGGAGAATGAGTTATCGGTCTTGTTGATTTTCAATCTTAGAATTCAATTCCAAATATTACTAATGGGAAAAATATGTTATACTACTATGAAGAAAATAATACATTAAAATCTATAACAATTCCAACAGGATCATATGATATAAAAGATTTAAGTGATTACATACGATCGGTTTTGGGTGATTCGGATTATCATAATGAACATTTTCCTAATCAACGTGGGGGAAAAATAAAGTTTCTACTTGCAGCTAATGTTCATACTTTAAAATGTCAAATTTCTTGAACAAACAAAATAGACTTTACAAAGGCAGACAGCATTGGTTCGATATTGGGTTTTAGTCCAAAAATTTTAGATAAAAATGTGATGCATGAATCCGACTCAATTGTAAACATAATGAAAGTGAATAGCATTCAAATAAATTGCAATATTTGTACAGGTTCATATCGAAATAGTTCAAACGAGCACATACTACACGTTTTTTCCCACAAGTACCACTAGGATATAAAATAGTTGAGGTACCATCAAATATTATTTATTTGCCAGTGAGCGTCAGAGTCATTGACAACGTAACAATGAAAATTGTTGATCAGGAAGGTAAAATCATCGATTTTCGAAGAGAAACAATTACAGTGAGATTACATTTAAAACGAATTAACTGGAATTAATTTTAACAATAATAAGAAAGTGTTTAGTATAAAGTACAATAATACAACTCGTTACTACGAACCTTTCGCAGCACGCAGACTCACCGCTAAGAATATAAAAATTTTAAGAGCGCAAGGTTACACACTGAAAAATGAATGATAATTTAAATATTGTTTAACAAGTGTTATTTGATGACTCAATAACACGTGTGAAAATTCATTCACATCAACCATACGACTTTTAATAACTCGGACGAGGTAAGTGTATCATTAGTGATAATTACGTTTATTACATTAATATATATATATATATATATATTTTTAAATAGATAAGAATACCAATTCAGAAACAAGATGTTTTCACTCTTCCTAGTCAGAGTTCTGTACTAATTGAAGGTGAGCTGCTTAAAAAGAAAGATGGGTCACCGCCGGCTGCAATTTCAACTTTTATCAATAATGGCATCGCACACTTGTTTGACGAGGTTCGTTATGAACTGAATGGAATTGAGATTGATAGATGTAAATATGTGGGAACAACATCTACAATAAAAGGATTCTGCTCATATCATGAAGGACAAAAAATAATACTCGAAAATGCTGGATGGGGTGAATCTTTTACTATTAATAATAAATATTATAAAAAGATTCTGATGAATGTTAAACAAGAACTTGTTTTGATTAGATCAAAGGTAGATTCGAATGCATACATTACCCAAAAAAAAATAAATTTAAAAATAAAACTTTCATGGCGTATGCCGTATGTGTATGTAAGTAATAAAATAAGACTTTCATTTTTAAAGAAGCAGGAAAGATCCTGGTCCTTATTTGAATATCCGCCACTTTCTGCTACTCAAATGCAAACATCGACAATTTAAACGTCTTCACAGTTCAAGAAACCTCGATATATTATATTAGGATATCAAACTGATAGGAAAAATAATGATGCCAAAAATACTGGTGAATTTGATCATTGTAATATTTCTAATGTTAAGCTTTATCTCAATTCTGAAAATTACCCTTATGAAAATTTAAATTAAAATATAAAAGACAACCATTATGCTGTCCTTTACGAAATGTATACAAAATTTCAACAAGCTTATTATATAATGAAGATTTAAAATAAATTGTACCTTTTCTTCACAAATAATATTTTATTAATTAATTAATTATATATTATTATGATTAAGAGGCAGTACCTCAACCACTTTTGAATAAAAATGAATTTATCAAAAAAGCACCACTAGTATAGTATAGTGGTGTATTGTTTTTAAAATTTAATTAGACGGTTTAAGCCGAATTTAATGGCCCACCGCCGAATTTAATAGCCCACCCCCGAATTTAATGGCCCACCCCGAATTTAATGGCCCCATACGAATCGGAGGCCCACCCGTTTCCAAATATGCTGTCATTAAAAAGTAGATGTTTGGCATTTGGACAGACTGCTAGATAAAATTTATTTTAAAAATTTAGCGATGCAGACACTCAGATTTTATTGTTTTCTGTGTGAACCGTAACAGATATCACAAATTACACAGAGAAAAATAAGTTTACTAATGAATTTATCTTTTTGAAAAAAAAAAAAAAATAATAATAATTTCATGCCATCGGCGTGGCCATTAAAAAGTTACGGTCTAATCAATGTTGGGACACCTAAGTTTCATTCACTAGTGGTTCAGTAATAATCACAAGTATCATCTTAAAAGATGACATAACCATATAAACTGTCGTACCAAATTTCATCCAAATCGAATAAAGCGTCCGGTTATTATAAGCAAAATTAATTTTTTTTCGAAGAACTTTGAAGCAGAATACTGGCTAAATGGTACACTTTCCGGTAGAAACAAATTTAGTTAAATCGTCTTATTTTACACCCTGTATATTATTGTTTTTGGAATGTCAGAATTCAACGTATATGGGTACCTTGAATGGGAAATGAACGGTTTGGAAGTTATTTATTCAAAATGCGAATTAATGTAACACATTTATTTTACATTCGAAAAACAAAATACATTTACGTATTACTAACAATATTTGTTAATGGATTATAGTTAATTATTTTATCATGTATAAGTAAAAAATAAGCAGCTGTATTCTCCAGTACGTTTTAATTTGTGCCAAATTCAAATCTTATATCAACATTACCCGATTTCAATGTCTCACTCTGATGCGAACAATCTATGACTACCAGCGGTGCTGTATTAATAAATTCATGAGGTGTGAATAGAGGCTCACATGGTCGTTCATAATAAGACAACTGAAATTGAGCTAGTGTGGTAAGACAACTGAAATTGAGCTAGTCGTCGGAAAGTAATCAGCATCAGACTGAATTTAAGTATCTAAAGCTATCAGGTCCAGTTTCCATGTGGTTATGAATCAGTTTTTACTTGTGTCTAGAAATAACACATTTGTTATTTTAAATACCTGTTCCAGAGCAACAGGGGATGGAATAAGGTGTTTGTTAGGTAAGTAAAAATTTTTTTTGTTATTTTAATCGTTTATTTGTACCTAATTTTTATTTTAAAATTACAGAATTAAAAAATTAAAGAATTATATTTCTTTACAAAACCCAACCATTTTACATATACTTGAGAACCTTTCTTTTTCTGATATAAGAACGCAGTGTAGCATGGTATAGAGACACCATTTCCTGGCTTATGATTGATGCAAACGCGAGTTAATTTAAAACTGTGCCAATATTATGTTAGTGCAATTTTTCTTTTGCTTTGTGTATTAGGCTAGCTAAATTGAATGTAAAGCGAAATAAATAATTTTTATATAAATATAATTGTAAAACACTGATAATAAAATATAAAAAATTTATATAAATACGAAACACACATCACAATTCGCATGTCCTATCAAAATAGTCCCTAAATGGACTATATTGAAGATGCTCCTTGCCCAAATGATGTGTCTGAATGTTTTGATTATTGTAATATTATTATTTTATCGAAATAAAACTTAGATTCGTATTTAATATTAAATATTGCTGCGTAAACCGCTCTCATCAAGTTCCACCCACTACTACAATCTTAAACCAGACGCAGTATAGGGTATTTTTTTTTTCTTTGTAATTCAAATTCATTGACACCACCCTTAATATGTGGGTTAAATATAGCGACGGTTGAGCCTGGGAAAATTTTGCCTTCCGTGGAAATTTGTGGTTTCTTTGATATTTCTGACTTTTTAGCCAAGTGTTAATTACAGCCGTGCATCACTTGCGTATCAAGCGTCGCCTTACTTATTTGCGTTGTGCACTTAATTGCTTATCAAGTGTCACCTTATAGGCTTTCTAAGCAGTCGTCCCTAAATATTCATTATATTTATAGTAATTATTATGGAAAAAGTAAAGTATATAGAAATACTGAATTCATATTTATAAGAATATCAGGAAACAAGAAAAACATACAGTGGCTATTATTTGTTTTGAATTCTCATTCAACATTTGTTTTACTTATCCAGCTATTGTGTTTATTGTCAAATCCAAGCCATTTAACAAGTACCATATCACCCTTTCTTTTTAGAATTTTTTCAACAAGATATACATTAAGATACTTTACTTTTATATTTCATATTCATAAAATCCCCCTTTTATAATTTGTGCCGACTGATCTTTAAGAATATAAGTAATAGGATTTGTTAATTGAATCAAATATATATTAAAAATTTCATTAGACCAATTAGGAGTGTAACCTTCTACAAAAACCCCTCTATATTTGCTTATACGTACAAAATCACCCACTTTAAATTTAGCTTTTACAACTATTTTAATATTACTGTAAACACTGCTAAGAAGTAATTTTTCATTCTTTTTGCTAACATCAATCGGTATCATCTTAATAGTTCTGTGTTTTGTATTATTATACTTTTTTGTAAGTTTAAGTAATAAACTCAACCACTTATATGTACCTTGTTAACAAAAATATTTCCACATCATTGATTTTATGGTACGATTAACTCGCTCAACAACAGATGCCTTTTTAATACTATAACTTGAATAATGATTAATATTATATAGCCGCCTCGGTGGCCGAGCGCGTTGAGGCAGTGTGTCTGGCAGCACTCGAAGCGACCTTCACCGCTCGGACCCTGAGGTCGTGGGTTCGATTCCCACCAGGGGCTTGGATGTTTGTGTGTGACTTTAATACTTTAAAATATAAGAAAAATGTAAAAACAAAAATTGTAAATTTAAAAAATAAAGTATTTGGGCTATACTGACTAAGTTAAAAGCCGACAAAATATTATTATTATTATTATTATTATTATTATTATTATTATTATGATTAATATTATATTTACTCATTAAATTTTGATTATAAAATTCTTTTCCGAGATCAGTTTGTAGATTTTGAGGAATTCGATTACTAACAAGCAAAATACTTTTCATAGCAGTTGAAATTTCAGAACCTGTTTTGTTTTTTACGGGCTTAGTTCACAAAAATTTGGAAAATACATCAATTACAACTAAAATGTAGCGATAGTCTTTATTTATTTTAGCATAAGGAATCATTTCAACCAAATCCGCTTGAAATAAGTCATCTATTCCTTTTGTAATAACACGACTTCTGGGAAAATGCACTCTCGCTGGTCTATGTAATTCTTCTACAATTTCGCGTTTAATTTTGGACATAATTAACAGGTGTTTCCAGTATAATTTCCATATATAATTCACTAGTTTTTACGCCAACAGGGCTGGGATATATTGTCAATTTATCCCCTTTTAAAACATGTTTATCAACTATTATAGAAATACGGGGATTGTTATTAATTCGATAGTTTAGTCGTTCCTTTGGAACATTCAAATTAATTTGAATTACTTTACCAGTACAAGGTAAATTGTAAAAAAACAAATTAGGGCTATTTATTATGTTATAGGTATCACCTTGTAGTTTTCATTTTAAATTAATAACAATGGTGGATTTTAAATTATTTTTCACTTTAGACAATTCAACTTGGAAATTACTTTTTATTATATTTATTTTGTCTATACAACCTAATTCTAATTCCTTAATTTGTCTTGAAACAAGAGGTAATAAAATTTAAGATATTTTAACTTCCTTGTACGAAGTAAAGGAAGTATTGTAATCGCGAAAAATTTCGGTTTCCAGATTTCAACGGAAATATCCATTTTGACCATCCCTGAATCCATTTTGACTAATTTCGTCGTGACGTCTGTACGTACGTACGTACGTACGTATCTCGCATAACTGAAAAACGGGAAGCCGTATAAAGTTAAAATTTTGTATTTAGGACTGCTATAACATCTAGTTGTGCACCTCCCTTTTTGGTCATAGCATAACTTTCAGAAGTGGTACTTTACTTGAAGCCCATAATAGATTTTATTGGAAAACTATATTAAAATATAATCCAAAACTTTTCAAATTTGGTATATAAGACTTTTATATCAATGGGAATAACATAATAGATTTTAGTAAAAATGGTCTATTCGGAAGTGGTACTTTACTTGAAGCCTATAGTAGATTTTAATGAAAAACTATATTAAAATATAATCCAAAACTTTTCAAATTTGGTATATAATACTTTTATATCAATGGGAATAACATAATAGATTTTAGTTAAAATGGTATACCCGGAACTGGTACTTTACTTGAAACCTATAATAGATTTTAATGGAAAACAATATTAAAATATAATCTAAAACTTTTCAAATTTGGTTTATAATACTTTTATATCAATGGAAATAATATAATAGACTTTTGTTAAAATAGTCTAACCGGAAGTGATACTTTATTTGAAGCTATTATCAGTTTTTCTTGAAAAAAATGATGTTATTTTGAATTTAACAATAAATGCTTCAAATAAAAGTTTTAGAGAATTGAATTTTTCGTCGAAAACTTCAAGTATGATTAAATTAGTTCTTTGTATAAGCGAGATATTTAAATTTAAACATTATGTACTTTTTGGTTTCTGTAATTAAGTTTGCTATGAATTAGGACAAGAAATAACAAAAAAATAAAGAATTTAATGTCAATGTCAAATTATGTCAAATACGTGCAATTTTATGATTGGGTCTGTTATTATACACATTTTAATTATTAACAAAATATGTTTAGTGTAACAGGCGTACAAGGAAGTCATGTGGTGTCCACATCAGATATTTTAGTTTTATGATGCTCAATATGACGTCAGAACTTGTCAAGAGTCATTATTGAAATGGTGTTATTTTATAATACCTGCTTCTTTTAATTCCTCAATTATGGATATAATTTCATTATTATGACCTGTATGACTAGCATCACGTGACGCAATTAAATGGCGCAGTCTATCAACCAATTCATTTATGTTATCCCAGTATACATACTCCACTCGTTTTTTAGTTATTTTTTTTAAATAATTTCCACCTGACGTGGAACTTGGTTTTTTAGAAATTGAACTTATATATCTTAACGTTGGACTTCCACCTGACGTAGAACTTGGTCTTTTAGAAATTGAACTTATTTTTTTAGAAGCTGGAACAACTTTTTTTCGAGGCTCTAACATTGGAGCAATAATGGAAGTATACTTCTGAGATCTATTCCCCGCAACTTGCTCGTTGTCATTATAATTTCGACGGGCAGCGTTCGTTCTCTTTACAATATCAATATAATTTTTACGGTCAATCTCTGTATACCCTATAGGCTGTTTTTTGAATAAGAGCACATATAAACCAGGTGTTCCGGTATACTTTCGTTCTTGTATAACTATATCTTTACCCACAATTTTTAACTCAGAATCACCTATAGAAAATTTATCTGTATTTACATCATGTCGCACTCCATATTTGAAATCAAATGAATCTTTGTCATCTGTTACCATCTCTTCAACATATTGTCGAGGTAATGGATCGTACTGATCTAAATATTCCCTAAATGAGGGCCCCTGAGTTAAATTCAAAATATCGTCTCTAGTTAATGATGGACGACCTTTAATTATGGATGATTGATTTTTAATAAATACATCATCGTCATCTCTACCCTCATCCATTGATTCTATTACTACATTTGTTTCTAAAAATTTAGGGGCCAATAAAGTTTCATTTTTGTCAGATATTTCCTCCTCCTTTACTTCTTTTTTCGGTTCACTTTTAACTTCTTGTTTTATATTGGTCATTGGTAAATGAAATGCAATATCTTTTAAAGATATCATTATTGGTTTATACTGCGATTCTAACTCAATTTTTCTATGTAATGCACCGAGCATAAGGTTTTTAAGCTTTTGTTTAATAATATTTCGGGTATTAATTATATCCTTTGTTAATTTGTCATTAATTTTTAATTTCGGTACAATAATGCCAAAACTAATAAACCAGCTTTAAATAGCTATCAGGAATATTATTTGAAGCGACAAGTAAAACAGGTTCAAAATCACACCAGCTTCAAAACAGGATTTTAAATTAACAAAGATGTTATTTGTAAAAACAGGTAAAACAGATCCAGTAGCAGATAACCAGTTCACAACTAGATAAAAAACAGACCTGATAGCTGTATAAACAAGTTAAAAACAGGTATGATTTAAATTTAATCTACCGTTGTTCTATTTAGCTTGTTCCAGATGTTTACAAAACAACAACTATCAACCTACTGAAGCGTTTTAGCTTGAGGCACTCTTATTTATTATAATATACCGATCAAAGCCTTTACGGTAGCGCCCTATATTTAATTCACTTTCTTTATTAATAACAAGAAAACCATACTTATCTTGCCAGCAAAAATAACAAAGGTCCTTAAACTTTTCATATGGCATATCTGTATTTACGTGATCTTTATATACATGTTTTAAATTCATATCATCTTGTTTAAATAATATTAATAGGTTAACATTATCCCGTATAAGATGTTTGGGAATTTTGGTATACGTCTGACATAAATAAAAACAATCTATAGCCTTATAACGACCCATACAAAAGTATTCTCTAATTACATCCTGCTTATCACACGCTACATCATCAAATATAAATACAGAGTTGCATTGCGCATTACACGGCTTTTCAATATCTACGTTTTTATTATATGTAAAGTAACCTATTCCTTTAATAGGTTCTAGTAACAATTCTAAATACTTATATTTCGGTTGAAATAATGATTTTGAGTATAATAATAATAATAATAATAAGTTTATTTAACATAAAGTTATTTACATACATAATTATTACATTTCAAAAGAAAATAATATTGCTATACATTACTTTTAATAAATTCAATACATTTTTTTTTTAAAACTAGACAACTTAGACTCCTTTTTTGTTAATTCCGGAAGACTATTGTACAATTTAAATCCTTTGATATTTAGTGAATTTTCTGAACTAGTTTTATATACAGTTTCTACTTTTAAATCAAATTTATTTCTTAAATTATATTTTGTACATTCATGTTTAAAAATACACTCTTTACTTAAATATCTAGGAAGAAAATTATTTATAATTTTGAAAATGAATATTAATGTTAAATAATATATTCTCTGTTTGACATTTATCCAATTTAATGCATTTAGCATGCTATATATACTTGTATATCTGTTTACTTTCAAAATACATCGCATAGCCCTATTTTGTATACATTGAATTCTTTGTAACTGATTTTTATTACACAAAAATAAAACAGTAGCACAAAAATCTATGTGGGGCGCAATAATCGTTTTATATATGTTGACAGCTTGAATGTAATTGATTTTATTTCTTATTCTTCGTAAAAAATGCACTTTCTTTGCCATTTTTTTGCAAACATAGTCTACATGTTCGTAGAATTTTAGCTTACTATCTATTATTACTCCCAAGTATTTAATTTCTTTAACTTTTTCTATTTTATTAGTTGCCATTTTCAGTTCTTTATGATAGTCACTTCTATCATTTATAATCATATATTTAGTTTTATTTACATTAAGCAGTAGTTTATTTAATTCCAACCAATTAGTAATATGATTCATTTCATTTTGTATTATTTCTAACCCCTCATGTACAGATTCTGCAGATATATATACTAAAGTGTCATCTGCAAATAACTTTATATTACATTTATTAACATTACTTATAATATCGTTAATATATAGAATAAATAAAAAAGCTCCTAACACAGTTCCTTGTGGAAGACCTATATCTACATCTATTTCATTTGATAATACATTATGTATTTTTGTTCTTTGTTTTCTGTTACTTAAATAGCTACTAAACCACTTAATACTTATATTATCGAGTCCATAAAATTCTAGTTTTTTTATTAATATAGATCTGTCCACTGTTTCAAAAGCTCTTCGTAGATCTAAAAATACTGCTATCATAGATTTTCCTTTTTCAATTTCCATAGACATTCGAAAAGCATAGACCATTTTCGTGCTCCAAAAGTGCAATCATAACATTTGTTTTACCGCTTCCAGAAGGACCTGCTATAATACATCTAACTATACCCGGTAACAACGTACTATGGCGCGGCTCACTACTAGCATTAGTAAAATCATGATTTTTAACCTCAAGGTCATTACTTTGCTTTATGGTCTGCATTTTCATATAAATAAACGTACAAACATTACTCTAGCACTGTTCGTCACTGACTGTGAAAGAAAGAGACGTGCTCTACTTAAATAGTCATGATGAGGGTGCAAAAAAAGAAATCTGACAGAAGTTTGTCATTTCAACATGTAGTTAATCGCGCGCGGAAAGCAAACACAAAAACTAACTCAGATATAAATAAATCTGCAAAAATCGCTTTTCGTAAGGTTAAGAAAATAAAGCATAACAATAAAAATTCAAGATTTTTATCTGTACCGAAAACCGGAGGGTTCCGTCCGTTAATTCCAATTTTTGCCGGCTTGAGTGCTCTAGGTGTACTTGGGGGTGGGGCTGCTGGTATTGCAAAAGCTGTTCACGACGTGCAAGCTGCCATAGAACAATTAAAAGAAGCTCAGCGTCATAATAAAATGATGGAAGCCATCACTATGGGTAAAGGTCTTATAAAAAACGTAATAATTTAGTTGTATATTTTGACAGTTATGGAAACCTAGCGCCACCAAAGGAACTAGTTAATTATTTAGGAAACAGGTGTTCAATACACTACAATTACAGTAGGTACCAACCTGATAATAATGTAAAATGTGGTCATTTATGTTTAGCATTATAATAAATCAATTTTAACTCAAATCGTTTATCCACCAATTGTACTCGACGTTAATTCGGAATATGGTCTTGGTTTAATAAGTTTTGAAGGTTATAATACTATACCAAATATTGAAAATAATAAATTTTATATTGGTAGTCATACAATTTCTATTCCAGAAGGTTCTTACAAAATTGAAGATATAAATAATATTTTAACCAAACAGATGAGAGTACCAATTTAAATATTGCAGCAAATAATAATACTCTTAAGTGTGAAATTTAAAGTAATAAGGAGATAAATTTTGTACCGAAGGATTCAATCGGTAATATTCTAGGGTTTGAACTTCGTCGATTATAGGCTAATAAATCACATGAATCTGACAACCCAGTTTTTATAATCAAAGTAAATGCGGTGTGTATTGAGTGTAGCATAACTACAAATTCTTATTCAAGTAGTAAAAATAAGCATATAATTCATGAATTTTCCCCGCGCGTCCCGCCAGGATTCATAATTATAGAGGCTCCAAGTCAAATAATCTATTTACTAATTAGTACGCGAATAATAAATTCTATAATCGTTAAAATAGTTGATCAAGACGAGAATTTAATTAATTTTAGAGGAGAAGCTATTACGGTAAGACTACATCTTAAATCAAGATGGGAATAAATTTTAATTATACTACTCGCAAGCATTTAAATACTGCTCGGAACTATAATTATATTCAACGCCATGATATGACATCGCTGACTGCCCGAAGAGAGTTGAGCTGCGCAAAGTTCCTTTGGCTCCTGCTACGTGGAGAAGTGGATGCACCTTTCCTTTTGTCGCGTGTCCTACTCCATGTTCCGCGTCAGGCGTCCAGGTTTCCAAGGACTTTTCAACTTGCTCCCGCCCGGTCCGATGTGCTACAACGTTCTCCCGTAACTATTATCTGTCGTAATGCGGATAAATTATATAAAGACATTTTTATGTAAATTTTTGTTTTTGTATTTTGTAATTTGCAATTTGTTTTTTTTTATGTATCCTAATATATTTGTTATTTATGTTTCATTTACATTGTCCTGTAAATGGTTCTGCTGTTGGGCAATAAATCATATTATTATTATTATTATTATTATTATTATTATTATTATATCATGAAAAAGGGTTTATTTCTTGGCTGGAAATGGTGATGTAAATAAAGGAATTTCTGGATATCAGCCACTAAAATTTATTTAGTCTCGACCGTTTCGACCCCACATGGGTCTTCTTCAGGAGCTATACAGTAACAATTATTTATATGAGTACAGAATTACTATTTATAACATAAATTATATGACTAGAGACTTACATGAACTTTGTAAACCAGTAGCAATACATGTAGTGTGTAATGTAGTTTAAAAAATAAATAAATAAGATGCTATGTCCGTGGGTGCTAAAATCCTGCTTGATGAATGAAAAAGGGTTTATTTCTTGGCTGGAAATGGTGATGTAAATAAAGGAATTTCTAGATATCAGCCACTAAAATTTATTCAGTCTCGACCGTTTCGACCCCACATGGGTCTTCTTTAGGAGCTATACAGTAACAATTATTTATATGAGTACAGAATTACTATTTATAACATAAATTATATGACTAGAGACTTACATGAACTTTGTAAACCAGTAGCAATACATGTAGTGTGTAATGTAGTTTAAAAAATAAATAAATAAGATGCTATGTCCGTGGGTGATAAAATCCTGCTTGATGAATGAAAAAGGGTTTATTTCTTGGCTGGAAATGGTGATGTAAATAGAGGAATTTCTGGATATCAGCCACTAAAATTTATTCAGTCTCGACCGTTTCGACCCCACATGAAGAAGACTCATATGGGGTCGAAACGGTCGAGACTGAATAAATTTTAGTGGCTGATATCCAGAAATTCCTTTATTTACATACAATTATATCATTCAAAAAAAGACTGTTGAAGGGTTAACACCCATAAATTATCAATTTCTAAAATCACTTGGGTTCAAAGTTCAATCTGGATAACAATAAACGGAGAAAGCGCATAAAAGCATTTATTATTTGGATTGGAGTTTATTATAAAAAGTCTAAAAAAAATATTCTCTGCATTCATCAAAATAAACTGTAATATATTAGACGTGTAAAAAATATTCTCTGCATTCATCAAAATGAACTGTAATATATTGGACGTGTCAAACAAAGCCTTATTTGATGATTCAATCAGTCATGCTGAAAAGCATACGCACCAACCGTATGCTTCCACAACTTTAAACAATAATGACGAAATTCGCATTCCAATACAACAACAAGATTTGTACACTCTACCGTGGAATAGTTTACTTTATATTGAGAGTAAACTCCTCACGCATGAGAATAAAGTATCGCCCACATCTAAATTAATTAACAATGCATTTGCTTTTTTATTTAGTGAAATTTGATATGAAATTGGAGGAATAGTAATAGATAGAGTTCGAAATCCAGGAATAACTTCAACTATGAAAGGTTATGTCTCTTACAATATAAATGAGAGTAAACGTTTACAAAATGCTGGTTGGTCACCTTTGGTTGATACAAAACAAATAGTTGATATTAAAGGTAATTTCAAGGTATGCATTCCTCTGAATATGCTCCTAGGATTTTGCAAAGATTTTAAAAAAAATATCCTAAATTTACAACAAGAATTAGTTTCTATACGAAGCAGCACTGATCTGAATGCGATTGAAGACAGCGTCGCCAATGAAAATATGAAAATTGAATTAAATAAGTTTCACTGGAAAATTTCACATATATCGGTAGCTGACGCTGAGCGACTAATGCTTATGAAGTATATAGAGGAGAGCATTAATTTGAAGATATACAATTAGAAACACCTCGTTTCATCATTGTTGGATTTCAGTCAGATCGCAAAAATAAACTTAATAAATAAATGAGTAAATTTGATCAATATAATTTGACTAATATTAAGTTGCATTTAAATTCTGATATGTACCCATATGATAATCTAAATTTGAACATTAAAAATAATCATTGGGCTATGTTATATGAAATGTACACTCAATTTCAGTTGTCTTACTATGAACGACCATGTGAGCCTATATTCACACCTCATGAATTTATTAATACAGCACTGCTGGTAATCATAGATTGTTCGCATCAAACTGAGACATTGAAATCGGGTAATGTTGATATAAGATTGGAATTTGACACAAATGAAAACATACTGGAAAGTATAGCTGCTTATTGTTTAATTATATATGATAAAATAATTAACTATAATCCATTAACAAATATTGTTAGTAATACGTAAATGTATTTTGTTTTTTGAATGCAAAATAAATGTTTTACATCAATTCGCATTTTGAATGAATAACTTCCAAACCGTTCATTTCCCATTCAAGGTACCCATATACGTTGAATTCTGACATTTCGAAAACATTAATATACAGGATGTCTCTTAAATAGGGGCACAAGGCTTAACTACAGATTCCTGAGGCTAAAATAAGACGATTTAACTAAACTTGTTCCTACCGGAAAGTGTACCATTTAGCCAGTATTCTGCTACAAAGTTCTTCGAAAAAAAGTTAATTTTGCTTATAATAACCGGACGCTATCTTCGATTTGGATGAAATTTGGTACGACAGTTTATATGGTTATGTCATCTTTTAAGATGATACTTGTGATTATTACTGAATCACTAGTGTATGAAACTTAGGTGTCCCAACATTGATTAGACCGTAACTTTATAATGGCCACGCCGAAATTATTATTTTATTTTCAAAAAGATACATTCAATAAAACTTTTCTCTCTTTGTGTAATTTGCAATATCTGTTACGGTTCACACAGAAAACAATAAAATCTGAGTGTCTGCATCGCTAAATTTTTAAAATAAATTTTATCTAGCAGTCTGTCCAAATGCCAAACATCTAATTTTTAATGACAGCATATTTGGTAACGGCTGGGCCTCCGATTCGGATGAGGCCATTAAATTCGAGGTGGTCCAATAAATTTTGGGGTGGGCTATTAAATCCGGGAGTAGGCCATTAAATTCGGCTTAAACCGTCTAATTAAATTTAAAAAAAAAAAACAGGCAAAAATTACAGGTGAGTCACATGAATTTCAGGATAACCGGAGTGTGAGGTTCAAATTTATAGGGATAAAAAAAAAACTTCTGGGGCTCTCTCCACAACAGCTTAGAACGCCTGTAAAATAACGCTTGTTTTTACAACTAAGTTTACTAACTTTTCAAGGCCAACTGTACACCTATAATTAACACCTGTCAATCAAAAATACTTGTGTAAATATTTGTCACTCACAGGTCTTTAATAAACAACTAATTCCTAATAAAAAACATATTTCCCGCCAATACAAAAAGGGGGCGTGGCTATTTCGGTTAGTTCAAATTTTTGACACCGACACTAGCGCCAAAAATTTTCCTACGCCCAACTGTCCCCATTCCGAACCACATTCCATACTCACATTCCAAACTCACATTCCAAACCCCACATTCCGAACCCACATTCTACCAAAATATAATTCTCTAGCCACAATTCTATTTCACAACTAATACAAGTTTCTACTTGCATACCACACACAGTAATTATACAACAACTGCGGCTAGCCACTTACAACTCATTTATCAATGCGGTTTCCTTTGTTTGTTTCATATAACCTTGATTTTGTTTACATAATTTTAATTAACCACAAACTTCAAAATATTTTCTAATTATACAACGACTGCGGTTAGCAAGTTAAAACGCGTCGAGCGCGGTTTTCTTTGTTTCATATAACCTTGCGATTTTTTCTGTTTACTTAATTCTAATTACACACAAACTTCAAAATATTTTCTAATTATATATCCTAATTACACCTCGTTTATTACCTCATCCCCAACCCCAATTCCCAACCCCCATCTCCAATCCCCCATTCAGGGTACTCACTCATCCCCCATTCAATTCGGGGTAGGCCACCGTGTGCTAACAGGGGCACAAAGATAGGGCGCAAAGCTAACAGGGGCGCATGTACAAGAACTCAAGATGTTCAACCAGAGGCTGCTGCAAAATCTAGGTCGTGAAGAGAACTCGATGGCATGTGTCATCGAGAGTGAAAAGACCGGAAGTGTGAGGCCGTACCAGCCTAGCTATACTACTATCATTGTTCCAGATTAGTCCGGTAAAAGGTACAAGGTCTGAAGAAAATACTTCAACATATTGACGAAAAAAAATATATGAAATCATCTTCACCAATTATATGTGAGTTTTTCATTCTTGTTATTTATATTCCGCAGTTAAGATGCATTTTGGTTCCATTTTTATCAAAGTGTTATGTACCTGCGAATAAATTTTTTTATCGGGTAACTGTCTTAAGACTATAGACTGTTCCTTAACTACACTGGGTACACTGAATTATAAGACTTTTCAAACAATTGAGCACATATCAAGTATAACAATGTTCCGCATGAATTTTGAAAAAAAAAAAACTAAAGTTTCTTTCTAAATTTAATTAAGTGATATTGAACCAGATCCACATATCCTCCATTGATTACAAAAAAATACGAGATAAAATCATGTAATTAATTTATCATTGTTCTAGATTAGTCCAGCAAGAAATACAATGCCTGAAGAAAATACTTCAAAATACTGACGAAAAAAATAATATATATATATATGAAATCATATTCACCAATTACATGTGAAGTGTGTAAGTTTTTCATTCTTTTTTTATATTCCGCATTTAACATACATTTTGGTTCCAATGTTATCAAAGTGTTATGTACCTGCGAATATAAATTCCAGTCTATCGGGTACCTGTCTGAGACTATAGACTGTTTCTTAACTATACTCTATTCACTGAATTATAATATTTTTAAAAAAAAATATGTTAAGATGCATTTTGGTTACATTTTTATGAAAGTGTTATGTACCTGCGAATATAAATTCCAATTTATCGAGTAACTTTTTGAGATTATAGACTGTTTGCTAACTATACTGGGTACACTGAATTATAACACTTTTTAAAAATGGAGGACCTATCAAGTTTAACAATGTTCTGCATGAATTATGAAAAAAAAACTAAAGTTTCTTTGTAAATTTAATTAATTGATATTGAACCACTTCCACATATACTTCTTGATTAAAGGAAAATATGAAATAAATTCATGTTATATAATATATCATTGTTCCAGATTAGTCCAGCAAGAAATACAATGTCTGAAGGAAGTACTAATAAATACTGACGAAAAAAAAAAAAAATGTATATATGAAATCATCTTCACCAATTATATGTGAGTTTTTCATTCTTTTTTAGTTATATTCCGCAGTTAAGATGCATTTTCGTTTCATTTTTATGAAAGTTTTATGTACCTGCGAATAAAAAATCCAGTTTATCGGGAACTGTTTGAGACTATAGACTGTTTCTTAACTACACTGGGTACACTGAATTATAAAAGTCCTCAAACAATTGAGTACCTATCAAATGTAACGCATGAAAAAAAAGGAAAACAAAATTTCTTTCTATATTAAGTGATATTGAACCACTTCCAAATATTTTTCTTGATTAAAAGATAATACGAGTTAAAAACATGTTATTAATTTGTCATTATTCTAGATTAGTCCAGAAAAAAATATAAAGTGTAAAGAAAATAATTCAAAATATTGATGAAAAGTAAAATGCGAAATCATCTTCATCGTTTATATGTGGGTTTTTTTATTCATTTTTATTTATACTCCGCAGTTAAGAAGCATTTTGTTTCCAATTTTATGAAAGTGTTATGAACCTGCCCATAGAAATTCCAGTTTATCGAGTAACTGAGAATATAGACCGTTTTTTAACTACACAGGGTACACTGAATTATATGACTTCTCAAACAATTGAGGACCTATCAAGTTTACAATATTGCGCATGAATTTTGAAAAAAAAAGTTTATTCTAACTTCAATTAAGTGATATTGAACCACTTCCACATATCTTTCTTGAATAAAAGGAAATACGAGATAAAATCATGTTATTAATTCTTCATTGTTCCAGATTAGTCCGGTAAAAGGTACAAAATCTAAAGGAAATACTGACGATAAAGAATATATGAAATCATCTTCACTGATTATGTGTGAGTATTTCATTCACTCTTATTTATACTCCGCAGTTAAGAAGCATTTTGGCTCCATTTTTATCAAAATGTTTTATCCCTGTAAATAAAAATTCCAGTTTATCTGAAGCTCTATAAAGCTGGTTCAGCATTTTCATCTCACAACAATAAACATTGTTCTAATATTTAAAGCTCATTTATTGCTAATTTATTGCTTATGTTAAATATTTATTGCTCTAGCCAATTCGGAAAAAACTGATGTGAGCTAGTTTAAAGACAAGCTAGTTCACAACAAAATATTACAAAAATAAACCTGTCACAAAACAGAATACGATCAGATATAATTTATTGCCCTAATTTAAAATTTATTGCTTGCAAATAATAAATTTTTTAGATACAAACAATACATATACAATTACATTTATTTCGTGGACATCACGAAGTGTTTTAATTAATTTTTACCTTATATACAAGTCGTTTGAGCATACTTAAAGAATATCTGTCTTCAAAAACAGTTTTTCTAAGAAAATTATACTTTCCCGCAGGTCACATATTAGTTTACAATAATATACACGGGTATGAGCTGGAGCAATAAATTATTTCAGCCGCGCATTTAGCTTAAACTCGAAATTTGGAAATATTTCGCATTACAAATTATCTGTCGTCCTAGAGCCTTTCAATAACTGTTTTTCTACGGAAATTATACTTTCTCGCAGGTCATATAGTAGTTTACAAAAATATACACGTGTGCGAGCTGGAACCATAATTTATTTTATCCGCGCATTTAGTTTAAACTCGAAATTTGGATATATTTCGCATTAAAAATTATCTATCGTCCAAGAGCCCTACAAAAACTGTTTTTCTATGGAAATTATACTTTATCGAAGGCCATATATTAGTTTACAAGAATATACATGTGTGTGAGCTGGAGCAATAAATTATTTTAGCATCGCATTTAGCTTAACCTCGAAATTTGGAAATATTTCGCATTAAAAACTATATGTCGTCATAGAGCCCTTTAAAAACTATTTTCCTACGGAAATTATACTTTTTAGCAGGTCACATATTAGTTTACAACAATATACACGTGTGTGAGCTGGAGCAATAAATTATTTTAGCAGCGCATTTAGCTTAAACTAGAAATTTGGAAACATTTCGCATTAAAAATTATGTGTCGTCCTAGAGCCCTCCAAAAACTGTTTTTCTAAGGAAATTGTACTTTCTCGAAGGCCATATATTAGTTTACAAGAATGTGCATTTGTGTGAGCTGGAGTAATAAATTATTTTAGCCGCGCATTTAGCTTAAACTAGAAATTTGGAAATATTTCGCATTAAAAATTATCTGTCGTCCTAGACCCCTTCAAAAACCGTTTTTCGGCGGGAATGATACTTTTTCGCAGGTCATATATTAGGTAACAACAATTTTCACGTTTGTGTGCTGGAGCAATAAATAATTTTAGCCGCGCATTTAGCTTAAATTATAAATATTTCGCATTAAAAACTATCTGTCGTCCTAGAGCCCTCCAAAAATTGTTTTTCTATGGAAATTATACTTTCTTGAAGGCAATATATATATATTAGTTTACGGCAATATACATATGTGTGAGCTGGAGCAATAAATTATTTTAGCAGCGCATTTAGCTTAACCTCAAAATTTGGAAATATTTCGCATTGAAAACTATCGGTTGTCCAATAGCCCTTAAAATACTGTTTTTTCTACGGAAATTATACTTTTTAGCAGATCACATATTAGTTTACAACAATTTACACGTGTGTGAGATGGAGCAATAAATTATTTTAGCCACGCACTAAGCTTAAACTCGAAATTTGGAAATATTTCGCATTAAAAATTATCTGCCGTCCTGGAGCCCACCAAAAACTGTTTTTCTATGAAAATTATACTCTCTGGCAAATGTGGAAATATTTTGCATTAAAACTTATCTGTCGTCCTAGAGCTCTACAAAAACTGTTTTTCTATGGATATTATACTTTCTCGAAGGCCATATATTAGTTTACAACAATTTACACGTGTGTGAGCTGGAGCAATAAATTATTTTAGCCGCGCATTTAGCTTCAACTAGAAATTTAGAAATATTTCGCATCAAAAATTATCTGTCGTCCTAGAGCCTTTCAAAAACTGTTTTTCTATGGAAATTTTACTTTCTTGCAGGTAACATATTAGTTTATAACAATTTAAACGTGTGTGAGCTGGAGCAATAAATTATTTTAGCCGCCCATTTAGCTTAAATTCGAAATTTAAAATTATCTGTCGTCCTAAAGCCGCTCAAAAACTATTTTTCTACGGGAATTATACTTTCTTGAATGTTGCAAATTAGGTTTCAACAACATTTACGGGTGTGAGCTGTAGCAATAAATTATTTAAACCGCGCATTTAGCTTAACTCTATTTTCACAGGTCTTCCTCGCAACAGAAACTGTCTTTCGCTCTAGAGCACTTCAAAAACTGTTTTTTATTTTTAATAGAAATTATACTTTCTCGATGGTTACAAATTAGTTTTCAACAATATTTACGGGTGTGAGTCTGTCGCTCTAGAGCACGTCAGAAACTGTTTTTCTGTAGAAATTATACTTTTTCGCACTTTACAAATTAATATTTAAAAATATTTACGAGTGTGAGCTGGAGCAATAAATTATTTTAGCAGCGCATTTTGCTTAAATGACTTTTAAAGAAAAAAATTCTGTCGCCCTAGAGTCTTTCAAAAATTGTTTATGGAAATTATACTATCTCGCATGTCACATATTAGTTTTCAATAATATACACGCGTGTGAGCTGGAGCAATAAATTATTTTAGCAGCACATTTAGCTTAAATTCGAATTAAAAAAAATATATGTATTTCCCACCATAAATTATCTGTTGCCTTAGAGCCCTTCAAAACCCATTTTCTATGGATATTATACTGTTACCTATTAGTTTACAGAAATATTACACGCGCGTGAGCTCGAGCAATAAATTATTTTATTTTATTTTGAACTCGTAAATTTGTATTTTTATCCTCAAAAGCGGGCGCAATTTGGTTTTTATTGCTCGAGGGCCTATAAAGTTGCCAAGAAACAGCTATTCAAACTAATCAAAATCGTGGTTTATGAATAAATGTCAAACACAATAAATTCGATAAATCGCAATTTTAATTTAACATTTAATTATTCATGGACATATTTTTAGAACATTTATTGAAAAACCTATCTGAATTTACATTTTATTGAATTGGATAGTGCAGTTAGGAAAATTTGTTAACGTGATTCTACTGCCGTATGTACCAACTCCAAAATTGATCGATTCGTTAGATGTGACGCTCGAAGAAGATGCTTCACCAGAAATGGTGCTTTTAACATAAATTCTTGAATATGATCTTTTTGCAATACTAGTGATTTCTTAGATACATCACTCACAGAATTATTGTTCATAAACTCGGTAACCAAAAGAAACCGTGACATACCAATTTCTTCCTTTACCTTAATCATTTTTTTTCAGCTTAGAGTAGATACACCAAAGAGATGACGGCTTATAAATCTTTGACTAAACAAAATGAACATTGTTAATTGACTATAAACAGGTATAATTGTACATTTCCTGACCATTTGAGATAAGTACACCATAATGAGTTTTTCATCGCAACTGCTGACATTTTTTGAACGTCGCCACTCACAGAATTTTTCGTACTCCTTCTCATATGTATCTTTTGACTTTTCTGGTACTAACTTACTCTGTGCAGAGTTAAATTCGTCCAAAATTTCTTTGGAATACTTACTTTCTTGCTTATCATTCATTTTCATGATCTGACACTAAATTATTGTTTGTAAACAAACAATATAGCAACACAAAAAAACTACCTAGAAACCACAGCACACCTAAAATTCACAACACCAGCACAACGATATCGAATACTCGTACAAATATTAATTAATCCTTTAATTTCGGAAACCAAAATAAAATAAAACGTTATATGTACCACGGGCATAATCAAGATTATAGCACTCAGGGAAAATTAAAGCTCTCCGCTGCGCGTCGAGCTTTAAACATATTTCTTTGTGCTAGTAAATTCGGGAAAAAAGAATAACAATAATCTAAGGCGACGAGGGTAGCTTGATGTCACTACATTATTCGTATTTCGGCTTTTGGCCAGTTGTAGTTTACCGGCCGTTCAGTTTGGGTTTAGCAATAAAGTTTATAATAAGATTTAAACTGAGTTTCATTTATAACAAACATTACAATGGCGACGAGGATTAAAACTAATCGTAATACATAAGATAATAATAATAAAATACAATTAAAGTACAAAATTAAAAAAGTGAAGCATTGCAAACATGTCGCAGCAAAATTTAATTGGGCAAGTGCGTGAATTCGATTTTAAAAATGGCGATTGGACAATTTATAAAGCACGTTTGGAACAATATTTTATAGCGAACGATATAGTAAAAGTTTTCGATAAACATTTTGCTCCAGTAAAATCAGTTTTCGCCGCCAGATACAAATTTTATAATTCATTTAAAAATAAAAGTTAAAAATAAAAGCGAATTCGGATCAGAATTAAATACAGTGCTCCGTGATCGGTTCGTTATGGGTATTGAGAAAGGCCCAATTTTGGACAGACTGTTTGAAAAAGATGTTAGTAAGTTAACGTTAGAAAAAGCGGTTGAAATCGCTACGCAGAGAGAATCTGCACGTCAAAACTTCAACATCGGGTCTACGCCTGTCAAAACCGAGCCAGCTGAGGTTCATCATCTTCTGGCCAGGCGCGGAGGAGGCAGCAGAGGTCGTTCCCGCCAAAATGTAGCGGCGCCACCTAGGAGCAGAAACCACCAGGGAGCGCAAACCGGCGCCCCCAACAATAACAACAACAGCAGCGGCAGCTCGAGGAACCATCACCCAAAGTGTCAAGTTTGTGGTTATACTAATCATACAGTGAGTGAATGTCGGTTCCGTAATGCTATTTGTCGTGCTTGTGGTTTAAAAGGTCATTTACCCCGCGTGTGTCTCCAAAATAAACATAATTTTAATTATTTAGAAAATAACGTAGAAACTCTTTTTACTTTGTCAACTATAAATGATAAGCCCGTTGTGAAACGAGTTTATGTTAATAATTTTTATATCGATTTTAAAGTCGATACAGGTGCCAATGTCACCGTGATTTCAGATAAATTATATCAAAATTTATTTTCAAATTATGAAATAATTAATACAAATAAGGAATTATTAAATTATACCGGAAATAAAATTATCCTCCGTGGTATAATTAAAGTTGATGTAATATTTGAGGGTAAACAATACAACAATTTAGAAATATTATTAAAGACGGAGGCCTCCCAATTATGGATCGCATGTGGTTGAATAAATTTAATCTAGGTATTTCCGAAATAAAAATGTTAGATGTAACTATTATTACTAATGATTCAGACATTAGTCCAAAATTATGTAAAGCTCGCTCTGTTCCTTTTGCCTTGCAATAGAAAATTGACAATGAACTAGATAGGTTATTATATTTAAATATTTTATCTCCAGTTGATTTTGGCGAATGGGCGTCACCCATTGTACCGGTTATTAAGAAAAACGGTTCAGTTCGCATCTGCGGAGATTACAAAATTACCCTGAATCCAGTTCTAGACATTGATCAGTATCCTTTACCCAAAATTGAAGAATTGTTCTCAAGGTTGAGCGGAGGACAAGAATTCACAAAATTAGATTTGTCTGCTGCCTAGCAACAAGTGGAGTTAGATGAATATTCACGTAAATTAGTAACAATAAACACTCACCACGGATTGTTTCAATATAATCGACTGCCATACGGCATTGCTGCAGCTCCCACGAAATTTCAAAAAAATAATGGAAAATGTTTTACAAGGATTACCTAACGTAGTATGTTTTCTAGATGATATTTTAGTCACGGGAAGAAATAAAAGCATATTCAAAATTTAGAAAAAATATTTTCTTTTTTGCAGCAGTACGGCTTAAAAATTTCACCAGAAAAATGTGGTTTTTTCAGTCTTCTGTTACCTATTTAGGATATAAAATTGACAGACATGGGTTACATCCAACGAATGATAAAATTAAAGCAATTAAATTTGCACCTGTTCCCAGTAATGTTACTCAATTAAAATCATATTTGGGATTAGTTAATTATTACTTTAAATTCATTCCGAATGCACCTTTTGTGCTACACCCTCTTTATCAATTATTAAAAAAAAATATTCGCTGGAAGTGGACTAGCGTCTGTAGTAATTGTTTTGAAAGAGTTAAAAATATAATGTCTTCGTTAGATTTTTTAGCACATTACGATCCAAATTTAAAAATTAGGTTAGCAGTAGATGCATCCCAAAGTGGGCTAGGAGCAGTAATTTCTCATATATTCCCTTCAGGAATAGAAAGATCCATCGCGCACGCTGACGGGAAGTGAACAAAATTATTCACAAATTGATAAAGAAGCGCTAGCGATAATTTTCGGAGTAACTAAATTTTATCAATACTTGTATGGGAAACATTTCACAATTATTACAGATCAGACCCCTCCTAGCAATTTTGGGAGAAAAAAGGATTTCTACAAATGGCTACTAGTAGACTTCAGCATTGGGCAATCATATTATCCAGTTTGCAGTATGATATTGAATATGTACCATCTAAAAACAATAATGCTGATTGTTTTTCAAGGATTCCGCTTCAACAAAGCGAGCCTGAGGTAGACTTAAATATATGTGCATCTTATTTAAATTATGTAAAAGAAAATGCTAATCTAAAAATTAATTATGACGATATTAAAAATGAAATTCGACAAGATGAATTATTAGAGCAAATATATAATTACGTAAAATATGGTTGGCCAAACGCTTGCCCTAATAATAAAATAAAACCTTATTTTATTAAATCAAAACAATTATCATTAGAAAATGATTGTTTAATGTTATTCCTGAAAAATTTCGTAAAAGTATTTTAAATGAATTGCATTCGTCCCATACGGGCATAGTAAAAACTAAATCTTTAGCACGTTCTTACGTTTGGTGGCCAGAAATTGATAAAGAAATCCAAATTTTAATTAAAAATTTTAATAATTGTTTATGTACTAGAAATTCTCCACTAAAAGCAAAATTAATCTTATGGAAATGGCCGAATTAACCATGGGAAAGATTACATATTGATTTTTAGGACCATTTTCCGGAAAATATTATTTTGTTGTACTGGATGCTCATACTAAGTGGTTAGAAGTATTCCAAATGAGTAACATTACTGCGAACAGTACTGTAAATATATTACGAAATTTATTTGCACGTTTTGGTACACCACGCCAAATGGTATCGGGTAATGCAAAACAATTTTCTGGTGCCGTTTTCCAACAATTTTTGCATTCGAATGGTATCAAACATATAACGGGTGCGCCTTTTCATCCACAAACGAATGGCGCAGCCGAAAATTCAGTACGGACGGCGAAGAACGGTACTTCAACTGCATAGGCAAGGGCACCACGAAAGCCCTTCAAAAGCTTGTATACTCTAAAAACGCGTATTCCGTATAGAAAACGCATTCTGAAGCATTTTGGAGACACTTTTAAGAAAAAAAAATTTCATTAGATATCATCGTATTGCTGTGTAAAATACTCTCAAAATACGTTTAACGCCTAGAAAGCACTTTCTAAAGCGATATGGAGACATTTTATAAAAAACAGTTTTTTCATCAGATTTCAACGATTCTCGGTGTAAAACAAAATTTTTAAGTAAAACTTTTGGGACGCAGTTTTTTCCTTATATTTTGATGGAATATGATTGTTTATGGCAGAATATGACAGATTACACTAAACTAATTGTTGGGAGATTTAAAAGATGTTTAAAACTGTCAAATTGATTTCTGGTGACTTAAAAACTGCCAAAGCTGTCAAATTGTGCCAACAAAATTTTCTTTTGGGATGTTTTAAAACTAATTTTTGGGATACTTAAAATATGTTTAGAAACAGGGTATCGAACCCGCCAAAAACTGGGTTCGGTTAAGGTTCAGGTTAATTTGTTTCTTGAGAGATGGGTTTGTGTGCGGTTCTGGTTCAAGCAATAATAAAATTTGCGGTTTCGTTCCGGGGTCAGGTTCAGTTCGACCTAATGAAAATTAAATTAATGTTTTAACGTCCGACTGGTCTGCTATTATTATCATAACAACCTTGCTTTCAGGGATGTTGTATACCAAATAACACCCTAGGGTGTTATAAAATTGTTGCTATGAAATCGGTATTGTAAACAAATAAGAATATCGAGAAAGTAGAGTAGATAAACAGTTCGTAACATATACAACATATAAGTAAATATACCAGAACATATGTATTAGATTGGATTATATGACCACCCCATATCTTAAAAATATTGAACAAAATTTGTCTAAATATACAAAAAAAATAAGGCTGCGCTTGAAATGTACTCATATTACGGGTTGCATAGCAAATACTCTAAATTTAATCCAGATTAATTTAAAAACTAACAACATTTATACATGTTTCTTTGCATATATGTATATTATATGTTTTATATCTACCCCAGATCAATATTACTTTTTGAGAAAACATATGCTGCTATGATACATATATTTATTCATTTATTCTTTTCCGTCATCAGTATGTTAAGTATTACATATCGTTAAAATTACTACCTGAAGTTCTGAATCTCTTTGCGTAATCTCACTCTTGTTTCAATTATTGTACATTCGTACCAGTTTAAAGTATCTACAAATGTGTGTCATATATATTAACGAATAACAAATCGACCACGCAAAAAAATAATAAATTTTCATACAGCGGGCTGTGAAGCTAGGCCCTCTGTTTTAAAATTGCTATAACTAATTATACATTAAGGTACAAACGAAATGGTTTGTGGTACAATCGTTCACAAACAAATCACAAACCTATCATGAAGAAAAAAAATCTCAAATTATAATATGGGGGGCTGTCGTGAAGTTAGCCCCCCGTATTAAGAAATCGTTTTAACTATTTAACTATTAAGGTACAAACGAAACGGTTTGTGGTACAATCGTTCACAAATGAATCACAAACGTACTACGAAGAAAAAATTACAAATTATAATATCTGGGGGGCTGTCGTGAAGCTAGCCCCCCATATTAAAAATCGTTATAATTAATTAACTATTAAGGTACAAACGAAATAGTTTGTGGTACAATCATTCACTAACGAATCACAATCGATTAACATTATTTGTTTAATTATTACAATACTATGGGGGGCCAACTTCACGCAGGTCTAAGTTTGTTTGAAGATGTGTCGCAGAAAAGATGTAAATTTGTATTTGCGAATTTAATTTTTTCAAACCGAGTAAATGTATTTTTATTTTTGATTACATAATCGATTTCTTTATCTAATTTTTGATAGTGTGCCAAATTGTCGTAGTTTATGTTTTGTATACTGTTAATTGATGATGTTTGATTGCGTGATAATGCGTCTGCAGCGTTGTAAATTTACCTTGTATGTGTCGTATATCTGTAGTGAATTGAGCGATGAAATCTAAATGACGTATTTCTCTTGGTGAGAGTGTGAAAGAATTTTTGTTAAAGGAATATGTTAGTGGTTTGTGGTCTGTTACAATAAAAAATTCTTGCCCTTCAACATAGTAACGAAATTTCTTAATTACTAAGTAAATAGAATATAATTCTCGGCCAAAAGTACTATATTTTTTTTCAGTTGGTGTGAAAGTTTCTGAGAAAAAAGCTAACGGTTTCCATCCGTCATTTTCAAATTGTTGTAGGACTGCGCCTGCGCCAGAGTTTGAGGCATCTACCATGATGCTAGTTGGTGTGTTAGGGTTTGGGGTTGATAAAGTAGTTAAATTGATCAATGCGTTTTTGATGTTTTTGATTGTTGTCAATTGTGTTTGATTAAGTGATAAATATTTAGTTTTTGGTGATTTGTTTTCTATTAATTTGTTGAGGGGTTCTAGAATAGTCGCGCAATGGAATGAATCTGTGATAAATATGAATGAGGCCTAAAAATTCGCGAAGTAATCAGTGCGTTATATCTGCCAACCTTTCGGTTTGTTGGAACCATAGTTCAGGATCTTCATCCCAAAATTCTGGTAATTTACTTGAAGTAAGTGCTGAAATATTAGCTTGATCTTGTTCGTTGTTTGTCGTGGCGGAGTCTTCAATGATAGCACTGGGCGAAGGCATGTTGCAAGGTTGCGTGTTTAATCAAAGGGGTCACCAGTTGGAGCGGGATCAGCTGCTACCAAAAGTGAATTAACGATGGGAACTTCAAATTGTAGAAATATAAAATATTTATTTGAACTGAAATTATTTTGCTGCTAGTTTCATGTAATGACGAGATACAACTAGTTATTTATATTTCTTTTTGGCGTCAAGTAAACTCGGGAAAAAAGAATAACAATAAACTCAAGCGACGAGAGTAGCTTGATGTCGCTACAAACTATTATATACAACCAGTAAATAATGTTAACTTTATTCTTATCAAAATCATAACTGAATGTGCTTCTTTATTTATCGAGGGATATAAAGTACTCCCTAGGGAAATAAAGTGATTCAAGTCCATTGTATTGATTGATATTGATTAACAGATATGGAATATTTTTAATTATATTTGTTTTGGAAAAAAATTAATGATTTTTGTAAGATTAAATTTAAAATAAATATTTTTTCTTCATTTATAGAAATGTGCTTCATTCATCTTCTTTTCCGTTTGTATAGAAAATATTGTATATAACACGGGAGTAAAGTGTCATTATTTGCCTCAGGCGATTGCAGCCCTCGGGCTACGCTCTCAGGATTCAATCTTCGCCCTTGATAAATAATGACGAACTTTACTCTTTTGATATATAAACTACTATTAGCTGCGGATGTAGTTTAAACTCTACTTTTATAGAAATTCCTCGCAACAAAATTGTGTGCCGCCCTAAAGCCCTTCAAAACCTGTTTCTCTACGAATATTATACTTTCTCGGAGGTTATATATTAGTTTACAACAATATACACGCGTGTAAGCTGGGGCAATAAATTATTTTAGCCGCGCATTATGCTTAACTCGACTTTTACAGATATATTTCGCAACAAATATTATCTGTCGCACTAGAGTCTTTCAAAAACAGTTTTTCCACTAAATTGTTTTAGCAGTGCTTTGCCTGATATATCTCACATATGAGGTGTGGCTACAAACAGAATAATGAGATTGAATGTAGAGCATTGAAAATTTATAAAATTACACAAAACAAATATTGCCACCCTCAATGTACTATCCGCCTCGAATCTGCCCGATGCGAATGTTCCATTGTTGGAAGCAATTCCTGCAGGCCTTTTTTGTTAGGTTGTTCATAAGCTCTGGCACTTTTTCTATAACTGCATTTGGCCTTGAACTTGGTTCCTTTTAAGGCAGATTTGCAATTTGGAAAAAAGAGCAAGTCACACGGCACTAGGTCAGGTGAGTACGGGTGATGTACCAACACGGTGATTGTGTGTTTCGTGAAAAATGTCTTAATAGACAGGACGTTGTATTCCGGTGCGTTGTCTGCATGGAGAATCCATGAGACGTTTATTTCACATTTCATCCCTTTTTCTTCTCACCCGTGCATGAAGAGCTATCAAACCTTCTTGTAGTATACTTGATTAACGAAATGCCCCTCAGGCACCCAATCCATGTGAATAATCACTCGGATTTCAAAAAAATAATGTCAGTACACGGCCGAGGCGCTAATCGTCTCCGATCACTTTTCTTTCTTCTTTAAATCTTCTAAACTGCTTGAAAACTTGAGTACTAGATAGACCCTCATCACTGGCCAATTACGAGAAAGCGGTTAACTTTAATCATAGGCTGCTGCCTAACGGTTTGCCTAATTATATTGAAATTTTAACAATAGATGGAGGAACGATGACAAATTAATATGACACATCCTGCAAAGTTACCAAGTTTACAGAGAAGCCGGAAAAAGTCTTGTTATTTAATAGCCACACCTCGTAGCACTTTATTTTACACAAATCCATAGTCCATACACAAAACTACAGTGTGCCCTGGAACAAAATAGGTTTGTAAAGTATTTCTATAAAACTCTAAAATAGGCTAAAACAATTTGTTGTTCCAGCTCGTACGTGTGAGTATTATTCAGAACTAACGTGCGACCTACGTTAAGGTATATTTTCCATACGAAAACAGTTTCTGAAGTGCTTTAGGGAGACATGTAATTTTTGATGCGACGTATTTCTATGAAAGTCGAGTTTAATCTAAATGCGCGTCTAAAACAATTTATTGCTGCACGTCACACGCGTTCAAATTATTCAGAACTAATATATGACCTGCCTTAATGTATAATTTCCGTATAAAAACAGTTTCTGAAGTGTCTAGAGCGACAAACAGTTTTTGCTGCAAAATGTATCTGTAGAAGTCAAGTTTAAGCTAAATGTGCTGCTAAAATAAGTTATTGCTCCATCTCACACACGTGTATATTATTGTAAACTAATTTGCGACCGGCGAGAATATATAATTTTTGTTATAAAAAAGTTTTTGAACAGCTCTTGGGCGAGAGATAATTTTTGTTGCAAAATTTTTCTTTAAAAGTCGAGTTTAAGCTAAATGCACTGCTAAAATAATTTATTGCTCCAGGTTACACGCGTGCATAATGTTGAAACCAAATTTGTGACCAGCGTAAAAATATAATTTCTGTAGAAAAACAGTTTTTGAAGTGCTCTAGAGCGACAGACAGTTTTTGTTGTCAAGAATTCCTGTAAGGGTAGAGTTAAGCTAAATCCGAGGCTAAAATAATTTATTACTCAAGCTCACACACTTGTAAATTGTTGTGAACTAATATATGACCTGCGTGAAAGTATAATTTCTATAGAAAAACAGTTTTTGAAGAACTCTAGAACGACAGATAATTTTTGATTGGAACTATTTCTGTAAGAGTCGTATTTAAGCTAAATGCGCGGCAAAAATAATTTATTGCTCCAGCTCGCACACATGTATATTGTTGTTAATATATGACCTGCGTGAAAGTATAAATTCTATAGAAAAACAGTATTTGAAGGGCTCTAGAACAACAGATAATGTTTGATTGGAACTATTTGTGTAAGAGTCGAATTTAAGCTAAATTCATGGCTAAAATAATTTATTGCTCCAGCTCACACACGTGGATATTGTTGTAAACTAATATATGCCCTGCGAGAAAGTATAATTTCCATAGCAAAACAGTTTTTGTAGGGCTCTAGGACAACAGATAATTTTTAATGCGAAATATTTCCAAATTTCGAGTTTAAGTTAAATGCGCTGTTAAATAATTTATTGCTCGAGCCCACACACGTGTAAATTGTTGTAAACTATGTGACCTGCTAAAAAGTATAATTTCCGTAGAAAAACAGTTTTTGAAGGGCTCTAAGACGACATATTTTTTAATGCGAAATATTTCCAAATTCCGAGGTTAAGCTTTGCGTTGCTAAAATAATTTATTACTCCAGCTCACACACATCTATATTGTTGTAAACTAATATTTAGCCTGCGAGAAAGTATAATTTCCATAGACAAACAGTTTTTGTAGGGCTCTAGGACGACATATAATTTTTAATGCGAAATATTTCCAAATTTAAAAATAAAATAATAATAATAAATAATAATAGTAATAAAATACTTTATTGCTTCAGCTCACACAGGTGTATATTTTTGGAAACTAATATATGACCTGCAAGAATGTACAGTTTCCATAGAAAAATAGGTTTTGAACGGGTTTGGGACGACAGATAATTTGTAATGCGAAATATTTCCAAATTTCGAATTTATGCTAAATGCGCGGCTAAAATAATTTATTGCTCCAGCTCACACACGTGTAAATTGTTGTAAACTATGTGACCTGCTAAAAAGTATAATTACCGGAGAAAAACAGTTTTTGAAGGGTTCTAGGACGACAGATAATTTTTAATGCGAAATATTTCCAAATATCTAGTTTAAGCTAAATGCGCGGCTAAAATAATTTATTGCTCCAGCTCACACACGTGTAAATTGTTTTAACCTAATACGTGGCTTGCCAGAAAGTATAATTTCCGTAGAAAAACATTTTTTCAAGGGCTCTAGAACGACAGATAATTTTTAATGCGAAATATTTCCAAATTTCGAGTTTTAGTTAAATGCGCGGCTGAAATAATTTATTGCTCCAGCTCACACACGTGTATATTGTTGTAATCTAATATGTAACCTGCGAGATTGTATAGTTTCTATGAAAAAAAATAGGTTTTGAAGGGCTTTAGGACGACGGATAATTTGTAATGCGAAATATTTCCAAATTTCGAGAAATTAAAAGCGCAGGTAAAATAATTTATTGCTCCAGCTCACACACGTGTAAATTGTTGTAAACTATGTGACCTGCTAAAAAGTATAATTACCGGAGAAAAACAGTTTTTGAAGGGTTCTAGGACGACAGATAATTTTTAATGCGAAATATTTCCAAATATCTAGTTTAAGCTAAATGCGCGGCTAAAATAATTTATTGCTCCAGCTCACACACGTGTAAATTGTTTTAACCTAATACGTGGCTTGCCAGAAAGTATAATTTCCGTAGAAAAACATTTTTTCAAGGGCTCTAGAACGACAGATAATTTTTAATGCGAAATATTTCCAAATTTCGAGTTTTAGTTAAATGCGCGGCTAAAATAATTTATTGCTCCAGCTCACACACGTGTATATTGTTGTAATCTAATATGTAACCTGCGAGATTGTATAGTTTCTATGAAAAAAATAGGTTTTGAAGGGCTTTAGGACGACGGATAATTTGTAATGCGAAATATTTCCAAATTTCGAGAAACTAAAAGCGCAGGTAAAATAAATTATTGCTCCAGCTCACACACGTGTAAATTTTTGTAAACTAATATGTGACCTGCGGGAAAGTATAATTTCTATAGCAAAACATTTTTTGAAGGGCTCTAGGACGACAGATAATTTTTAATGCGAAATATTTCCAAATTTCGAGGTTAAGCTAAATGCGTGGCTAAAATTATTTATTGCTCCAGCTCACACACATGTGTATTTTGTGTAAACTAGTATATGACCTCCGAGAATGTATAGTTTCCAAAGAAAAATAGATTTTGAAGGTCTTTGGGACGACGTATAAATAAATTATTGCTCCAGCTCACACACGTGTAAATTGTTGTAAACTAATATGTGACCTACGGCAAAGTATAATTTCTATAGCAAAACATTTTTTGAAATGCTCTAGGACGACAGATAATTTGTAATGCGAAATATTTCCAAATTTCGAGTTTAAGCTAAAAGCGCGGCTAAAATAATTTATTGCTCCAGCTCACACACGTGTAAATTGTTGCAACCTTGAAGATTATAAATATCTTTAATAAATAATTTGTCGTCATTTTTTGTTCCGCCAATAGCCAAATGTATGAGTTGTTCAATTTTTGATTTTAGAATGACTTCGTTTTGTTTGATAGTGTCGACAGTCTTGTTAAAATATTCTATTATTTGGTGACTAACAGAGTATTAATGTTTAATTTGGTTATTTAATTGATATTGATTTTCTTGCAGGTGATTTAGAATTTTGGTGTATCTTTTGTTATCTTCGTCATCCAAATTTCCTGTAATAGCTTTTACGATTGTTCCTAAACCATTGACTATACTTCGTCTTATCCGAATATGAGTGGATAAATGGCTGAATTTTTCATCGATGTTGTTCTTTAAATAATCTATAATTTTGTTATTATTTTCGAAGTCTTTCGTAGTTATTTCGCCTGTGTTTAATGTCGCTATAAGGTTTTTGTATTGTTTATTCAAGTTTTCATATTGTGTTTTAAGTGGATGTAGATCGTAATAGTGTACAAATGTGTGTTGTGTTCTTTGTAGTTTTGCTGGTCCAAGATTAATAGCCAAAAGTCCTGGAATGAGGGTAATATTCTTCACATCTATTCCGTGTGAGCACGGGAAGTAGATGGACCTGGAATTGCGGGGTTTTTATTAATTATTTTCCGTGGTCTTTTAATATTTGAAAGGTGGATTTTAGTTTGCTTTTTGTCATTATTTTCTGTGTCAATTTCGGCTGTTTTCAAATCTTTATTAACTGTTTTAACCTTCTCTTTTTTAAATTTTGAATTTTTTGTTTTATTGACTTTCTGTTTATTTTTTACGTAAATTGTTTTTGGAATATCTGGGAGTTCTTCGCGATTTTCGTTTATTTTATTAATTGTTTTTGTTTTATTCTCTTGTAATTTGTTATTAATATTTTTGTATACTAGTTTAGTCTTTTCTTTGTGATTTTGAACATAATCTTGGGTTATTTGTTTCTCTAGTTTTACGTCTATTAATTTTGTGTTACTTTTAATAAATTTAATTTCTGAATTTTTGAAATATTTTTGCAGTGTATTACTAAATCTTTCGTAAATTGGATCTTCGAAATAAAGGTAATATTTAGCATTAGGTGTGATGTATTGTTTTACAAAATCAATGATATCCTGGTCGAAATTTGTCAATATGAATTATTTTGATTTTAGGTTTAGATGGGGAGTGTTTTACAAGGGATATAAAAAGTTGATTTTTGACAAAGTTTACTGGGGATTCGGTTATTGTTATACCAATAATAGGATTTTCAGTGTTTGAATGGATAGTTTGGTCAGTTTCGGGATCTCTTTGCTCGTCTTCGTCGGGTTGTACTACTAAGGATTGTGTGTCATTATCAGGATTAAAATTTTCGTTGAAGTTTTCAATGTAGTCAAAAAGATTTTGAGTGCCTGTATCTAATGTGTTTATGTTTAAATAAATTCGAGAAAGTGCGTCTACATTTTTGTTTAAAGATTTTTTATAATTATATTCCTCTAATAATTCATGAATTACAATTTTAATATGCGTTCCTTTAAAAATTTGGTTTAATAGGTTTTCAATTTCTTGAAATGATTGTTTGTCTAACCCTGAACAAATTTTTGGCATATGGATTTCGAATATATCGTTTTGTACTAAATACTTTTTTAATTTAATTAAACAGTCTTCTATGTTGTCTAGTGTTGGTTCAGTAAAATGTTCTAATTTTGTTACAAGATGGAATATTTTATATTTATTGTTATGAATGGGTTGAATTAGTAAATTTTGATTATTATTATTGTCTAATAGATAAGTTTTGCTATTGAAACGCTCATTAATTTGTTTGGCAAATCCTTTTCTTAATTGAAAGTATTGTGAAATACAATGTACTAAATTTTGCGGTTTTTCGAAAATATTGTCGTTAGTTTTAATAATTTGGAATGAAGGTATGATTCTTGAAAGTGCGTCTGCCTTTGTGTTTAATTTGCCCTTTTTATAGATTACTTCATAATCGTAGTCTTCGAGTTTGGTTCTCCATCGCATTAATTTTGAATGTGGGTCTTTTAACGAGTGGAGGTATTGTAGTGGTTTGTGGTCTGTAATAATTTTGAACTTTCTACCAAAAATATAATGTCTAAAATATTGCGCAGCCCATACAACTGCAAGTAATTCCTTTTCTGTTGTACTGTAGTTCTGTTCGGTATCGTTCAACGTCCTGCTTGCGTAAGCAATAGGAAGGTTGGAACCGATAGGGCCTTGTGATAACACGGCACCAATGGCATAGTCACTTGCGTCTGTAGTAACGTTAAATGGTTTGTTGTAGTCTGGGTATTGCAGTATTGGTTCGTTCATCAAGAGATTTTTGCAAGTGTTGAAACATTGTATGTACTCGGGGTCATTGTGCCTTACTTCGGAGTCTTTCTTTAAACATTTGGTCATGGGCTTGGTTAAGTGTGCGAAATTTTTTATAAAACGTCTGTAATATCCCAAGAGTCCTAAAAATGCTTTTATTTGGGTTGTATTTTTGGGGATAGGATAATTTTGAATGGTGCTCAACTTGGATGGGTTAGGTTTTACGCCTTCTGGGGTTACTACATGTCCGAGAAACTCTACTTCAGTTCTTAAAAATTCAGATTTGTCTAATTGTATTTTTAAATTGGCTTGTTTTAGTCGATTAAAAACTGTTCGTAAATTTTGAATATGTTCCTGAAGTGATGTGCTAAATATAATTACGTCATCCAAATATACAAGACAAATTTTGTTAACTAAACCTCGAAGTACGTTGTCTATGACTCTTTGAAAAGTGGCGGGTACATTCTTTAGTCCGAATGGCATCCGTAAAAATTCATAGTGTCCATTGTCAGTGTTAAAGGCAGTTTTTTGAATGTCTTTTCCATCCATTTCAATTTGGTGGAAGCCAGAAGCTAAGTCTAGTGTACTAAAATATTGGCAACGACCTAATTTGTCGAGTAAGTCGGTTATATTAGGTATGGGGTATTTATCGTCAATAGTCTTTTCGTTTACTTTTCTGTAGTCTATAACTAATCGCCATTTACGCTTGCCGGATGCATCGAGTTTTTTGGGTACTACCCAAATAGGAGAGGACCATGGGGAGTTAGAGGGACGGATTATATTTTGATCTAGCATTTTTTGAATTTGGGTTTGTATTTCTTGTCTGTGAATTTCGGGATATCTGTATCTCTTGGTGTAAACCGGTATTTCGTCTTTTGTACGTATAGAGTATTTTATTTCCTTAGTGAATGTTAGTGGCTTATCGTCAGAGTGAAATATCTCAGAGTATTCCGTCAGCAGTTTTTTTATCTCGCGCTTTTCTTCCTCGTTCATATGGTCCAGTCTTATTTTACTCATATCAAAATTATTTTTTCCTGTTTCTTGATCAAAATTTAAATTGTTAATTTCGAAATTATTTAGAGGGTGAACTTGTACACAATTAACAGAGTTGATAATTTCTTCTCTTTCATTTGAGTTAATAATGGGGTAAACAATTTGATAATTTTGTATTGTAGCCAAACCTTCGGGAATAGTTATGCCGTTTATTTTGGTTTCCGGAATAAATATTTCGCCATTTTCAATATTATGAACAAAAAGTTTAGATAATTTCTCAGAATTAGGAGGAATTTTTATGTAATGTGATTTTGGCAGAATTTTGTGATAATGAATTTTGATTTCTTGATTTGGAGTAATTAATTTGTCTTTTACTAGGTCGATACTCGCGTTTAATAATTTTAAATTGTCTAGTCCTAAAAGAATGTCGAAATTTTTATGAAAGTTGAATAAATGATATTTTAATAACATATTAGGTGAATTGAATAATTTTGATGCCGGTATTACTATACTAAAATTTTCAACTGATGTTCCGTGAGCTGTAGTAATTTTAAATGGATCATTTTTTATTTCGTTTTTGAAAAATTTGTTTGGAACGTTTGGATTAATGAATGAACGCGTGCTACCAGTGTCAATCAGGGCTTTTAAGTTTAGTTCGGGAAAAACTACGAATGGTAATTCACTGTGATCGTGGATTACGTTCATAAGTTCAATGTTTGTTCCGAGGCTGGTGTTGGAAAAAACTCGTCCTGATCATTTTGTTCGGGCTCGGTAACATAGTAATTGGGGTTTAATTCGTTCTCGGAATAGTCTACGTTTTGATCGTCGATATCTTGCTCTACAATGTCATCTATTTCAGTAGTGAATAATTCTTCTGTTATATAGTTAGGTCGGTTTTGGGAAGGGTAGAATTGTTGAGGTCTGTAAGGATTAAATGTCGTGCGTGGCGTCATCGACTGCCTAGTACTGATGCTCATAGGCGTCGGCTTAGGGGCTTTATAGTTAGGATTTGGCCTAAAGACGTTTTGTTGGGGTTGATTATTGGGTTTAGCTATTTGATTATTGGGATTTTGAGTACTGAATGGTTTCTTAAATTGTTGGTTTGTGGGGTATTGGTTATTAATAGGTTTGAAAATTTGGTTAGTGGGTGGAATAGGTCTGTATATCAATTGTGGGTGTTGTGTTTGTCTATATTGGGTGTGTATGTGCTGTTTTTGTTTAGGTGGTTGAAAATTATGCGACATATTTTTGTGTTGTAAATTTGTGTGTGTACGACCATGTGTTTCGAGTTGAAAATCATTAGTCAACATATTTAAAGAAGTATTCATGTCTTTTGGGTCTTTGGTCCTCATGAGAGTACCAAGGGGCTCTTTAAGTCCACGTAATAGAATTCTGAGAGCATAATTTCTAAAATATTCGATTAGGACGGGTCTAGCTACTACAGTAACTCGATTATTTATGTAAGAAATTTGTAAATTTAGAATATCTTGTACGCGGTTGTAAAATTCGAAAGCTGTTTCGTTTCCTTGTTTCATCTCGGTAATTTCAATATTTAATGTGTAAAGATCTCTTTTATCAGAATAAGTGTTAAGCAGGGCTTGTTTTAAATCGTCCCATGTTGCATCACCCTTAATTTTCGAGAGAATACTTGACATTAAAAATTCATTCTGGAAATCCGTTTCATCAACCAAATTATAAAATTTGTTAACAAGTTTTTCGCATATTTCCAAAAATCTGGATAATAGCTTACTATCGCCATGGAATTCGGGAATCATATCTAGGTAAATTTTTTCAAGTTTTGGTGGGGGTACTGGTTGCGGTGCTACTTGAGTTTGAGCTTGTTGTTGGTCCATTTTTATAGGTTTTTTCTTATTTAAATTTGGACTAAAAGTTATATGATAAGGAAATTCTGGTTCTGAGACAGATGAGTTATTTTTATTATTATTTAATTCTAAATCAGAATCTGAGTCTGAATGGTACTGATTACTATGTGACATGTGCAACTCACAATAAAAGAATGAAGACTTTGTCCATGGGTCGTGCTTCCTCCTGCTGCTCTGTGTTCGTCAGGGCCTGGTTCTGCTTCTACGATGTTCGCTCGTGGATGCGGATGAACCTGGATCGGCACGGGATGTCTTCTTTCTTCAATCATCAACCTTCCGGTATCCGGTTAATCGTTGGAAAACGAACGCGGTTTCACTATACGCGGAAATCGCCCGGAAAATCCTTTAAGACTGCGCCAGTTATATGAGTGAGGTTCGCGGAAGGGTTTTTAAAAAGATTTATTTGTGAGTTCAAAGATTATTATATTCGCTAATCTTTTTATTTAGTCACAAGTTACAGTTTACGTAAATATTATTACATTTGAATATATTAAGTTGAAAGGTTACATTAGACTGAAAAAATTATATGAAGTACAGTTTTTATATGTTTAGTATTCCGGTGTCGGGTATAAGCCTGGGAAATGCAACCTCAGCTATATGGGCTGTGGTAACTCCTCCCTCCTTAGAATCTGGCCTCGTCAGGAAGCTTCAACGGCGACCTGGGGTTTGAAGTTGTTTGATGGAGTTCAATGTCTCTGGCCGCGGGTTGATTTCTTCTCGAGCGGATGACTTGGAGTTTCCTTTTTAGGTAAACTATGACAGAAATAATAGCGACAATAATGATTATAACATATAATGCCAAAACTGGGTATTTGATGTCATCTTCTTCATATGGTGTTATATCGTCGTACAGGGTGTCTTCTAGCTTGTTTATTGGTCTGAGATCGGAGATGCTGTTCAATTCAATTGTAGTTTTGGGGATTTGTGTGTTGTTGAAATTAATTTTGTAGTTTTCGATTACTATGGGTTTACCAAATGTACCATGTTTGAAGTCGAGTTCTTTGTTTTGAATTCGCAGTTTACATCCATCTTCTTTGATGAGAAGTATGCCTTGAAGATTTCTTATATTATCGGCGTGACTGCATTTACTTTCTACTTTTTCGGGGTGCGGAATTATGGCCAAATATTGGTTGATTTCTTCTAAATATTCGAGATGGTTATTCTTTATTTCTAGTTTGACGAAATGACAATTTTCGACGGTGTTTTTCCTCAAGAATTTCGTATATATATATATATATATATATATATATATATATATATATATATATGCCGCAACCCCAAGGAACTTAAAACCCAATAAAAGTATTTATGAAAAATAAAATAAGTTAAGATACATTTTGGTTCCATTTTTATGAAAGTGTTATGTAATTGCGAATAAAAATTCCAGTTTATCGGGTAACTGTGTAAGACTATAGACTGTTTCTTAACTACACTGGGTACACTGAATTATAAGACTTTTCAAACAATTGAAGACCTATCAATTCTAATAATATTTTGCATGAATTTTGAAAAAAAAAAACTAAAGCTTCTAAATTCAATTAAAATTGAAATATGTAAACAAAAGAGTCACGAATTCCATAATGACTGTTTGTGCAATAAAATTGACCACAGCGGCGACTTCAGCTCTTTCAAATTGGGTGTACCGTATGCTCTTCGTGAAAATTACCGCACCCCTGAAATTTGGCCAGAGGGTATTCTCATCAAGCGATTATGGTTCCCGAAAAACAAGAAAATTGATCATTTAGGCGAACACAAGATGTTGCAGAAAACTACTCAATAACGTTCTCATGCTACTACCAGAATGTTCGTAGTCTGAAATATAAATTTAATGATTTTTACACATCAGTGCTTAATTGTGAGTTCGATATCATCGGTTTAACAGAAACATGGTTGAATGTGGACATCTTTAACAGTGAATTAATTTTGCCTGAATCATACTCTGTGCTGCGCAAAGATAGGTGTTTTGCCGATCTGGGTGTCACGCGCGGAGGAGGCGTTCTTCTAGCTATCAACAACATCCAAAATTCGTTGCCTCATGTCGACTTTGTAGCATGTAAAGTTTTTATGCAGCAAACTACTTTGTCTGTTTTTGTTATTTTTATACCTACTACCCCCTCACTTGATGCCTTAACTATAATCCTATCTTGTTTGGAAGATTATTGTGTTACTTTTAACAATGTACTTATAATGGGAGATTTCAATTTACCTAATTTTTGCAATACTTTAGTAAGTGACAGCGTTTGTGAATTATTACATAATTTTATAAATTTTACTGAAATGTTGCAATGCAATCGCATTTTAAATAATCTTAATCGTTTTCTTGATTTCATTCTAACTAATATGTCTTGTGTAGTTTTCACGACGCTGTTCCATTTGTAAAGGATAATATTTTACATCCTGCTCTATCTGTTCTTATACACCCTAATAACGTTTCAACAAATAATTTCCAATTAAACAATAACTCAAGATCTTATAACTTTAAAAGAGCTAATTTTCCTCTTTTGTATGATATGTTGTTAGAATGTGACTGGTCAGAAATAGTAAACTCTATCGAAGTAGATGAAGCTTGTCAAAAATTTTACAATATACTTTACTCAATCTTTGACAAATGTGTACCTTTATACACTAAACGCAAAACTAAATATCCTCCCTGGTTTTCAAAAGATATTAGAAATAAATTACAACTTATATCAAAATTGTATTGTAAATAAATGAAATGCAAGAATGAAGAACATAAATTAGAGTACAATAAACTTCGGCAAGAGACAAAGTCACTAATTAGAACAGCAAACAAAGAGTTTAGTTCTGCTGCCGAGAGTAGTATTATTTCTGAGCTCAAAAAATTTTGGTCATTCATGAATAATAAGATAGATAAATTTAGAATTCCAGGAGTCATGAAGATTTCCTGTAACCCGAGTGATGATCCTCAGGTTATACTTAATTTATTTTTGTAGAACTTTCTCTAACAATGCTTCAAGTTCCTCTGATAATAACTTGTATGAGAATAACACATTAATTAATTCTAATAATGTCAATATAACCATAAATGAACATGATTTATTTTCAGCTATTCGTAAACTAAAAAACTCCATGACATCTGGTATGGATCGGATCCCTAGTTTCATTGTTAAAGTTTGTATTTCTGTGTTTTCAACCCCGATATTGTCAATATTTAATTTATGTATAACCACTGGTTCATTCCCTTCCGTGTGAAAGCAAACAAAGGTATGTCCAATTTTAAAGTCAGGTGATCCCTCTGATGTCGGTAATTATAGACCAATATCTATCATATCTAATTTTACGAAGGTCTTAGAAATTATAATTTATAATCAGTTACTCTCTCAAGTTCGTTAATTTATTTCGATCCATCAGCATAGTTTCTTGCCTAAACGTTCAACTGTTTCCAACTTATGTGTGTTCACCCAACATGTATCTGAGGTCATCAATGGGAATGGACAACTTGATGTACTGGACACGGGTTTCTCTAAGGCCTTCGACAAATTAGATCACAACATTCTTTTACACAAATTAAAATTATTTGGTTGTAACAATCGTCATTTGTTTTTTTGAAAATTACTTAATGAATCGTTCATTACAACGGATATGTGAACAAGCCATTTTGTCCAATTTCTGGTGTACCACAGGGATTGAACCTTGGCCCCTTCCTGTTCATTTTATTTATTGATGACATCTGTCTTTCTGTGAACTGTGACATACTTTTGTACGCGGACGACGTAAAAATTTATTATAAAATTAATTCTTATAAATATTGTGTTGACGTCCAGAACAATATTAACAACTTTCACACATGGTGTACTAATAACAATCTAAAATTAAATATAAATAAATGTAAAATTATGTCGTACACGCGAAGGAAGTGTTCCATTTACTTTTATATTATATCGATGATATCGTATTAACTCGTACTTACTTAATTAAAAACTTAGGCCCCTTATTCGGCCCAGAAGTTAAATTTGCACCACATATTAAAGAAATAGTGTCAACGACCTACAGATTACTCGGTTTTGTTATCAGAAGTAGCAGCGAATTCTGCAATGAAAATACTCTCCGTACATTGTTTTTTTTTATTAGTTCGATCTAAAATTGAATATGGCATCTTAATTTGGTACTCACATAAACATATAATTGAGAGCGTTCAACGTAAATTTTTGCAACATATATGGTTCAAAAAATTTTCTTTTTACTCAAACCAAGGTCTTGAACACAGTATTGTACTGAATGAATTTTCTTTTGATCCCATTGAATCCCGCTATTCTCAAATAACTCGCACATTTGTTTCGATCATCTTAAATGGTAACATTGACGCCCCAGTGTTGTTGTCAAAATTACCTATACAAGTGTCTTCTACTACTTTTAGTAATTATAAATTTTTTTATTTACCAAACTGTAGAACGGATACAATACTTAAGTCTCCATTGGTTGTCATCTGCACTATATATAACCATTTTAATTAGTATTTTTTTTTTTATACTTTTGTAGGTATATATTTTTCATGTATTGTATTTATATTTTCCATTTTCCTTCTTTGGCTGTATTCCTGTTAGGAATTAAAGTTTATTATTATTATTATTATTATTATTATTATTAAAATAAATGGTAACATTGACGCCCCAATGTTGTTGTCAAAATTTCCTATACATGTCTTCCACTACGTCTCGTAATTATAATTTTTTTTATTTACCAAACTGTAGAACGAATACAATGCTTAAGTCTCCATTGGTTGTCATCTGTACTATATATAACCATTTTAATTAGTATTTTTTTTAAAATTTTTTGTATATATTTTTCATGTATTGTATTTATATTTTCCATTTTACTTCTTTGGCGGTATTCCTGTTAGGAATTAAAGTTTATTATTATTATTATTATTATTATTATTATTATTATTATTATTATTATTATTATTATTATTATTATTATTATTATTATTATTAAAATAAATGGTAACATTGACGCCCCTGTGTTGTCAAAATTTCCTATACATGTGTCTTCTACTACCTCTCGTAATTATAAATTTTTTTTATTTACCAAACTGTAGAACGAATACAATGCTTAAGTCTCCATTGGTTGTCATCTGTACTATATATAACCATTTTAATTAGTATTTTTTTTTTTCATACTTTTGTATATATTTTTCATGTATTGTATTTATATTTCCCATTTTCCTTCTTTGGCTGTATTCCTGTTAGGAATTAAAGTTTATTATTTGTAATGACGAAAAGAATGAAGCTATGCTGTTGTCCCTATTCGGTCGCCATTTTTAAATGACGTCCCTGCTCGTTCTCCATGCTGTCAAAGGGTTTGCTCGGGCGCCAATAATATCGGAAACACAGCATAAGGAGAGATGGTCGATCCTGTAAAGGACGCTCTGAAAAGGATGGCTGGAACGCCAAAAAGTGCTCGGGTAGCTTAGTGGAGACAGAGTTCGGCTTTTGACAATGAAATCAATTGTAATCATTTTTAATATTTTATTGAAATAAATTAAAATGAGAAAGTAATAAATATAACAAAGCAAGGTAACAATGAATCAGCGATACTTGCAGGATATTCTCTACTACGCACGATCAACAATGAACGAGCAACAATGGCACACACCAAGGTTGCGGGAACACGCTATGAACGAGTAACAATGGCACACACCAAAGTTACGGGAACACGGTACGGTTACAGGGTTCTCACTTTGACAACACTCATTAACAATCGCGATTTCAATCTAACAATGTTGGCACACACCAACACTCATTGACAATCGCGATTACGGCGTACAGCGGCCAACACCACTGCACAAAACAACCGGCTACACCGGTACGGTCCACCTGCTGCACTCTCTCACGAGCTGCCGGCACACACCAACAGCACTGAGTCAGAGGCAGCCAAGGTCATCCACAACCCGCTCACCTGGCCCTCACCAGGTTCGCAGAAGACGGCACACACCATCTTAGGCTCGTTGGAGAGCTAACGCTCCCTTGAGAGAGCACACACTCTCTGCTTGAAACTAATGCTCGAGCTCGTATTTATACCCAGAAAAATCGTTAAAAATATCAAAAAAGGTTCAAACACGTTTTTAGTCATCCTGCAAATTCTCGCTAAGTTTGAATAAAAAAAATATATATAAAAAAAATACAGTTTCATGTAGGATCGAACCGACGATATCTAGCGTGCTGGTCAAGCGCACTAGCCACTCGACCACACAATAGCTGACAGATAAACAACAATTTTATAAACAGTTGCAGCTATAAACAAAATACAACAATACATTTTACAACAAACGACATACAATATAACCACACAATTATATTGTATGCGTAAATCAAAACAATACGAACCAATAAAAAATGAAAAGCAATATTTTTACTGGTGGGATTTGAACTTTGATTTAAAAAATCAAACTTTAGCAAAAAACTGACATGCTAACCACAAGGCTACAACGTTAAACATGAAGAATAAATTCAATTCTAGTGACCATCCTCACACCCCCCTCCCACTTCGGAGACAAAAACAAAAAAGGCAGTTCAATTCCCACTAGCTTCAAAAACAACTTTACTTAAACAGGAACGGGAATATCAAAACTTTATTAACTTATTAGAAAATCATAAACTTAATTTACACCCAAAACTTTACTGGTCAATCAAACATATTTACTCAACTCACACATGTCTTTACACTACTGGTCTTCCCTGGCTGGACTGCACTGTCCTTCGGGCTGACTGGCTGCCTTAAGTTTTGGACATGTTCTGGAACTGGACCTCGCCGGGGCGCGCTTCCCGGTGGGGTGGTTCGCAGTTTCCATTACTGCTCTCAGAGGGCGTGCGGACAGTGGACAGCTTCGGGGGATCGGTCGGGGCTACCATAGGATACCGGTCGTCGGCCATATCGAAGAAAACACTACGGTCGGCAGGCGGACTCATGGACTCGACGAACACGGCGGCGTCGTACGCCCTCCAGGTCACAGAACTGTGAAGAATTCACATCTCCGCACAGACCATGACCCCGAACACCTGGGGGCGACGGTCATACTTCTCACATCAGATGATTACAACGGGCTGTCTCGGAATCGACACCGTACGATTTAGGTGTCTCCCTGCAGTTTTCTCCCATGATTTCATTTCTGTCAAAAGGTCCCTGTTCGGGCGCCATTTGTAACGGCGACGACGACTCTTGGGCACGATGAACAATGAACGGGCAACAATGGCACACACCAAGGTTGCGGGAACACGCTATGAACGAGTAACAATGGCACACACCAAAGTTACGGGAACACGGTACGGTTACAGTGTTGTCACTTTGACAACACTCATTAACAATCGCGATTTCAAACTACGACAGTGTTGACACACACCAACACTCAATGATAATCGCGATTACGGTGAACAGCGGCCAACACCACTGCAAAAAACAACCGGCTACACCGGTACGGTCCACCTGCTGCACTCTCTCACGAGCTGCCGGCACACACCAACAGCACTGAGTCAGAGGCAGCCAAGGTCATACATGTCTTCTACTACGTCTCGTAATTATAAATTTTTTTATTTACCAAACTGTAGAACGAATACAATGCTTAAGTCTCCATTGGTTGTCATCTGTACTATATATAACCATTTTAATTAGTATTTTTTTAAAAAAATTTTGTATATATTTTTCATGTATTGTATTTATATTTTCCATTTTACTTCTTTGGCGGTATTCCTGTTAGGAATTAAAGTTTATTATTATTATTATTATTATTATTATTATTATTATTATTATTATTATTATTATTAAAATAAATGGTAACATTGACGCCCCTGTGTTGTCAAAATTTCCTATACATGTGTCTTCTACTACCTCTCGTAATTATAAATTTTTTTATTTACCAAACTGTAGAACGAATACAATGCTTAAGTCTAAATTGGTTGTCATCTGTACTATATATAACCATTTTAAATAGTATTTTTTTTTTTCATACTTTTGTATATATTTTTCATGTATTGTATTTATATTTCCCATTTTCCTTCTTTGGCTGTATTCCTGTTAGGAATTAAAGTTTATTATTATTATTATTATTATTATTGTTATTAAAATAAATGGTAACATTGACGCCCCAGTGTTGTCAAAATTTCCTATACATGTGTCTTCTACCACCGCTCGTAATTATAAATTTTTTTTATTTACCAAACTGTAGAACGAATACAATGCTTAAGTCTCCATTGGTTGTCATCTGTACTAAATATAACCATTTTAATTAGTATTTTTTTATTTCATACTTTTGTATATATTTTTCATGTATTGTATTTATATTTCCCATTTTCCTTCTTTGGCTGTATTCCTGTTAGGAATTAAAGTTTATTATTATTATTATTATTATTATTATTATTATTATTATTATTATTATTATTATTATTATTATTAAAATAAATGGTAACATTGACGCCCCAGTGTTGTTGTCAAAATTTCCTATACACGTGTCTTCTACTACCTCTCGTAATTATAATTTTTTTTTATTTACCAAACTGTAGAACGAATACAATGCTTAAGTCATCTGTACTATATATAACCATTTTAATTAGTATTTTTTTTTTATACTTTTGTATATATTTTTTATGTATTGTATTTATATTTTCCTTCTTTGGCTGTATTCCTGTTAGGAATTAAAGTTTATTATTATTATTATTATTATTATTATTATTATTATTATTATATATATATACAGGGTGTCTCTTAAATAGTGGGACATGGCTTAACCACAGATTCCTGAGGCTAAAATAAGACGATTTAACCAAACTTGCTTCTACCGGAAACTGTACCATTTAGCCAGAATTCTGCTTCAAAGTTCTGCGAAAAAAAATTAATTTTGCTTATAATAACAGAACGCTTTATACTATTTGGATGAAATTTGGTATGACAGTTCACATGATTATAAGTCATCTTTTAAGGTGACACTTGTTATTATTAGTGAACCACTAGTGTATGAAACTTAGGTATCCCAACATTGATTAGACCGTAACTTGTTAATGGCCACGCCGATAACATAAAATTATTTTTTTTCAGAAAGATACATTCAATAGTAAACTTTTCTTTCGATGTTTAATTTGTGATATCTGTGACGGTTCAGACAGAAAAAAATAAAACCTGAGTGACAGCATCGTGAATTTTTTAAAAATAAATTTAATCTAGCAGTCTGTTCAAATGTCAAACATCTAATTTCTAACTGAATAAAACCAAGTTTAACTTTTAAGTGTCGGTGGTGCAACTGGGCATTAATAAACTAATAAAAGATTATTTCTATATTTAAACGTAAATAACTCGTTTATTTGAAAAAATTGTACATAAACAACATTACTTTATTGGAAAGAGAAAAAAATACGCTTTCCAATAAGATAATAAAAAATATATAGTTCCATTTAAAAAATATATATTTTGTCCCAAAAATTTGAGAACCGCTGACACAATTTTTATTTTGTCTACATGACCAATTTTCTAATATAAAATGGCACAATTTTGCTTATTTAACCAATCTCGTATCTCTTCAAATAAAAAAAGTTACCAATAGTGAGCAAGCTTATTGAGACAACCTATATATTATATATATATATATATATATATATATATATATATATATATATATATATATACAGGGTGTAAATTTTAAAACGGGTCATAGGGCTATAACATAGAAAAACAGTTTTTTACACGCCAAAAGTTTCTATATTAATTAATTGAAAAAATAATTAGTGCATATTATAAAGAAAAAAATTACGATTTTTTTGATACCAAACACTTAACATTTCTGTTTCATATGAAGTCAGAAAATAAATTTAAAAATTTGCACAATTAAGCAAAAATATCATTAGCCATGAAACTGACAGTAACAAAACATTGTCATTGTTTACTAATATGACAGTTGATAATTTTAGGGCCGTGATATCCACCTCCTATTAAAGTTCTTGATAGCTATCTGAAGAATAAATATGTTAGTAGCTAAATAAATTTATTATGTATATCAAGCAAAAATATCATTAGCCATGAAACTGACAGTAACAAAACATTGTCATTGTTTACTAATATGACAGTTGATAATTTTAGGGCCGTGATATCTACCTCTTATTAAAGTTCTTGATAGCTATCTGAAGAATAAATATGTTAGTAGCTAAATAAATTTATTATGTATATCAAGCACAATTTATTTACCTGATAGCTATTAGATAGTTACTAGAATAATAAAGAAAATATTTAAAAGTCGGTAGCACGAAAACTAGTTACTTTCGTTTTCACAATCTGAGTTGACGTATGTTTACTCATATTTGGTTATGTTTGTTTATTTCAAGATTTATTTTAAGTGCGGATTATGAATTATATAATTGTAGTGTCAATATGGATTCGAAAAAAGTACCAATACCAACAGCTAATTTATCGCAAAATAAAACCAGATTATTAGTTAATATTTGTACAAAATATGCAAATATAATAGAGAATAAAAAAACTGAATAATTGTTCTAATCAAATTTAATCTTTCTTGTAATCAAATTCAGTTATTGTTGTAATCAAGTACCTATAATCAATTGTTACCAAGTTTAGTTATTGTTGTAATCAAGTATCTATAATCAATTGTTACCAAGTATAGATATTGTTGTAATCAAGTACCTATAATCACTGTTATACTCAAGTTTACTCATTGTTGTAATCAAAATTTATCATTGCTGTAACTTAGAATTTGGAATTTTTAGCTCATAAACACAGTTTCAAGAGACAACCGAAATCTGTTAATAAATTCTGTGTCGTCCCACTTTTCAAAATTGTCCATTCTAACATTCTAACTCGTACTGTATAAGTACGTCGCAATTTCAAAATCTTATCTTCTGACTCCTGTGCTTCTATGAGATTATCTAATTCTTGTAAATCCATTTTTACATACATTTATTTTCTTTTCAAAATAGTTTAATAGTTACCAGTACCTCAAAGTTCCTATTAGTTTATTCTGCTAATAACTAAATTTAATAGCAAGATAAATTTTATTTGTAGGTGGAAATACACAAAAATATTTAATAGTAGAATAAATTTATTAGAAACTTTAATAGGAGGTGGATATCACGGCCCAATGTCATTTATGAACTAATACAAAATAACACTAAATAAAGAAAACACTAGTATATTTAAGAAACAATTATTATTTATTGTAATATTTACAAATTAAAGATCATCTAGATGTAATAAGAAATAAGTTATGAGAAACGAGAAAAACTGCAAACTACAAGGGAACAATTAATTAAAAATAATAAAAAAGCCAAAGTAAATTAATTAAATTAAATGTTCAAATAGACCACCATTATTTGTAAGACAATAGCCAATTCTATTATAAAAACTTTGTCGAACATTGCTCAATTGTCGACAATTTATTTGACGACATTCCTCAACTATTGAATTTTTCATTTCTTCAATATTTAAAAAAGATTTTCTATTTATAATATTTTTTAAATACCCCCGAAGAAAAAAATCGCACGGCGCCAGATTAGGGGAACGTGCCGGCCATCAAATTGCACCACCTCTTCCAATCCAACTATTTGGGAATGCATTATTTAAATAATCCTGCACTATTTGAGAGCTGTGTACAGGACAACCATCATGCTGATACCACACATTTTCATAATTTGTATTTTCTATTGCAGGGGCAACGTCGTTCATTAACAATTTTAAATATGTGTTAGAATTTAATTTATTAATAAAAAACGGGCCAATTATGTGTTGGCCTAGTACGAGTATTCCTGCCCAAACATTTAATTTTTGCACATATTGCGTGTGCCTTTGCAAAACAAGATTTGGATTTTGTTGAGCCCAATATCTAAAGTTATTTCTATTTGGTCTGCCATTCATAATAAAAGTACACTCATCGGTAAAACAAATATTTCTTAGAAGTGACAATCAGCATTTGCTTTGTCCATAATAATTTCACAAAATTCACCTCGTGATATAAAATCTTCTTCAAACAATTCTTGGTTACACTGATATTTAAAAGTTGAATAGTTATATTTTTTCAATATTTGGTGTACAGTGCTGTGACTTATACCAATCTGCGAAGAAATTTCACGTACACTTAAAGTTGGTTCATTTTCTATTAACGCTAAAACAATTTCTTTATTTTCAACATTGTCTCTCTTAGGTCTCTTTTTTGGAGAGAGAGAACCATTCTCTTCAAATCTTTTCATGAAGCGTTGAATTGAACTTGTACTGCAAATTCTTCTATGCGGCCAGATCTCGAATTTTTGTAACACTTTCTCCTGAATAAAACCATTTAATAATTTGTAATTTTTCCTCATGCGACAAATTATCCATGATTTCTTCTTAATAAAACCAATAATAATAATAATAATAATAATAATTTAACAAATAATATGCAAATATACGTTTATTAATACCAGTATGAAGTCAACAATTTTTTTTTTGTTTCTGTCAGTTTCATGGCTAATGATAATTTTTCTTAATTGTGCAAATTTTTAAATTTATTTTCTGGCTTTATATGAAACAGAAATGTATTGTTTTTGGTATCAAAAAATTCGTAAATTTTTTCTTTATAATATGCACTAATTAGTTTTCCAATTAATTAATATAGAAACTTTTGGCGTATAAAAAACTGTTTTTCTATGTTATAGCCCTATGACCCGTTTTAAAATTTACACCCTGTATATATATACATTGTCTGAAGGAAATACTACAAACTGACGAAAAAAAAAATATATGAAATCACCTTCACCAATTATATGTGTCTTTCATTCTTTTTTATTTATATTCCGCAGTTAAGATGCATTTTCGTTCCATTTTTATGAAAGTGTTATGTATCTGCGAATAAAAATTCCAGTTTATCGGGTAACTGTCTGAGACTATAGACTGTTTCTTAACTACACTGGGTACACTAAATTATAAGAGTCCTCAAACAATTGAGCACTTGTCAAGTGTAACAATGTTGCGCATGAGAAAAGAAAAAAAAAAACAAAATTTCTTTCTATATTTAAATAAGTGATATTGAACTACTTACAAATATCTTGATTAAAAGATAATACGAGATGAAATCATGTTATTAATTTATCATTATTCCAGGTTAGTCCAGCAAAAAATATAAAGTGTAAAGGAATTAATTCAAAATATTGATGAAAAGTAAAATGCGAAATCATCTTCATCGTTTATATGTGGGTTTTTCATTCATTTTTATTTATACTCCGCTGTTAAGAAGCATTTTGTTTCCACTTTTATGTACCTGCCAATAAAAATTCCAGTTTATCGAGTAACTGAGACTATAGACCGTTCCTTAACTACACAGGGTACACTGAATTATATGACTTTTCAAACAATTGAAGACCTATCAAGTCTAACAATGTTGCGCATGAATTTTGAAAAGAAAAGTTTCTTCTAACTTCAATTAAGTGATATTGAACCACTTCCACATATCTTTCTTGATTAAAAGGAAATACGAGATAAAATCATGTTAATAATTCATCATTTTTCCAGATTAGTCCGGTAAAAGGTACAAAGTCTAAAGGAAATACTTCAAAATACCGACAAAAAATAATATATGAAATCATCTTCACGGATCATGTGTGAGTACTTCATTCTCTCTTATTTATACTCCGCAGTTAACAAGCATTTTGATTCCATTTTTATCAAAGTGTTCTACATAGCCTTCTTCATTGAAAAAAAATACAAGATAAAATCATGTTATTAATTCGTTATTGTTCCAGGTTAGTCCAGCAAAATATAAAAACCCTAAAAGCAAGGCTTCAAAATACTGTTGAAAAATTATATATGAACTTATCTTCACCGATTTGTGAGTTTTTCATTCTCTCTTCTTTATACTCCGCAGTTAAGATGCATTTTGGTTCCATTTTTATCAAAGTGTTATGTACCTGCGAATAAAAATTCCAGTTTATCGGGTAACTATCTGAGACTATAGACCGTTACTTAACTACACAGGGTACATTGAATTATATGACTTTTCAAACAATTGAGAATCTATCAAGTCTAATAATGTTTCGCATGAATTTTGGAAAAAAATACTAAAATGTCTTTCTAAATTTAATTAAGTTTTGGTGCTTAGGTACCTCGTGGTGAATTAAGTTACTAATTTCCGCCTTCTTGAGGTGAGATAAATAAAAGCAACAGTCAAAAAATTGACTATATTAGGATGTTTCGGGAACCTTAAACGTTCCCATCATCAGCCATACAATAAATACATTCATCTGGATACGAGCAGGACATTAAAATATCTTATAAATGATTTACATATTTAACATTTTTAAATTAATGGAGGACCATTTGCACCATGCCAGTAAGAAACGAGTTTTATACGCAAAAATGTTAAATATATAAATCATTTATAAGATATTTTAATGTCCTGCTCGTATCCAGATGAATGTATTTATTGTATTGCTGATAATGGGAACATTTAAGGATACAATTTTTCATTAAAATGATCGTTGTTCGTCTTACCGACATCTTTTTATTTCTTACACATTACCCACAGAGCAATAATTTAAAGTATTCCAATCATTCGATATCCTATTAGTTGTTAAGCTCCTGCTCTGACAAAATCCATTTGTATTTATTGTAAAAAATGATATATGAATAGCATATCCGCCTTTACATGACGTAGTGCAAACTGGGGAATAAAAAGATCCTCAGAATTGTATTGCCAACTGAATCAGTTATTTTTTACACACTGTAGTATCCATAGTAATATATTTATGTCTGAGTAGTAAGTATTGTATCTTAGTAACTCACGGTATATTTATTTCTTATTTAGATTTAACATACTTGTATATTAACTTGCAGTAGCTGAACTTTTGCATAAAATCTTTTGCAAAGGTAAAACAACTGCATATAGTAATTCCAGTTATATTGGTAATTGTTTAACGATAATAATACATACTTTAACACTGTTAGCAGGTACTACACTATAAAAGTATGTCTTGTAATCGTTTTATTATAGACAATTTCTAAAGCTAACTGGATATATGTATCACAATTTACTAGATTATCTGTTATTTTGTATATTACTAACATGTATTGTTACACCATTTTAACATCAGTTCAGCATTAGATTGGATCACTGGATCCTGGCCTTGTGGACTGTTTCCCATTGGCGTGAAGGAGGAATTTCCGGAGAAGGTGCGTCCTTGCCGTCCTGGCTAATGCAGGGTGCCTGTTGTCTTGTAAAATGTACAATACAAGTTACAATAAATATATCTGATGGTTAGTTAAGAGGAGAGTACTAAACGTGGAGAGTGTATATTGTATACTGCACATAAATATGTGACTAATAAACAAAGTTAGTTAGTCTTATTTAAAAATGATAAACAATGCCTCATATCAATTTGCTCCTTTTGACCTTTGTTTGTGGGGCTGGTTGAAAATTGAAGTGCACAATATCAAAATGAACTATCCAGATGCACATTTATTTGTATGTATATAATGTTGGTAAAGGTAAACGATTCAGAAAATATCTGGAGATCCATGGGTTCATCTTTGACAATTTATTATAAGTAGATTAAACATTTAAGACACTGTAACTCGAAAACAAATAAAAATATAATTACAACTTTTGGATTTTTAGTCATATTTGTGTGCAGTATACTCTCCCGAAGTTTAGCACGCTCCTTTTGACTCATGCTGTATAACCTTATAGGGCGCCTTAACCTGGCGAAGTGAACACTCCCTATATGGTAATCCTGTCGAAGGAAAAGGATCGAGTTGAAAATGATGTAAGTTTTTTCATTCCTTATTTTTGTTTGTATAGCTTGCAAGGGTTTTACATTTTGACGAATTTTATTATCAAAGTGTTCAGAGCTTGCATAAATTAATTCCAGTAGTAGTAAAGAGTTGTTTTTAATAAACAGTTCTTAGCAAATTAGGGAACAGTAGTTATTATATAAATTATTAGAAAAACACCACGTTTCACAAGATTTCAGCATCTGAATCAATCTCTCGGTCATTTTTCAGATGCTGGCTGAGCACAGTTAGTAACCACAGACGCGAGTGGTGTAACTGCTTTTTGCAGAGACACTGAATATCTGGGCAACTGGGCTCTACATAAAATATATCATCTCATAAAGTAGATAATTTCAGAGGTAACCGACTAGATCCGGCCAGCATCTGAAAATTGACCGAGATGCTGAAAATCTTGTGAAATATGGCGAATGTTTTTCTAATAATTAGATATTGTTTCACAGAGAATTCGCTACTTTACTTTTGTTATTATTATATAAGTTAATTGTTATTCCTTTTCTCCAAAGAGTTGTTTTAGGTATTAATAAATAAGTGAGATAACAATAAAATTTAAAAATTTTACATGATTTTAAGCGAACTATCAAAAGGATTAAAGAAGTCAAAGTATCTTCGAAGATTTTAAATAAAATCATCTTAGTATTCACATGTGAGTTCATTTTATTACTTTCATAAAAATTGTTAATTTTCATTGTGAACCTTGTAGAAATTTGATCTCAAAAAATGAGAAAAAATTGTGTCTAATGTATACGAGGTGGTGGCGGTTAGGGGTGAACAGAGATTTAACATGGGTTTTAATATATGCAATTTCCTGCTCTCCTGTTCATATTTCTGCAATAACTAGAACTAAAAGTATTAAAGAATGAAAAGTTGCATATAAAACTGCTTTTACATGTTACATTACGTGTTTGGTTTCTTTACAATTAAAAAAAAAAAATTGTCAATTAGTAGCAATAGCCATGGCACATGTTTATTTCTGCTTTTATAAATTATTTAGAAACGTTGAACGTCAACCTAAGTTATGGAAAATAAATACCGTGTTCTTTTATAACAATTTTTATCATAATATTTCTTTATGTTAAAGACATGTTCTTCATTCGAATAATCATCATTATTTAATTTACTTCTTACAAAGAAAAATTGACGTCAATAAAATAATATTGTTTTTATAACGTCAAGTCATGGTCATTGCTATTAATTGAAGGATCTTTTTAAATTTCTTTTTAAAATTGTGAAAAAACCAAACACGTAATAAAACATTTAAAAACAGTTTTGCATTCAACTTTTAATTCTGTAAAACTTTGTACTTCACAGTTTTTGCTGAAAAATGGACAGATCAGGACATCGCATAAAATTAAGATCCCAAGTTAAATTTCCATGTTCACCCCTAACCGCCACCATCTTGTATGAATATACCGAGAGTTTATTTTATCAGTAAACATAGGGTATATTATTGCCATAGTTACGATATGACAGCAATGTATTGAAGCGATTATTTTATGAGTAAACATAGGCGTTTAATATGGGAAGCAGTTTTTTGTAAATACAAAGTGTCCGGCAAAAAATCAAGCCATGCTATTGAACATGATTATAGTAGATTACATCTTGTACATTATTTAATATTAACTACTTTAATAATATTGCAAAAATTGCAATAATTGTTTCACTTTTTTATAATGCAAATTTTTTTAAAAGCGCATTAAAATTACTTAGTTTTATAATTAGAAATTCAAGACAACTTGTAAATCTTTCTTGTTTGATAACACTTTATAACTCTTTCGTACGCTCTAAAATTGAATATGCTTGCGTAATCTGGAACCCATTTTATGAAGTACATCAGGATCTTTTGGAAAAAGTGCAAAGAAAGTTTCTCAGATTCTTATATTTTAAACTAAATAATACTTATCCTGATAGATCAGTGTCTTATGATCACTTGCTTAATACGTTCAATGATCGTAGCTTACTGCATCGTAGACAAGTTATATGCGTTCACTGTTTGTCTAAATTAATTCACGGGACAGTTGATGACCCTCAATGTGTTTCACTTATTAATTTTCATACTCCTTCTGTGTTCACGAGAAGTTCTCAAACATTTTATTTACCTTCTGCCCGTACTAACGTTTTTCATAAATCGCCTATTTACCAGATGTGTTTAATCTATCAACCTAAATTTAGTGATATTGATGTTTTGCTATATTCTCCAAAGAAATTTCATTCTTTCATTGTATAGTAGTCTCTTAATTATTATTTCTTATTTACTTTCTGTAATGCTATTTCACTTTCTTGTATTTTTGTATGTTTGATCTACATTTTGCATCGTATTTAAATGTTATGTTGTCTTTATTATATAAGATTTTTTATGTGATATTTTTTATCCTGCTCTGTAATTGGATTTCTCTGTTGAACAGTGTATGTTATAAATAAATAAATAAATAAATAAATAAATAAATTAATTAATTAATTAATAAATAAATTAATAATAAATTAATTAATAATAAATTAATTAATAATAAATAAATTAATAATAAATAAATTAATAATAAATAAATTAATAATAGATAAATTAATAATAAATAAATTAATAATAAATAAATTAATAATAAATAAATTAATAATAAATAAATTAATAATAAATAAATTAATAATAAATAAATTAATAATAAATAAATTAATGATAAATAAATTAATAATAAATAAATTAATAATAAATAAATTAATAATAAATAAATTAATAATAAATAAATTAATAATAAATAAATTAATAAATAAATTAATAAATTAATTAATAAATAAATTAATAAATAAATTAATAAATTAATTAATAAATAAATTAATAAATAAATTAATAAATAAATTAATTAATAAATTAATAAATAAATTAATAAGTTAATTAATAAATTTATAAATAAATTAATAAATTTATAAATAAATAAATAAATAAATAAATAAATAAATAAATAAATAAATAAATAAATAAATAAATAAATAAATAAATAAATAAATAAATAAATAAATAAATAAATAAATAAATAAATAAATAAATAAATAAATAAATAAATAATTAATTAATTAATTAATTAATTAATAAAAAAATAAATAAATAAATAAATAAATAAATAAATAAATAAATTAATTAATTAATAAATTAATAAATAAATTAATAAATTAATGAATAAATTAATGAATAAATTAATAAATAAATATGAAAAGATTTACAGATGTGTCCGTGGCGCAGTGGTTATAACAGTTGCGTCTGTAATTTTAGGTTGGGGTTCGATTCTCCGTTGTGTTATTATTTTCTTTTTATACATAAAAATTGTTGAACTTTTAAAAATCAGTTTACATTTCCATATTACAATAATTTAAAAATAATAACATTGTAATAAATAAAGAGAAAATAATTGACAATAATTGATTGCAATATTCAAAATATTGGTAAACTAACAATGCATTGTATTTCCTTTGATATTAATAAAAATAACTGAAATATAATAAATTTGTGTATTACATTTTTACTGTATATATCAAAAGAGCATACAATGAATTGTTATTACATCAATGTGTTGATTATTTTAATAAATTATTCTCAATTATTTTCTCGTTATTTATTACAATATTATTATTATTATTATTATTATTATTTTTAAATGATTGTAATATGGATATACACTGGCGAAAGAAATTAACGCATCACTTATAATTTATTTTATATCTTGGAACCGATGTTATGTTTGAGCGGAAATTATTTATGTAAGGAAAAAGCTTATCAAGTATGATGTTTTGCTGATTGTTTGATATTTTTTGTTCTCATGGTATTCTGTCAATAAATAAAATTTTCTTTTCTGACTTAAAGAAAGCTTCATATTAAATTCATTTTTGGATTTGTTTTGAAGTATTCTAGAAATTAAGTACTAAATAGTGAAGCGTAAATATGAATAGACGCCAGAATCTTAATTTAAGTGTTGAAGAAGCTGTGGCTATAGTAACACTTGCAGAAGAAGGTTAGAGTCAGCGTTACATCGGTCAGCACCTTGGTGTTAACCAATCGACCGTATCGCGGGTCCTGAAGGGACATCGGGAAACTCACTCATACTCAAGAAGGCAAGGTCAAGGGAGAAAACGAGCCACAAATGCTATCCAAGATCGTTTTTTGATGATGCAGACGTTAAGGGAACGGTTTATTACGGCTCCTAGGCTACAAAATATGCTCGCAGAGGCCCACAATGTTCATATTAGTTCCGTTACCATAAGAAAAAGGTTACGTGGTTTTAATTTAACCCCAAAAATACCAGCCACAGGACCCCAATTAACCGCAGAGCATCGCAGAGCCAGATTAACTTTTGCTCAGGAACATGTTAACTGGTTACAGGCCGATTGGGCTAATGTTATGTTTAGCGACGAGTCCAGATTTTGCCTTAATAGCAGTGATAGACGGATGCGTGTATATAGACGGCCAGGTGAACGTTATGCGCAATGTAACATTGTTCCGACTGTTATGTTTGGTGGAGGTTCGGTTATGGTGTGGGGTGGTATCACTTCAGAGGCTCGCACGCAATTGGTGGTCATACCAAGAGGGAGCATCACGGCAGCATCTTATATAGAAAACATTTTAGAACCATATGTAATGCCTTTTGCACCTTTTGGAGGAAACGACTTCATCTTTATGCATGATAATGCAAAACCCCATTCTGCCCGAATAGTGCAACAATATCTTGCCGAAGTGGATATCACCACAATGCAATGGCCAGCCAGAAGTCCGGATCTTAATCCCATAGAACACCTTTGGGACACGATGGGTAAACGACTTAGAGCACTTCCTCGGCGTCCAATCAACCAAGAAGAGCTCGGGCAAAAATTGCAGGAAATTTGGGAAGATATTGTCCAGAACGACATTAGAGCATTAATTACCAGTATGGGTCGTCGCTGCCAGGCAGTTATCCGAGCAAGAGGAGGAAACATTAAATATTAAGTGTTTTAATCGCATGTTAAATTTTGTTAAAAGTGTTTCTCTTCTTTTTTCTTACAATTTTATTAAGTTTTTATTGTTTCATAGTGTTAATTCTTTCCATAAAAGTAAAATTATAAAAATCAATGATTAAAATTTGAAGAAAATATAAATATTCCAATATTAGCTGAGTTTATAAAAGTGATGCGTTAATTTCTTTTGTCAGTGTATAATCTGATTTTTAAAAGTTCAACAATTTTTATACATATATACAGGGTGTCTCAGGACGAGCATACCCTTATTTTTTGTATATTATATATATATATATATATATACAGGATGTCTCAGGACGAGCTTACGCTATCTATATTTTAAATACTTTTTAATATAATTTAACGAAATTTGGTATCTAGGAGTTATCCAACATGCCTGTTTTAACTAAAATATTTTCAAAGCAGTAGCACTTCCGGTTTGACCGGAAATTGACCTCAACTTTCTTATTTTAAATAAAATACGCTATATTTTATTTTACCGTTGAATTCAGCGGAAAATTTTACATATGGAGCAATAAAAACATTTTACTCATGATCACCTACTTCCGGCGTTATTCAACTTTTTTGATTTTTTGTCTCAAAACCGGCACATTTTCAAAACTCTGTATATCGGGAGCGAGATCGAATTTTTATAATCTGAAAAAAGCGTTTTATAAAGGAGACTTTGAGCTACATTATCCATAGAATAATCCTCGATTATTTATAAAAATGTGACGGGTACGTTACACCAAAATTACAGTTGATAAACTTCAAAAAAGACAATATTTTTAAATGGAACCCCCCCTTTTTTATTACATGAATGTGTACTACGACAAAAAATAAGGGTACTTTATGTAACATGTCCTATGTTGAAAGTTGACAGAATTTCAGTAAATTAGAAAAACATGTAATCTGGGTATAATTGTTTTATTAATACGGATAAGTAAGCCATGGAAAAAACAAATAAATTCTAAATACAAAACTATGATTAATTTAATACATATTCAAACAGTCCTCCCTTCATATGTAAGCACATTGTTACTCTATTCAATACTTCTTGTGTAGCATTTTTTATCATCCGAAGAGAGTTGTTGTTAAATGCTGTTCGTACCCTATGTTGGCAATCTTCTTTAGTAGTTAAAGGTTTTTGATAGACGACGTTTTTAATGTAACCCCAAACAAAAAAATCAAGTGGAGTTAAATCGGGTGAACAAGGAGGCCACCTATGTGGTCCATTATTTGCCAGCCACCTATCTTCAAAAATTGTTTCCAAAAAATTATTTATTCTATGGCTATTGTAGGGTGGAGCGCCATCATGCTGGTACCATATTAAATTCCTTTGATCCAACGGTAAATTATCTAAGAAATCAAGTAGATGAGTTTGTAAAAACAAACATTGTTTTTCCATGGCTTACTTATCCGTATTAATAAAATAATTATACCCAGATTACATGTTTTTCTAATTTACTGAAATTCTATCAACTTTCAACATAAGACATGTTACATAAAGCACACTTATTTTTTGTCGTAGTACACATTTATGTAATAAAAAAGGGGGGTTCCATTTAAAAAAATTATCTTTTTTGAAGTTTGTCAACTGTAATTTTGGTGTAACGTACCCGTCACATTTTTATAAATAATCGAGGATTCTTCTCTGTATAATGTAGCTTAAAGTCTCCTTTATAAAAGGCTTTTTTCAGATTATAAAAATTCGATCTCGTTCCCGATATACAGAATTTTGAAAATGTGCCGGATATCAGACAAAAAATCAAAAAAAGTTGAATAACGCCGGAAGTAGTTGATCATGTGTAAAATGTTTTTAATGCTTCTTATGTAAAATTTTCCGCTGCATTCAATGGTAAAATAAAATATAGCGTATTCCATTTAAAATAAGAAAGTTGATGTCAATTTCCGGTAAAACCAGAAGTGCTACTGCTTTGAAAATTTTAGTTAAAACGGGCATGTTGGATAACCCCTAGATACCAAATTTCGTTAAATTATATTAAATGGTATTCAAAATGTAGATAGCGTAAGCTCGTCCTGAGACACCCTGTATATATTTATATATATATATATATATATATATATATATATATATATATAAATATAAGTAACTACCCCAACGGGGAATCGAACCCTAACCTAAAACATAACTGTTATAACCTCTGAGCCAAGGAGATATTTATAAACCTTTTCATATTGCATTATAAAAAGTGAAGCAATTATTTTTTTGACAATTTTAGTAATTTATTGCAATTTTTGTAACATTATTAAAGTAGTTAATATTTAATAATGTACAAGTTGTAATGTACTATTATCATGTTCTATAGCACGGCTTGAGTTTTTGCCGGACACTATGTATTAACAAAAATTGCTTCATTTGTTAAACGCCTATGTTTACTCATTAAACAATTGCTTCAATACATTGCTGTCAAACATTCATATCGTAACTATGGTGATGATATACGCTATGTTTAATAATAAAATAAACTCTCGGTATACTATAAATAATTTTTATCAACTTGTTCCAGTTTCAGATTAAATTAGAACTATTCAAACAATATTGGAACAATAATGTCACTCCACTGATTTTTCGCATATATTTGCAGCAATACCAGAAAATAAGTCACAAGTTAAATGATTTTCAAGGAATTGTAACTGCATCATCATTGTTGTCAAATGTAAGTATACCACTGTAATATTTCTTACAGAAATTGTTAATTTTCATGATGATAAACTTCCCATTTTGAAAGCAAATGTGTGAAAAAATAGCCGTCTGATGTACAGATTATATCACTGAAGACTATTTTCAAATATAAAGAATTTAAATAAATTAGTTTCAGTTTCAGATTAAAACACACACTCAAGCCAAATCTAATGCATAATAATTCCGAGTTACCAGTAAGGAAGATAAGCGTTAAGAGATCTTTAATGCGATAAAACAATATCATCTCGTGATATGTAAGTTTTTTTCTTTATATTTTTATAAAAAGTATCCAAAAATTCTCCTAATTATTTTATAGCAAAAGAGTTTAATAGTTTCTTTTTTTTAGAGGAAACAAATTTGTATATTTGACAACCAAAGGTTTTCATTTTTGCTCTTGGTGTCCGAGTAAACTTAATTAATGTAGTATGCGATTCGAGTAAACTGTTAAACTAAGTAATGTGTCAAATAATAGGTAGTTGACAATTAATCAATGGTTATTTCTCAAAATAACGCATACTAAACCTGTTTTTACCACGTCTTTAAATTAAGTAATAGGTCAATAAAGCCGAAAAATTAAAAATTTCACACTAAAATTTATATTTTTTTTTTCAAAAAACTACTTAAATATTTAGCTGAAATATAATTAGAAAAATCAATATACTTTTTTATAACACTTGTTTCTTTAGTTGGCATTGTTGTATAATAAAAAATTACATGTTTCAGTTTCAGTAAAAAGTTCTTTTGATTACTGCTCCACAACAAGATGGCGCTCCATTTCTTCGGTAACGGACTCGTCACAGATTCTAATACATATGTCAAGAATGACGTCAAGATATCTCCATCACGTTTTACTTCCCCGAATCCCGTAGACATGTCCTGTCCTATCAAGTCTACGCAATGTACCGGAATACAGATAAAATATACCAATTAACAATTTATTTCTAATGTACTATATTTATGTGGCCGTGGCATGTAATAGATTATCTGTTGAACAATAAAGTATTAAATATTATTGTTATTATTATTATTATTATTATTATTATTATTATTATTATTATTATTATTACTGTTATCCTTTTTCAGATGAATAAATTTAGTACTGCTGTCATTTCGTCAAATTTATTAATCTTTGTATAGTTTGTGTCAAGATAAATGCACTTTGACTTTTCCGTCCATCACGAATGTATTTCCTTAAGCGAGTAGAACAGAGAGGTATTCACAATTTTTTCCATTTGCCAAATTTAAAACTAAGCACAAATTAGGTGTTAAAATTCATAATAAAGTTACAATTTATTATGCAATAATATGTTTATATACTTTTTTATATTTTACAAATATTAAAAACATATACATACAAAAAAGTATCCGTATGGTAATAGTTTCATTCTATTTTAGGAAAAATAGCAGTCTAAAATCCAATATATTTTTTTTTTTAATCTAAAACGAAAAGCATTAGGTTCAAATGTTAAAAAAGCACCCTGTCTTTTTGTTTAAAATACTTTTATTGGCTATCAATAATAGTTATTTATACAAGTGTAAAAAGTATAGTCTTATTTTACGAAGAGGAAAGTTTGACGACACTTTTTACTCGAGTTGCAAACAATTTTTTTTACGTCTGCAATAAAAGTGTGAAAAGAAGTGCTCCAGCGTTTTATCATTTCATTCCGGAGCGTCAAAAAGTTCACTTTTTTCACACTTCTATTGTGTTAAAAAAAGACATACTTTATAAATCCATATTAATGAAAAAAGTGTACTTTTTCAACAGACGCAAAAAATGTATTTTTAAACAAAAATACGGTGAGCTTTATTTTTACCATTTGAACACAACCATGCTTTTCTAAAGAAAAAAACCCTTAATCTTAACAATAAATTTAAAAACTATATACGTATTTCGAGAACTAAGTTCTCATCATCAGTAGAAACTACAAAGTAAAAACAAAGAAGTTAAGATTACTCAGCATGTAAACCATGCCAGAGGTCAAAACAGCTCTGTTTGAAGTTAAGATTACTCAGCATGTAATGTTATTTGATTTATAAGTTACCGTTAAATTTTGATTTTTAAAAATTTTATTTAAACCTTTGGTGGCATTATCATATGGTAATGTTATATATTTATTATTATTTTTATTATTAGTTGGCGTTAAAATTGTGAAACCTAATACGGATTGACGATTTTTAAATTTATGGACTAGTTTATCTTTAATTTTAACCGGGAATCCATTATATTTAGCTATTTCTTTAACATATTTCAATTCATTTTCAAAACGTGTTTTGTTTAACGGAAATTTGGTCAGTCTATTAGTTAAAAAGTTAAACGCTGCTAATTTATGTTGCCAAAAATGATTAGAGTCAGCTGTTATAAATCGATTAGTATTCGTAGGTTTCCTATATATGTTAAATTCTAATTTAGTTTTGTTTCTAACAACCAGTATGTCCAAAAATGATAATTGTTTTTTGGTTTCTTTTTCAATCGTAAATTTAATTGATGCAAAAACTGAATTTAATCTGGCTAAAAAGTTATCTAAATCGCAAGTTTCGGTATTAATAATAGCAAAAATATCATCAACATATCGAATCCAAACTCTAGGAAAATCTATATTATTTTTCTTAAATTCAATTTCAAAGTGACTCATGAATAAGTTAGCCAAAAATGGTGATAAACAATTGCCCATAACTGTACTTGCTTTTTGATGATAAAATTTATTGTTTATTTGAAAATAATTTTGGTTCATTCAAAGTTCAGTTAGTTTTAAATACTCATTTATTTTTTCTGAATTTAAATCGTTGTTTTCTAAAAAGATTTTTAAATATTCTAAAGTTTGTGGAATAGGTACACTTGGAAATAAGGAGCTGATATCAAAAGAAACCAAAAATTCGTTTTTATCTAAAGTAATATCTTTAATTTTGTCAATAAATTGTAACGAATTTTCAACAGAAAAAGTTTGCGGTTGATTAGGAAGATTACTAAATTATTTAACTAACCATTTTGAAAGCAAGTAAGTGGGATAATTTATACCCGAAACTATTGGTCTTACTGAATTACCCTGTTTACTGAACTGGAGCCTTTTATAAATTTAATAGAAAAGTATTATGTTACGTTATGACATATAAAAATATAAAAAAATAAAGTGAATATTTTATTTAGTTTATAGGGTAAGCATTGAAAGTATTCATAATTTTATGTCAAAAATGTCTTCGTACAATAACCAAAACATTTAAATAATAAACCATTTATTTATGTATATAAAGAAATCTAATATTTTGATGGGTTTCCTTTGGTTTTTCCACCAGTAACTAAGATGCGTGAACCTGGCAAGCAAATTTAAGCACTAACGAAACGAAATATATGATCGGATAGTGCTTCGTTAATGCTCTTTAGTGCCCTTAAAAGAAATATTCTAGGAATCACTGTTACATCATAAATAACGTTCAATTTATTTCCTGTCAACTTCACGCCAGCAAACAGTTTTTAAAAGAAATGAATTAATTTGAGGTCATTGGTTAGTGCTTCGTTAGTGCTCTTTAATGCCTTTAAAAATTTTATTGCAAAAATTACAATGACGTCAAAAATAACGTTCAATTATTTGTTTGCCAACTTCACGCTAGCAAACAGTTTTTAAAATAAATGATCTAATTTGGGGTCATTGGTTAGTGCTTCGTTAGTGCTCTTTAATGTCCCTAAAATATTTATTGCAAAAATTACAAGGACGACAAAAATAACGTTCAATTATTTGTTTGCCAACTTCACGCTAGCAAACAGTTTTTAAAATAAATGATCTAATTTGGGGTCATTGGTTAGTGCTTCGTTAGTGCTCTTTAATGCCCCTAAAATATGTATTACAAAAATTACAATGACGACAAAAATAACGTTCAATTATTTGTTTGCCAACTTCACGCTAGCAAACAGTTTCTAAAATAAATGATCTAATTTGGGGTCATTGGTTAGTGCTTCGTTAGTGCACTCTAATGCCCCTAACAATTTTACAATGACGACAAAAATAACGTCCGATAATTTGTTTGCCAAGTTCACATCAGTAAAATGTTTTAATATAATTGAATGATCTTGGAATAATAATAATAATAATAATCCTAAATAAATATTCCATAGGGAAAATCCCTAGAAAAATAATATCCGGTTATGGGACAGTATAGGGTTTCCCAGACCCCAGTACGGCGGTTGAGCAACTTTGAATGTAGTGTAACTGTCCAGGGTTAAAGGTAGTCTGTGTTTCTCATTTTGCTAATATTATCTTTGTGTTGTGACTGACAAAATGCTGTAACTATGTTATACTGAAGGTATACAATTGTATGATTTGAATTACCGTAAAAAATCTAACACCCGAGATGTAAATAATTTTTATACCGGGTGATTCATGGGTGTCATTTTGTTTAAAAAAAAAAACTCGATTCTTTAAATATTACAGAAAATTTTAAAAACGAAGTTTATTTTATATTAAAACGCCTACAAAATTGACAGTATAGAGTTTTCTACAGTAAGTTCCATTTTTACGCCATGGTATGTAACTTTATATTTTCATGGAATACCCTATACCGAGGGTTTTTATCAATGAATATGGCCGTATGTAATTACCAAAGTTACATTTAAAATGACTCACAGCAATGTATTATCGTTTTTTTAACTGAATGTAGGGAGTTGTTAAAGTTATCAAAGGCAGATAGGACTATTTGTACGAATTAATTCCGTAAAAACTCCAACAGGAACAGGCGAGAAGCATATATTTTTACTCTCACTAAGAGAGGTATTGCATTTATGCTAAAAATCGTATATCCAGATTTTACTGAATAAGCACGTTTTGAGGTCCCTAGAATCCGATGATCAATCAATCTGTTACTAATGGGAAGAGCTGAAATGATGTTGATAACAAGAGGACAAACGGATGTAGTAGTTTCTTAATCAATCTTCTAAATGTTATTTTTGAAAATATTTTTTATTCCAAATATTAAAGAACATAAAATTCTATATCTGATACAATTAAATTTTTACCTCTCGCTACCTAAATCTGTGTGCAACGCAGATTGGCACACTCAGAAATGGGTAATATGCCGTGATGATATATTTATTTAAATGTACTTCCCAGAAAAATCATTCGGTAATGTCAGTAAAACAGGTGATTTTTGACATATAATTTTGACAACTAGTTTTCTTTCGTCTGGATCTGGACTGTGCTATTTATTGCAACATATTCTATATATTTTCGTTACCTCTAAATCTATAGAAGATATAATAAAAAATCTGTTGTGGCCGGCACAAGACCTCTCGCCATTTCCATATTGGGCTATATAAGTATTGTATTGCACTTCGCTTTTGAACCGTCGTTTTATAAAAAAAAAATACAGAACTTTACCCAAATATTGTTTTTTTATTGTATTCAACATGTCTTCTGCACACATATAATTCTAATTATATCTATTTTTCATTGTATGAGGAAGTTCCTAAATATGAGAGATTCTTCCAATTCGTTAACCAGATTGGCGGTATTTCTGTTGGATATATGCATTTTACCTATAATTTCAAATATTTAATTAATAAAACAATAAGAAAGATTTAATATACTTCCCAGAAAAAAGCTATCAGAATGTCACTAAAACTTTTGGTTTTTGACACTGATATGTGTCATTTACAAACTATGTTATAAACATTGGAATTTGTCAACTGGTTTCCTTAGTGCCTTAGCCTCTGCGATTATATTACTCTATACATGGGCGTATACAGAGTGGGTCAGGGGGGGGGGGAGGGGGGCGCTTGCGCCCCCTGAGAAAATTAAAATACATTGTTTAATTCCTAATTCATTCATATGAAAAAATTGAAAACAATAATCAACGTTGACTTAAAGCCTTAAAGGAAATGTAAATATAAAAGTCGTAATGTACAAGCCTTTTTTTAACAATTTCCTTAAAACTTTGTATGCACAAATGTGTAAAACTAACTGTTTTTCCTTATCCCTAATATAAGATAATTAAAAAAAAATGGGTAAAAAATAACACAACATTTCTTTTCTTTTTAAAATTCAACAATGGAACAATAAATTTTACAACGGCCTATGCTATAAATTCTGCATATTACCAGACAATAACAACCACTTTTAGACATCTGCTAGTAATAAAAGTAGGTAGGGTTGCCCAACCCAAATCCAAATATTACCGAATACAATACTATAGTCAATCTAATAATTTTGCATCCTAAAAATATAAAACCATGTAATAAAGAAAAGTGTAAACGTATGATACAAGATTTAAATGAAACATAACATAGACAATTTTTATGAGGAATCATTATTATGGTTTCATAAGTGGAAAGAGAAACCTCTTGAGAAAGTAATACCAGATGAAGAATTATTAGATATATCCAAAAACATCTATCCTTTTTTACTCCATGCCTTAATTTTATTTTAACTCTACCTTCTACAACATGTAAAAGAAGAAAGAAGTTTTAGTACATAAAAAAACTGTTGTGGCTATCACAAGACCTTCCGTCAATTTGATGTATTTTGTACAAACCCCACATCAAAAGTTCCCTAGAAAAGATTCTATATATTCAATAAAATTATAATTCGAAAGAATCAATATGTAAATTGTACTTGACACTGACATCTGTCAATTACAATTTTTTGAATATATCAGCTGACTGATTTTTGAAAGTTAATCTATTTATAATTCGTTAATCCGTAAAACTGTTATTATTAAAGTTTCTTAGTTACTAATTTTATAAATTTAAGCACGTGTATTATAATTTATTTATGTTTTTCAAATATGAGTTTTATTTTTTTTTTTGTTAGAGAATTGTGTTTATGTAACTACCTACAGTTTTTATTAAATAGTTTTTGGAATAAGTGTATTTTTTTGGCAAATAAATAACATATAAATAATATGACTAACTATATTTTTATTCGCCCCCCCCCCCCCCCCGAGAAAAAATCCTGGCTACGCCCATGACTCTATACATTATAGTGTCTTTATCTCTAAATCTATACAAGATATAATAAAAATTTTAAGTGTATTAGATGGAGAATTTTATGTTCTTCATTATATAATAACAAAAATTTCAAAAAAATATATGTAGAAGATTTTTTCTAATAAACTAGTACTTTCGGTTCTTCAATTGTTACCAAAACCTTTTCAGCTCTTCCCAGGAATATCAGATTGAGGAATCCATACTTAAACAGTTCTTAAGTCTTATTGTTTTTGAGGAATCGTCCCTACAACATCCAGACATACACACACACACACACACACACACACACACACACACACACATACACACATCCACACACACACACACACACACGCGCGCGCACACACACACAGACATCATTTTAAAAATGTTATAATCGGATTATAGCGACCTTAAATCGTGCTTATTCACTGAAATCTGGATATGCGAATTTTAGCATGAATCCAATACCTCTCTTAGCGAGAGGTAAAGATATAAGGATAATAGTAAAAAAGAAATTTAATGTAATTATACAACAATTCATAACATTTCATTTTGAATTTACCGCGCATATCAACAAAGATCTTGCAAATACTGGCGTAAAATTAATCATCTTATGATTTCCTGCTTCTCTATTTATTTTAGATGAAAAAGCTTCAAATTAAATTGATAAGGTTTAAAATTCTATATCTGAATCAATAACGCACAATTGATTTTGCTTTATAACGGCAGAAATTATGTATGAAAATGTTGAAAATCACCTCAAAAATAGCGACAGCCATGAAATTATAAAAACAAAAATTTAACAATTGTTAAACGGTTTATCTGTTAAGTTAGAATAATTTATTTTTATTTTTGATTTACATTCAAGTGAATAATTATGTATTTAAGTAAATTGACAAATAGATGGTTAAACATTTGTTACTCTAACTTTTTCAATTCCATAGCTATAGTTATTTTTGAGGTGATTTTCGACATTACCATACATAATTTTTGCCGTTACAAAGCTGTAAAGTAAATTTTGCTTACTGATTCAGATGCAGAATTTTAATGTCTACAATTTTATGTGAAAGTTTTTTTGCCTAAAATAATTAGGGAAGCAGGATATTACGTAAAGATGATTTTACTTATTAAATTCCTATTTGCGGGAGTTCGAGTCACCACCCTCTTTATATTCCTTTATTATAACAATGTTTTAAATTTATCATGATAATTGTTTTGTTCTCTTTTTATTATTACTTAGGTATGTACGTTTCATATTTTTATAATAAAAATTAAAAGTATTGTTTGTAATTATTATTATTATTATTATTATTATTATTATTATTATTATACTGTTATTTAAACAATCTATTGTTCCAATGTCAAAAGGTTCATCAAATTCTCATATTTAATAAGGACAACAGGTAGGTATATGAAGCATAATTTTATCTCTCGCCATCGAGGGTGTGAATTTTTTATTTAAGAGCATACCCGGTGCTTATTCGCTTATGGCAAAATACGTATTAAGAAAACACGCCATTATTCAAAAACTATAAGAGACACGAATGTGAAATAAATGTCAATTAATATATTTCAGTGATCCCCATTGAGTTCCAAAATTGAATTTTTGAAATTCATTACGTGCACTTTGTAAAAAATAATTAAACTTTGATATAATACATAGTTCCGAAATTAGGTGTGTAATTTATTTGTGATGAATATTTGGTTGTTAAAAGAAGTAGAACTCAATAGAGTATTTTTGTGTTTATTATTTAATAAAAAAATTAAGTCATTTTAATTAATCTGGTAGATGTAAAATCGATTTTTGTAAAACGGTATTTTCTGCAAAACTAATTAAAATAAAATAAATTAAAAAATATATAAAATTAAAGTAAAAATAAAAAAAATTAATAAAATTAAATTAAGAAAAATAAGTAGGGGGAACCTTGGAACGTACATCTGAACGTACTGGAAAATTAAAAACGTTCAACTATCGGGTATGCTCTTAACCACCAATTTTATCATTTTTACACAAAGATTTAGTTGTATTAAATTATCTGTGTATTTCTATTATAACGTAATATGAGATGAACCCATTTGATCATGGTGTCAATTAGAGAAGTGACATTTATTTTTTATTATTAACATTTTATAATTGTTAAATATTCTATAGTTATGCATTAATACTCTGTCTATATATTTTATGGATCAATTTCTAAATTAATCTATTTCATAAATCCCGAATTTTATGCTTTAAAAATAAAGAAAACTACTTGGTTACACAGTTTTAATTATCTCAAATTAATGTCCAAATATTAGTGTTTTCATGCCCAGTTGCACCAGCAAAGCTTAAATTTTAAGCTAGGGTTAAACAAAGAAATGCAAATTGAAATTTTGACAGCAATATATTATAATTCATTTGACAGTTCATTTTGATGCAATATTGTCAATTTAAGCCAAGTTTAATATTTAAATTGCGTTTATTAATTTATAAAATACCTAAACTACAAATAAATTTTCATATCTTTCTAATGGGGATTTCCAAGATTTTTTTATACGTTAATATGCAAGTAGGAATACACGTGGGGGTACCAAGTAGAACCACTTTATGTCATTGTAGTCAAGAACAAACAATGGCCCACTTGCTCACATGCGCCAACTTAGAACAAGAATGGACAAGAGAAGATTTGGCTAAAGCAAACATCAACTGCTCTAAACTGTGCTATTTTCGGAAAGAATACAATTTAGCTATGTCACTCAATAATAATTAGGGCTTATTAAAAGTTGTAGATTTAGTAACTTCTTTTAGTTTGGATATAGGTCCATTCGCTTCTTGCTACACCCCTGTACATAAGGTCAAACATTCAAATACGTCCCAAGCCAAGAACATGAAGTCAATGGAACTAGGAATGTGACCTCACAACATAATTTTAAATTTCACTTTTTTAATAAAATAATTTATAATCAATCATTACATTAGTATAATTACAATATATTAAAGTCCAAAATTAATATGTAATATAAAAAATCTGATATGGCCAGCACATGACCTCTCGCCAATTCCATGTTTAAAATAGCAGTGAGCTTTAAGTAAAGTATAACTTCCAGTTGATCGTTTGTAAATAAAATCTAATTTGTTGTCCAATAAATAGAAAAGTCTGTAATACGAAATTTTGGATTATGTTTTATTGTTTTTCCTCAAAAATCTGTTAGAGCTCCAAATTAAGTACTACATCGGATTTATCATATATGGTTAAAATCTAATATGTTGCTTCAAATTATGTATGAGTTTTAAATACCAAATTTCAGAAGTTTTGGATCATATTTTAATAGACTTTAATGAAAAATCGTCACACACACATTCTTATAAAAATCAGCATCAACTTCCAGTTGCTCTAAAACGCAATCTTTGTAAATTCTTCGCCGTACATGATCCATTTCGTAAATACGTAATTGTAAATTAATATTAATTTATAGTGCTGCAAAAATAGCAAATTTAAATCAGGTCATCCTGTCCTAACATTTATGTATGATGGAAAATATATTATTTTTACATTTCTTAATTTCATTAGAGTTAAATATTTTACTATTATATTATCCTTAACACGGTTTCATTATTAATTTTAATGTAATTGCTTCCTGTCAGTGACATTTGTTTAAATATACCAAAATTGTTATTAAAATTATGTGTTTGTTTGACACATAGGCAAGATGATATAAGAAAATAAATTATATTATATATTCATATTTATAGTTATTTAGAGTTATTTACTAAATATTATTATCGTAGAATTGAAGATTGTACCATTATATTCAATTGTTATTAGTAAAAGTTGCTAAAAATATATATTCAATGAATTTTTTACAAGAGAAACTGTTAAAAGCTTGTATAAATGATACTTCCGGTTATCCGATATACATACAGTAAAAATTAATGACCTCTTCCCACATTAGTATAGAATGGGTATACAAAATTTCAAATTTTTCTGATTGATAGTATTTGAGTAATCGTGTCCACAAGATCCACACACACACACAAACAGGCACACACCTACATACCTACAGACATCATTGTAAAAATGTTAAAATTGGATTCTGGGGACATCAAAACGTGCTTATTCACTAAAATCTCTATATGCGATTTTTAGCACGATCCCTATACCTCCCTTGTTACGATGCATTGTTTTCGAGATATTCAAGAACGTAATGTTATATAAAGATATAGAAAGATAAAAAAATTCCCTATCCAAAAATACAAATTATCCAATATTTTAGGCCCATAAATTAGTTTTAAAATATATTCATTTTCCTATTAATAGCAATAGTCATGCCCAATCTTACCAAAAAGATAAACAAATGCTTGGCATTTTATCTATCAGAATAGGCTAATTGACATTGTCAAGAGACATTAATCTATTCTGACAGATAAAATGTCAAGCATTTGTTTATCTTTTTGTTCAGATTGGGCATGACTATTGCTATTAATAGGAAAATGAATATATTTTAAAACTAATTTATGGGCCTAAAATATTGGATAATTTCCATGTATTTGGTATTTTTGGATAGGATTTTTTAATTGAGACCATAACCATCGTTCTAAGTTAAAACGGGTGGCAACAGTCTGCAAAAAACCGATTTCCCATGTTAATCTCCTATGTGCACCTTGAAAAAAAAAAAAAACACCCGGTATATATATATATATATATATATATATACTAGAAAAATATTGTTCGTAGGGTAATCGCTCAATAGCAGCTGTAGACACGTGTTTCGCTCTTATTAGAGCTCATCAGTACAGCATAGCTAGTTAATAGATGGACATTAACTAGAGATAGTAATTAGAAAACCGACAAATTGTAACAGCACTAGTAAGCAGCCAAATACACATTTGATGCTTCGGTCAGCATTTCCACGGATTTGTGGATAAATACAACGTCGCAGCGGCGGTAATTTATAACCACCCACCAGACCCGTTACTTGGACCCCAAGGTAAATAAACGAAAATATACATATATCGTGAGCGTAAAGTTATAAAAACTAGAAAAATATTGTTCGTAGGGTAATTGCTCAATAGCAGCTGTAGACACGTGTTTCGCTCTTATTAGAGCTCATCAGTACAGCATAGCTAGTTAATAGATGGATATTAACTAGAGATAGTAATTAGAAAACCGACAAATTGTAACAGCACTAGTAAGCAGCCAAATACACATTTGTTGCTTCGGTCAGCATTTCCACGGATTTGTGGATAAATACAACGTCGCAGCGGCGGTAATTTATAACCACCCACCAGACCCGTTACTTGGACCCCAAGGTAAATAAACGAAAATATACATATATCGTGAGCGTAAAGTTATAAAAACTAGAAAAATATTGTTCGTAGGGTAATCGCTCAATAGCAGCTGTAGACACGTGTTTCGCTCTTATTAGAGCTCATCAGTACAGCATAGCTAGTTAATAGATGGACATTAACTAGAGATAGTAATTAGAAAACCGACAAATTGTAACAGCACTAGTAAGCAGCCAAATACACATTTGTTGCTTCGGTCAGCATTTCCACGGATTTGTGGATAAATACAACGTCGCAGCGGCGGTAATTTATAACCACCCACCAGACCCGTTACTTGGACCCCAAGGTAAATAAACGAAAATATACATATATCGTGAGCGTAAAGTTATAAAAACTAGAAAAATATTGTTCGTAGGGTAATCGCTCAATAGCAGCTGTAGACACGTGTTTCGCTCTTATTAGAGCTCATCAGTACAGCATAGCTAGTTTATAGATGGACATTAACTAGAGATAGTAATTAGAAAACCGACAAATTGTAACAGCACTAGTAAGCAGCCAAATACACATTTGTTGCTTCGGTCAGCATTTCCACGGATTTGTGGATAAATACAACGTTGCAGCGGCGGTAATTTATAACCACCCACCAGACCCGTTACTTGGACCCCAAGGTAAATAAACGAAAATATACATATATCGTGAGCGTAAAGTTATAAAAACTAGAAAAATATTGTTCGTAGGATAATCGCTCAATAGCAGCTGTAGACACGTGTTTCGCTCTTATTAGAGCTCATCAGTACAGCAACAAATGTGTATTTGGCTGCTTACTAGTGCTGTTACAATTTGTCGGTTTTCTAATTACTATCTCTAGTTAATGTCCATCTATTAACTAGCTATGCTGTACTGATGAGCTCTAATAAGAGCGAAACACGTGTCTACAGCTGCTATTGAGCGATTACCCTACGAACAATATTTTTCTAGTTTTTATAACTTTACGCTCACGATATATGTATATTATATGCAAAAGAATTTAATGCAATTGCCATCATTTGTAAATAAGGTAAGTAGGTATGTATATAATTAATAAAAAAAAATGGATGGAGGTATTATGCTGGCTTCATCAGAATTTTTTATTAAAAATTCGTCTTGTCGATTATTTTTCGTTTGAAGCATCATCTTAAATATTTTGCCCATTTTTTCCTCATATTCTAAAAGAAAACAAGATATATATTTTTTAATAGTAGTAAAATACACTAAAAAAGATGTAAATATAAGTTCATTAATTTATTTTAAAAATTTCTTAAGTGATTTTTTCAATAATTCGTTTAGGGTCATTAAAGAGCACTAACTAATGACTCCAAGTTCATTAATTTATTTTAAAAGTTGTTTGCTGATGTGAACGTTATTTTTGACGTCATTGTAATTTTTGCAATAAAATTTTTAGGGGCATTAAAGAGCACTAACGAAGCACTAACCAATGACCCCAAATTAATTAATTTATTTTAAAAACTCTTTGCTGATGTGAACTTGGCAAACAAATAATTGAACGATATTTTTGATGTCATAGTAATTTTTGCAATAAATATTTTAGGGGCATTAAAGAGCACTAACGAAGCACTAACCAATGACCCCAAATTAGGTAATTTATTTTAAAAACTGTTTGCTGGCGTGAAGTTGGCAAACAAATAATTGAACGTTATTTTTGACGCCATAGTAATTTTTGCAATAAACTTTTTAGGGGCATTAAAGAGCACTAACGAAGCACTAACCAATGACCCCAAATTAGGTAATTTATTTTAAAAACTGTTTGCTGGCGTGAAGTTGGCTAACAAATAATTCAACGTTATTTTTGACGTCATAATAATTTTTGCAATAAACTTTTTAGGAGCATTAAAGAGCACTAACGAAGCACTAACCAATGACCCCAAATTAGGTAATTTATTTTAAAAACTGTTTGCTGGCGTTAAGTTGGCAAACAAATAATTGAACGTTATTTTTGACGCCATAGTAATTTTTGCAATAAATGTTTTAGAGGCATTAAAGAGCCCTAACGAAGCACTAACCAATGACCCCAAATTAATTAATTTATTTTAAAAACTGTTTGCTGGCGTGAAGTTGGCAAACAAATAATTGAACGTTATTTTTGACGTCAATGTAATTTTTGCAATAAAAATTTTAGAAGCATTAAAGAGCACTAACGAAGCACTAACCAATGACCCCAAATTAATTAATTTATTTTAAAAACTGTTTGCTGGCGTGAAGTTGACAGGAAATAAATTGAACGTTATTTATGATGTAACAGTGATTCCTAGAATATTTTTTTTAAGGGCACTAAAGAGCACTAACGAAGCACTATCCGATTATACATTTCGTTTTGTTAGTGCTTAAATTTGCTTGCCAAGTTCACGCATCTCAGTAACTAAGCGACAAGCCATTAAATCAAATATTTGGTTACTGACGGCATTATGTTCTGCCATTAGTAGAGAGGATTCGCCGTTTCTGCAATATCCATAATTGTGGATGGCGTTTTGGAGCTGATTCTTATTAACTCTGCGCATCCGGATCATTTTTTCTCAACCAGGTTAGAGTTTAAAGTTTAGTTTGTGGTTGGATCATGAAAGATACACGTAATTGACGTTACGCGGTTGATTTTTATTAACTTTGCGAATCCTGATTATTTTTGTTTAACCAGGCTAGAGTTTAATACCCTGTATGTGGACGGAAAGTGAAAGACAAGTACAAGTAATAAATTAAATAAATTTGTTATAATACTGGTTTATGTAGTAAAAATTAAAATAACATATAAACATCTTAGTTATATAAGGTTGAATTAAATACATATATTATAAATATAAACATTGTTACGGTATAATTTAAGTTTTATTTTTGTATGAGTTACATAGTAAAAAATTAAAGTACCATATAAATATTTTATTTTACTAGATAAGATATAAAAATATTAATTAATAATTATTTATTATTTGTAGTTAAACATAGTTTATTGTATAAAGTTTAATAATTGCCAAGAAAACAACACACAAACAAATTGATAGGCTAGCGAATAACAGTCTTGCTTCCTCGCCACTAAGAACTCAACTGATTAGCAACGTTCAGCGTTCAGCTCAGCTTAGCCGGGCACACCCAGCTCACCTCCTTTCGTTTTGTTCGCGTGCGGACTATTGTTGACCTCGCGGAGGTTCGGACTTCTATGAATTTGTGTGTTATATGTACAATATTTACTGTAACATTATAAAATAATAAGTATTTATTTATTAAATATTATTTTTATCATTAGGTCCACAAACGAAGCATTCTTCTCGTTCTTCATAAAGGATAAGTAATAGCAATCGGCTCATATTTGAGGGTAGGTTTGGTATACCATAACGTGGGGTTGAGTAAATGACGAACTCTATTAGTGCGTGTTTTGTATAACTGTCTCTAAAATATTCTAGTAGGATTAATTTGATTCAATCTCTATGAACATATACCATATTGAATACTGTATGATTTCTTATATTAAATATTAGGTTGATTCTCCACCAATCAAATCTTCGGTTTATACTTATTTGTATACTATAATAATAAGAAATACATACTTTACATATCTTCATTGTCGGGTCCACAAAGAAAGCATTCTTCTGGTTTTTCATATCCATATGCCATAACGTGGAGTTGAGTGCATGACAAACTATATTAGTGCATGTTCAGTATAACTACCCCAAAATATTCATGGAAGTCATGAATTTGGTTGAAACAATCTCTGTGAATGTAAACCATATCGAAAGCTGTATGATTCCTCATATTGTATATAGGGTTTCTTCCCCACGGGCCATCTAATCGGTTTATACTTATTTGTTTGATGTAATAAGAAATACACACTTTTATATTATCTTTAAAGTGATCTCTTAACTGTCGTGATTTTAATGCTTTATCGTGGAAAACACTTGAAGTTACTGACATGTTGCTATAGAATGTTATATATATATATGTATACTATTGCAATGGAATAGAGTACCGATATTGCGTCATATTTTGTAAAAGGTTATCACTTTCACTATATGTATCGGATTTGATCAAATTAAGGCACGCAGTGAACGTGTTGATACACGTAATTTATGTACCGTGGTTATAAAGCACATAGAAATAATTTTATGCAATGTGATTACAAAATCACATTGCATTTCCTAGAATTGCAAGGTTGCATTATGCAGGTTTTGTACTTTCTAACTAGTATAAACCTATGCAGTTCGTATATCTCAGTACAGTATTCACCATGGATTTGTATAAACTGAATAAACTTGGCTCAGGTAAAACTCTTAGGAAAATTAGTGATCTTACACCCGACACGGTGTATGAAATCAAATCGGCCAATTTAATAGAGACGAAATTTGGTAGCAGCGTAGTTCTATGCATAATGCATTCAATAACGTATCAACAGTTGTTGGTTATGTTTAATTTTAGGAGTCTTTTTGAACGTCGTGAAAATGCTCTTGTACTACACTTGTCAAAAATAATTAATTATTGTGTTGATGATCCTCGCTCTCTCTCTTCCCTTCATTTTCATACTCCCATTGTCCGTACCAGAAGTAACCTTACATTTTACTTGCCCTTAGCTCGAACTAACTGTTTAATGTTGTCACCTATTTACAGAATGTGCCACGTTTATAATTCTAAATTTTCTGCTGTCGATATTTTCTCTTTTGACTTCGCAAAATTTTTCAAAATTATATGCAAAATGTAATATGTAATAATATTTGTGAAATATGTACTATTTTCCTACCCTTAATTTGGGCTTAGCCTGTTGGGTAGTCGTATTAATAAATAAATAAAATAAATAAATAAATAAATAAATAAGCAACTTTGAAGTGTTTTTACCCGCCCGTTTTTCTGATCTCACCTCAAATGAAGTGGATGATTTGAAGAATCATACAGTTCAAAATATAACAACCGCAACGGACAAGTTTACAAAGCTAGAATTTACTAGGTAAAATATTAAATAAATTATTGTTAAAATTTCTAATAATTTTTGTTTTAGGTTAAATAATTAAACTATATAATAATAGTTTTATATAAAATATAAATAGCTGTACACGTATATTTACACAAAAAACCAATGAAATGATGATAAAAGATTTATAATGGATAATGGCATTAATACTCTAGCTTGGGGACATTTTAAGATATTTAATTAATATTCTTATATGTAATGTGCACGTAACAATGTATATATTTATACTTTATGTATTTAAAGTTATTAGATAAATAAAATATTAGTAGGTATGGGGGCGGTTTGGCGTGGGAAAATTTTGCCTACCGTGGGAATTGTGATTTTACCTGAAATACAAAAAATGTCTAAGATGTTGCCGACTTCCGGTTTCGGCTTCTTTGATGTTGCCGCCCACGCAGTTTTGGCTTTTTTGACGCTGCCGACTTCCGGTTTGAACCTCTTTGATATTGCCGACTTCCGGTTTCGGCTTATTTAATGTTTCCGCCTACGCAGTTTTGGCTTCTTTGACGCTGCTGACTTCCGGTTTGAGCCTGTTTGATGTTGCCGACTTCCGGTAGGGGACCTACTTTGGCATGGGAAAATTTTTGGCGCTAGTGTTGGCGGCAAAAATTTGAACTAAGCAGATTGGCTACGCCCCCTTTTGTTGTTATTGCAATGACATATGATTGACAAGTGTGTACTTAAGTATTTTTGATTGACAATTATTACTTATATGTGTACAGTTGACTTATTTTTTACTTAAGTATTGTTTTTATTTAGTAGTGCACTAATTCGCTTACCAAATGTCACCTCATAGACGTTCTAAGCTGTGGTGGAGGGACACCACAAGGGGTTACTTTATGAAAATTGGACATTTAAAACAATATAAAGCAAAACATTGCATAACCCTACATTACGATTATCTACATGTAGTGAATTTTGGCATTCAGAATGCTTGAACGGCCGCAGCTTTCATCGGCAGTTCTCTGAATTCTGATAAACAGAATGTAACCTATTAGCTTGCCGTCCATGGATTACGTAAATAAAAATGTTGGCGCAAAAAATATAGACGATTGTGCGTGACTATATTTAATGACATTTTGTGTAGCTGACCAACCAAGTGTCAATAACCTCGATAGGGAGAGTTGCTGACATTATACGAAAATGTCTTAACTTGTTCACTAACAAGAATGTTACTTGACCGGGATCAACGATCTCGATTGGAAAGAGTACTTAATGGTGATTTATGTGTATAATGCCTGTAATGTAACCTAGTGCTTCGTTTTACATGTATTTTAAATGGGAAAATGTTACAAATAGTACATAAAAGCAAATTAACATTGATTCTTATGAAAATCACGCACATCAATACGAAAGAATATTGTATAATGAAGGTTTTGATACCGATGATTTTTACAATAATATTGAACGTTTGCGAGAGGGATAATTTTTTAAATATTGAAAAACCTAACTGGTAATTTTGTTGAATTGCTTGAATTTAAACTTGTTCATAACTGTTTCAAGGTTATCAACTTTGCGTGGGAACGTGAGCTGAGACATGTTCCCACGAAAAATTTATTTGAAGCATAACTGCGCATGTCTTAAGCCGGCTTCCCACGGCCTGTGGCGCGTACATGCCACTACCTGGTTTTGCGCGCAACAGGCCACGGGAATACTTGCACACGCCATCTTGCGCCGAGGGTTTCTTTTGACGCGTGCAACATTTACCGACAAATGATGGGAGAGGACGCGCCGCACGAACGAGCCGCAAGCTACCCCTTCCAATGGCCCGTTGCGCGCAAAACCAGGTAGTGGCGTGTACGCACCACAGGCCGTGGGAAGCCGGCTTAAGAATCACTTTATATACCAATACAATATTTTGAGAACAGCAGTTGCAGACAGAGAATATCGCAAAACAACATCAGCTCAAACATGGCCTCATCTACTGTTATCGCCAACGTAAACAAATTAGTATCACTGTAAGAACTTCGTAACCTTACATCATTAGAAGTTGGTCAGAATTAAAAAGTTTTATCGCTGAAGCAGAGGAAAACTCTGTATGGTGAGCGAATTTTAGTTGAATCTGAAGAATTCAACTCCTTTTTGGGGAACGTTTCAACAAAATTACAACGGAGGATTTACAGAAGTTAAGTGAACTTGCAGCTGAGGGAAACTGTTCATTATTTCTCAAAGGAAGCTAAATAAAACAGCTCATATAGAATTTGTGGTTGTGTAGTGCAAAATGGTTAGGCACCAGGAATACATCAGAAGATTAGAACATTATTTAAGTGAGCTAAAAAGTTAAAAAGTGACTTAGAAACTTTTATTAAAATAAATAAATAAGACAATAAATTTATATTACTAAATATTAAGGAAAAATAATTAATATGATACGTGGTGTAACATTTAAAGAGGAGGTACAAGTGCATCTAATGATTGTATGGAAATTTGCGTATCAAGATGCTCGAAAAGGAATCTGGGGACAACATGCAGTCCGTGAACGATTTAAGTTACAAAATTTATAATATTCACCAATTATAAGTTATGCTTTAGAGCAAAAAATAAAGGATTTTACTTCTAATACTATTAATGTATGTAGTAGTTAGTAATATTTGTATTTATACCTCTGTAATATTATTGTTACATTCGTACTTTTATAAATAAAAGTATAATAAATAATATGTTAGTGTTTTTATTTTTATATTTCAGAGATTTGAAAATATTTTAATAATAAAAATCATTTGTAAGTACCAATGAGAAAATACCATTTCAATAAATAATAACAAAATTATATTTAACACATTTCAAATTGAAATATTACATTTTACAATTTTTAAATATTACTGATGCGCCTGTCCTATCCTAAGGTGAACAGTGAGCTCAACGATACTAGTATTGTTGGGGCCACTGGTCATCTGTTTCAAGGCTAGCAACTTCGTTTACGCATGTTGAAACAAGTTTCCAGAGTGCTTGGGAACGCGCTTGTTGAAACCTGTCTCAAGGTTCCCAAGCTAATAACCTGTTTCAAGATTTAGAGGTGACACCGGTTCTCAAGGTGTCTGTTGAACCATGTTGAAACTTGTATCAAGGTTCCTAAGCTAATAAACCTGTTTCAAGGTTCGAGCATGTTCAAGTAACCACCTCAATACCAGATAATGCACTACCTATGTCTATAATAAGGAAAGAATATTTAAGTAAATAATAACAAAAATTATATTTAACACATTTTTTATTTACAATTAAAAACTTAACATTTTCAATTTTTACAAATATTACAATCTTTTTTTAATATGATTGATGCACCTGACCGATCTTCTTCTCCGTAGTTGTCCCAAGATGGAGAGTGGTCCCAACAACATTGGTATTGTTGAAATTGTGTATTAGTTAACCAAGAATTTGTTTGTCTGCATAAACCATTACAAATTCTTGCGGAAGACATGCGATTTCTTCTTCTAGCATAAAGTGTAGAATACCACCATTGCTGTAAAATGTCTTGAATGATTCAAACATATTAAATCGCACTTTGGACCATTTGTACAAAAATATAACATTTCGTACTGCACAATTATTTATATGCAAATTGCAGTAGCCTACTTGCAATGGTACTCTCAACTCTGATAATGGTAGGCAGCCAAGATATTTCAAATTAATAACTTTTTTTTATGTATAATATTTTCAATCCATTTACATTATTCTTCTCCTTTTACATAAATTTTACCCATTTCGCAGTTTTCCAAGAGATTTTGGCAAGTAGCTTCCAAGTTCGTATACGACTCCTGTCCACTATACCATTCTATGCTGTCGTAATTTCTTGTTAACCACTATATAGTCCGTCTATCTTTATTGCTCAAATCTGCCCATGGGGTTGGAGAAGCAAATATTCTGGATTTATATTCACCATTTTCAATATTTAAGATGGCAATGAATGAATTTATTGTGAATACTACGAAACTAACTTTACTAATGAACCTTGAATACAGCGAGCGACTAGGCTTATACACAGATGCAGGAACGCACGCGCGCGAAAGTTGATGTCCTTGTGAAATTCTTACAGCTACTCAATGTTGTTTTTATGAATCCAGCTATTATGACTACCGTCAAATCCCAACCATTTTACATAAACCATGTCCCCTTACGTTTTAATACTTTTTCTACTAAAAAATATCAGGATACTTAACTTTTTGAATTTCGTGTATATAAAATCCACCTTTAATTGGCTGACCAGTTTGATCAACGAGTATGTATGTAACTGGATATGTTAATTTTATTTGATTAATTTTAAATATTTCATTTGACCAATTTGGTGTCTATATTCACCAACTTTAAATTTTAAAGTGATTTTTTCAACAATTTTTATTTGATTATAAACGCTATTTAAAAGAAAGTGCTCATTTTTTATTTACATCTATAGACTTCATTTTAATTGTACTATGCTTTTTTATTATTTTTATATTTTGCAACAATTTTAGGAAGAATATTTAACCATTTGTAATTACCTTGAAAGCTAAATTCTCTCCACATTATAGATTTAAGTGTACGATTTACACGTTCAACAATACTTGCTTTTTTATTACTAAAAGTTGAATAATGGTTTATTTGATTTTTTTCATTAACTCTTGAAAAGTTTTATTATAAAATTCTTTGCCCATATTGTCACAGCCGCGAAAAATAAATATTTGTTTATTCATTTTTCGGCCTTTAAGCCTCTTAACACACGTATGTTCCTAATACTTGAGAAAAACAAATTGTCCTCCGTCGCCGGATGCAGGATACCAAACCGATATGGAACTTAGAAATTAATTCAAACACTCATTCATTTAATATATTCGCTCTCTTTCAGAACATATAATCCTAATACAAGTTTCCCACATTATGAATGATTAATAAGGTCCTTGCAAGGATGCAGGAGTGTCATCTAATGCGACCTATCTCAAAGTTCAGATCCATTCATAAATCTTAAAAAATTATTATAATATTACTCTTTTGCAACATATTGGCCTAATACCAAAAACCACAGCTAATGGGTCTTAGACTCCACCCACTATTGATAATAGGGTCTTATCACAAATTAGTAAAACAAAACAATTATGCTCTTTCTCGCGATACTGCCCTAATAACACCAACTGCAGTTTTGTTGCCTTTTCTCACTCATAACCGCCAGACCGGAAGTGACGATCGTTTAAAAAGGAAACTCTCAAGTACTATGACAAATGCTATAAAATTAATTGGAATTTGATGTTGCATATAGTGACACTTTACAAACCTCAAAACTCAACTTATCAGGGTGACACCTCATTCGAATAACGCGAAACCTATGTGCAACACGAATGCACGCACTTACGCAGTTGTTGGTTTTTACCAAACAAGGGAAATTAATTAGTAACTTTCCACATTTTTATGACGCTTGTAAATGAGGAGTCATCTGATGTCATTTGACCACAACAAAGACTTGAATTCCTTTAAATAGCGGGCTCTCAGCCCCAAGAGATTCATTCAGTATTCCGTATCCAGTCTATCGACAGTTAGTATCCCTGACAAGTGTTTGTTAACTTTACGTATTTGTGATATCAGTGATTTTTTGAGAAACAATGGAACCGACCATTGTAGCGTCGCCCGCATTGTTTTGGTATTCAATGTAAGTAAGCTCTATTCTTGTAATAACTAACAATTCAATATATTTGTATAAAAGGGTTAATAAGTTTTCATACTTGTTTGCCCCCTTCATCCATGTCCCTAGGATCCCGATAATTAACAGTCCGACCAATGGAGATTAACTAAATTATCAAAATTCAGTCTAAATTAATGGAGCTACGCCCTGGTCGTGACGATATCAGTTTGTAAATTCTTTGGTATGCGATTATTTTGTATTATTATTTTTTTTTTTTCATAGCTTTACTTATTTCCTCGCCAGTTTTATTTTTTACTGCTTTAGCCCACACATATTTCGAGAAAACATCAATTACCACAAGAATATAGCGATAACCTTTATTTACTCTAGCGTATGGAATCATTTCCACTAAATCGGCTTGAAACAATTCGTCTAAACCTTTAACAATCACTCCTCTTCTTTTTGAAATTTATACGACTTTGTTTGTGCAATTCTTCAACAATATGCCTTTTAATTTTAGACATAATGTAAAACTGTACGTATAGGGTGAAACATACGAGCTTTATGACTATTGTTTTTATGTTTAAATAGTGCTTCAATATCAGTGGTAACTTCACGTATTATTTTATTGGCTTTTTGTATATTATCTCATATTTTTTTCTAATTCTGCTCCACAAACTTTTTATTTACAGCTTCAGCATCGTTTATGGGTGCTGGAACATGAATAATGCGTTTATTTCGTATATTCAAGTAATCGTCGTTATTCAAATCAATATCCAAATCATCACCATCATCATAATAAGCCCGAGATGCCGCATAACGTCCAAACTTATCGAGAGGCATTTTGTAACTAACGTTTTGCAAGGATCTTAGCCTCATTTAACTCCTCAATTATAGAAATTATTTCATTATTTTGGTTTGTATTTCCAACATGTCAGTACTAATCGTAGTCGATCAACAAGCTCATTTGAATTGTCCCAGTAAACGTAGTCCACCTTTTTATTATTTAAATTCATAAAAAGTCCTTTTACAACTTTATTTTCCTTCTGGTTTCACCAACCCAAGATTAGTGTTTCGGTTTTTCAAGTGCTTTACCAATTATATGTTGATATTTTCACGATCTGTTTCCCTGAATTTGTTCTGTTGGTAAATAATGTCTAAGGTGCGCGCTGGTTCGTTCTAACATATCTCTGTACTCTGTTACATCACTTTGTTTAAAACCTTTTGGATGTTTTTTAAAAGACAAGTTCATAAAGTTCAAGGGTTCCTTCATATCGAATTTTAAATTTTTCAGTTTCAGGATCATGACGTATACTAGATTTATGATCAAATTCTTCACGATTAGTAATCATTTACTCAACGTATTGTCTTGGTAAAGAATGAAATTGTTCTAAATAACTTTGAAATGATGGATGTTCCATCATTTCCTATATTGTTTAGCGGCAAAAGACAAGTTTTCGTCATCTGAACTGTCATAATCAGATTCAGGCTCATGCTGAGCTAATACTTCGGTTTCTATAAACTTTGGCTGTGGTAAAGATGATATCGATGCATTAATAAAACTGTGTCTCTTTTTTCTTCCTTTTGGTTCAAGTTTGACATCCTCTTTTTCTTTTTTTTAACATTTTACAAATTAATAGCTATTTGTTTTAGAGTTTGTGGAACAGGTTTATATGTTTTCTTCTTCGGCATGACTTTCTTTTAAGGCGTTTAATATTTGTCTAATAATATTTCGCGTTTCTTTAATATCAAGTTTTAAACGTTTATTCATTTTAAAACTTACAGCTTTTAAAATAGATAGTTATAGAACAGAGATAAACAAATATAAACAGCTTAAAACAGATTCTAAGCAGCTTAAAAAACAGCTTAAACAGTCTTTAAACTTTAACTCGCAAGATAATGTATTATTACTCTGAATAAAACTCGATTTCTGGACTGACATTATCTTTATTGAAAACACAAAATTATGTTTCACAAGGTCAAGGAAAATGGGTACACAGATCCCTGCATCAAGAACATCATCCGAAGGAATCAAGAAAAAACTACAGACAAACAAGCAAAGGCAGACACAGAAGTACAAATGTACATAAAAGACATCTCAGAAAAGATTAGGACAATTTCAGACAAATTCAATATTCAAACCAGGTTCCAAACAACTACTACATTACGGAATATACTTGCAAATACAAAACCAACATCAAAAACTGAGACCGGTGTGTACCAAGTTAACTGCGAAAGTGGCCAAGCCTATGTGGGAGAAACAAGAGACCACTAGAACAACGTATTAAAGTACACCGACGGCACACTGAGAGGGGAGAGACGTCCAAGTCAGGAATAGTTGAACACGCCTGGGAGAAACACCATAGAATACAGTGGAATCAAGCCAAAGTAATACACAAAGAAAGTCACACATTTAAAAGGAAATTCAAGGAAGCAGCCATCATTATGAAAAACCAAGAAAAGATTTTCAGTCATCCCAGCGTAGAAATCAAACCAGCTTGGAAACAGCTTATTATCAAAGAGTCTTCTTTGATTGAAGATTACGACAGAAAAGCAGCCGACCTATCAGGAACCAGTTACAACACCACCAACCAACCAGCGACACGATACGCCCGAAGAACCATTCACGTATGACCCCCGCTTAGTATAAATTCTTCTTCACACACAGATGTAAATTAGTATCAGTTTACCTAATGACGGCAGCAGATCTTAGCATCCGAAACGTTATGAAACATAATTTTGTGTTTTCAATAAAGATGATGTCAGTCCAGAAATCGAGTTTTATTCACAGCTTAAACAGATTCTAAACAGGTTTTCAACAGCTTAGAACAGCTTAAAACAGCTTAAACAGATTCTAAACAACTTAAAACAGCTTAAACAGGTTCTAAACAGCTAAACAACTTTTACCAACTATATTTAGCGATTAGAAAACCGATTATAAATTAAATTATTTAAGAACAATTTAAAAATCTCAGTAGCGTGGTAGTTATAGAATTTGTTTGAAAACAATTTCATTATATTCATGTTTATTCAAGTGAATTTATGTATAATATGAATCGCCAAAATGTACAATGTGTTTTTATTTAAATAAAAATTAAAGTTCTTTATTTACCCTTGCTGTTAAAGTATTATTTTATCTACCCTTGCGGTTAAAATGTCACTTAGTCAATTATTTCGAGTTGAACAAAGCACACTTTAAAATCTGCTATAGAAAAAAATACTTTTCCTATATATTTTACAGATAAATTTAAAATAGTTATTTATGTATTTATTTATTTATTATTATTATTCAACAGGACAGTGTCCCAATTACAGAATAATACATGCATTTAGAAAAATACATAGAATAAGAGAGATTATAATAATAATTCCATACAATAATAATTAAATACAATATACAGACATATACAAAGAAAAAAAAACTAGATTAAAGTATCTAATTTGGCTTTAAAGTCCCTAATATTGAGACAAAAATCTAGCTCAGAACAAACGGTATTGTAACAGCGACACATAGAACTGATTGGAGAATTATAGTGATAATTGGTACGTGACAAAGAAGGTGTGAAAGCATTGTTGCACATATTAACAAAAAAGTCAAGTTTAGCAAGTAAATCACGATCATCAACAATGTTATTTACAATTTTATACAAGAATATTACTATGTTCTTAAAACATCTGTTAGCAAGCGGCTCAAGGTTAAAGCTATCAATTAAAGAGGAATACTCACAGTCAGGCCAGTAACGAAAGATTCTGTAAAAAATATTTTTGCAAAATTTTTTCTGTATACCTTCGATTGCATTGATCAGATATTGTTGTGATGGGTACCATATAACAGTACAATAATCTAATTTATTTATAATGAAAGTATGAAATAAAGAAATGTAACATGAAATATTTTTAAAACCCGAAGTTGAACGAAGAATGAAGCCAATAAATTTATAACATGACTTTATTATATATTCTGCATAAAAAACTAAAGTTAATTTTGAGTCAAGGAATATTCCTAAATCTTTTATAGTTGTGGTTCGAGATAAAAGTACACCGTTCATGGAATAATCATAACTAAGTGAAATAGATTTTCTAGAAAAAGTTATAACTTGACACTTGTTTACGTTAAAATGTAACTGATTGAGTTGTGACCATTGACATATAGAATTTAGATCGTGCTGCAGTAATTTACAGTCTTCTAAGTTGGCAATAGATCTAAATAATTTTAAGTCATCCGCGTACATAAGGAAGTGGGAATGCTGAATTATATTTGAAATATCGTTAATAAATAACAAGAAGAGCAAAGGACCTAAAACGGAGCCTTGCGGTACTCCAGAATTAGCAATAAAGTTTCTAGATGTATAACCATTACAGTAAACATACTGAAATCGGTTGGTCAGATAAGACTCGCAAAAGTTATATAATTTTACAGAAAATCCGATTTTTCTTAATTTATAGAGCAGTATAGCGTGACTAACTGTATCGAACGCCTTCGAAAAGTCAATGTAAATGGCGTCGATTTGTCTCTTTTTTTGAAATTCATCAAAAAGGAATTGAATAAAATTAGTTAAATTTGTAACAGTTGACCGATGTTTAATAAAACCGTGCTGATGGATATTAATATAATTTTTGGTCTGACTATAAATTTGTTTAAACGGTATATGCTCGAAGATCTTTGCAATGGAATTTAGACAAGATATAGGTCGATAGTTACTGATTTTATTCTCATTTTTAAAAGTGGGCAAATTTTTGAGCTTTTCCAACTTTCCGGAAATGTATTTGTAGATATACTCATATTAAATAGAATATGCAGGGGATACACCAAAGATTCGAAACAACCCTTAAAAATATAGATAGGTATATTATCCGATCCTACTGATCTAGTGTTCTTTTGTGCTTTAATAGTGTTTTGTATTTCAATGAAGGATATCTCAGATAGAGTAACTAGATCACAAATAGAACTATCAATATTAAAACTTTCATCACTGATATCATCAGAATCATTATTATAAACACTTTCAAAGAAATTTGCGAAAGCGTTGGCTATTTTTGAGCCATTATTGAGAGCCTGATCATTGTGATACATTAATGATGGAATTTTAGATGAATCTTTTTTCATATTTATAAAATTCCAAATTTTATTTGGATTACAGGTAAGATCATTTTGTATAGAATTAATATATGTGTTGTAAGCATCTTTAATTAATGACTTGACTGTAGACCTCGCTATTTTGTATTGATGTAAGTAGAAAGTGTTGCCATTTTTGCGGTAAAGTTTTCTAAAGTGATCTTTCTCTTTTAACGTACATTTTATTTCATTAGTAAACCAGACAGGAAACTTATAGTTACGAATTTTGATTTTAGGAATGCACCTATTCAGTATGCTATACAGAAGTTTATAAAATTCATTTACTGCTAAGTTTATATCATTGAAAGACTCTAAGCATTGCCAATCGAATTCATTTAATATATTGTACAATAAAACATAGTCACCTTTTTTGTAGTCGTACATTACTGTTGGTTGTGTTTTTAGACTGGACGATACAACTTCAGATATTTGACATTCAATAAAAATAGCTGGGTGGTGTTTATCTTCAGAGAGAAGACAAAATATACTTTTATCAACATTACAATTTAAATTTGATAAATGACGTCCAAAATGTTATTATTTATATTGGGTACATTATTATATTGTTTCATATTTATCAGGTTTGCAAAATTTATAAATTTATTAAGGGCGAAATGATATAGATTTTGGCCCGCGGTGCAAGATTGAAGCCCGACGCGTAGCGGAGGGTTACAATGCACTTAGGGCCAAAATATATTTCGCCCGTAATACATACAATATTTTTTGCACATCCGGAGTACTGTTACTTCATCACCTTGGATCAAAGTAAAACGATGCCCAAATCAAATTTAGATCATAGTAGTCTATTTGACATATGTACGTTGTCACGAATAACAATGAAAACAAGCAAGTTAATGATAGATGTAATTATTTTAACTGGGCACGAAAAGCTCTAGGGTGAAAGTGACTGCTTTTTCGCCCTCGGTCGAAAAAGAGTGTCATTTTGCCCTTAAAATAATGCTATTTGTCCGACTTTTACGCCCGGATGTGCAAAAATCATTTTTTTTTATGTCCCGAAGCCTAAGATAAACACAATTCCTTTGTTACACAGTTCATATTTCAAATTAATGTAACTGACAGTAAATGTCACTGTCAGTATTGAATTGCATAATGAGCAAGACATGTTTTTTTTTTCGGCTCCTAAAATTTAACTGTTTTTGTTGTTCTATTCTCGCCCTATTACTACGAAAAATATATCAATTAATGCAGTAAGTTCTGTGCGAAGTAGTGAGTTAAAGTGTTGCTTCTGAAAATTCTGTGTAGTAGACTTATAACTAAAAATTGGTGCAAATTGCTCCTATACTACAAAATTTGTGTTAAACAAGTTCTTACTTATTTTAAGTCGCATCTTAATTAAACTGTTTATGATGACTCGCCAGTGTGGTTCTTGCCGACGGGGAGTTAACTTAAAATATCCTGGTGTTGTGTGCACCGGATGTTCAACTCCATTTCATACTACCTGTGCGGGTATTAGTGATGATAAGTATAAATTATATGCAAGTGCGGCTGAAGAGTGGCAATGTAGTGGGTGCCGTCCTTCAAGATCTAAATCCGCCAAGATGCCCCCTACTGACTACAGCACCATCGACGACACTGTTCCGTTTTCAGAACTATTCCAAGTACAATTTAATGCTTTTGAAAAGAGGATACTTAATATTATGAATTCTAAATTTGACGCATTACTAGCATCAGTAACAGTTTGCTCAAACAAGATATCTGATTTTGAAGCAAGTTTAAGGGTTATAAATGATAAAATTAAAACCATGGAAAACATAATAAAAGAAAATATAACTTTAAAAACTGAATTAAAAACACTAAAGTACGAGATTTAGAACAATATTCTAAATTATTATTATGAACAATATCCCTGAAAATCCTGGTGATGATTTAAATACTGTGATTTGTGATATCGGGCAAAAAATAGGCGTAACTGTTAATAGCAATGATATTGATGCTACCCATAGACTTCCCTCGGGAAACTCCAAAAACAGCAGAAACATTATCGTCAAATTTATATCGCGTACATTGAAAGATAAGTTCCTGTCAGCCGCGAGGAAAAATAAAGGACTTACTACTAATACTTTGAAGGTCCCCAAAATAAAATTTATTTTAATGAACATTTGAGCTCTACGAACAGTTTTTTGTATAAAAAAGCACGGGAAGTTTTGAAATCAAAGGAATATAAATACATTTGGACAAAGAATTGCAAAATTTTTGCAAAAAAGAGTGATTCTTCTAAAACCTACTTTATCAAAGACCTTGATGTTCTTTCAACGCTAAAGTAATTTTTAATATCAGCTGGTTGTCTTTGTGTAAAATTGTAATTCTTTGTTTAAAATGGTTAATAATAACACGGTCAATGTCCTCGGAAATAACATGTTTACATTTACACAAATAAATGTTCGTTCTTTAAATTCATGTTTTTTAAATGTAATAGATTTAATATTAGAAAAAGATTTTGATATTGTAGCGGTGACTGAAACGTGGATTAGCGACAACTCCCCTTCGCATTTATTTAATATACGTGGCTTTTTACGTTCGTGACAGCATCGTTTTTTCAGTGGTAGATACTACTTTTACGAATACTGTCAATAATGTAGAGCATTTGTGGATAAAGTGTGCTCTCAATAAGCATACCATCTGTTTTGGTGTAATATACAATCCAAATGAAAGATTTTATAAAGATCTCGAAGTTCTAGATATAGTATTAACTGAATTCACTTCTCCATATTGACTTCTCAATATGATTATGTAATCTGCGCTGGAGACATAAATGTAGACATGTTCTCTAATAATTATAAGACAAAATTTGTATCAGATATACTATCTAATAATAGAATGCATCAAATTATAAATAAACCTACTAGAAGGATTTCAAAAACTCTTCTAGATATAATTCTTGTATCTGATAATAATATCCATGTGGATTCAGGAACACTAGATACTAGCAACATTTCAGATCACGACTGTGTTTATAGTAACTTGCATTTTCCTAAAAGTAGTATCATACCAAAGACTATAACGTTTAGAGATTTTAAAAATTTTAATCACCACTGTTTTCATGAGGACTGTGATCAAATAGACTGGAACTTTATTTTCTCTTTAACTAATGTTAAAGACAAATTGGACTATTTAAATAATAATATTATTTCCCTATTTGACCAGCATGCTCCCATAAAGACAGTAAGAATTAATAAAAAATACAACCCTTGGATTACACCAGTCATAAAAATAATGCAAATAAAAAGAGATAAAGCATTAGTTCAGTATAAAAAATTCAAAACAGACGCTCAATTAAAACTATATAAAGAACTTAGAAATTTAACAACATTTGCAATTCGTCGTGAAAAGCAAGCATTTTTTGAATATAATATTAATCAAAATATAAATAACTCCAAGGAACTGTGGAATAACTTAAAACGTGTGGGAGTTAAAAATGAAAATAAAATTGAATTACCAGAAACTCTATTGAAACCGGATGAATATGGTGAATATACTATTAAAAAGGTCAATGTTACGGGCATAAACAAACAAAATTTGGACTACTTTAACAATAATTTTTACCAAAATAATAACCACTGAATATTTCAATTTCAAATGTGTAGATAAAGAAGAAGTAATAAAAGTAATTCAGTCACTTAAGTCTAGTGCAGTAGGTACAGACGGTATTTCCAGTAAAATGTTAAATATAATCATGCCCAAAATTATTGACCACATTACTTGCATATTAAATACTAGTATTGTGGATAGAATTGTCCCAGATATCTGGAAAATGTCAATCGTCAAACCTATACCCAAAAAAGATACTATAGCTTCATTTGACGATTTACGTCCTATAAGCATTTTACCTACCTTGTCAAAAGTTTTAGAGAAGATTTGTTGTAAACAAATTACTAATTATATACAAGACAAAAACATTTTACCACCCACTCAGTCTGGATTCAGAAAGGGTCACAGTACGAATACATGTCTATTGAATATCGTTGATGATATGATTAAAAATTTTGATAATTCTAAAGTAACACTTCTGATTCAAATAGACTTTTCACTGTAGATCATAATTTGTTATTAGCAAAGTTAAAACTATAGGTTTGGCTGGAGCGTGTTACAGTGGTGTTCGAGTTATTTATTAAATAGAAATTTTAAAATTGAAATGAACTCAAATACACAATCAGTTTATTCAAGAGTTTTCCCATCAACTCGAGAGTTCCACAAGGATCTATTTCAGGTCCACTGCTTTATTTATTGTACGTCACCGATTTACCAAACTCATTAAAAACCTGCTCTGCACATTCATATGCAGATGACATTCAGATTATAGCGACAATAAATAAAAGTGAAATTCATAATAATTTGAAGCTTATAAACGATGACCTTGAAACTTTTCCACTTGGGTCAAAAATAACGGGCTGTTAATTAATGCAAGTAAATCTTCACTACTAGTATATGACACAAATAAAACACCTACAGTCGTTCTTAATGGTACAACGTTACCACGGAGTAGTGTGGACAAGAGTTTGGGTATGCATTTTGATCAGAATCTCACGTTTCGAGAACACATCAAAAAAATTAATTTCTGCAAAACTAAAGCTCAAAATGTTATACCAATACCGTAATTTACTTTCATCAGAGATAAAACTTCGTCTTGCTAACTCGATATTTCCTGTATTAGAATATTGTGCTTGTGTTTATATACCTAACATGAGTCAAAATGATAAGCGCAAAATAAACCTTTTTCAAAGTAGCTGTTTAAGGTATGTATCCGGCGTTCGGAAATTTGAGCATATCTCTCAGTACCGTGTTGCAGCTAATTTAAATGTAATTGAAGATCGCTTAAAAATTCTTTTTCTCTATCTAATACATTAAATAAAAACTACGGATGTCCAAAATATTTGTGTGACAAGCTCGTATCAAAAGAAAATAATTACAACTTACGTGGCAATGATTTATATTCAATACCATTATTTAATAAAACGAAATTTAAAAGTTCATTTTCTTATTTAGCTCCTTCATTGTATAACAGTATTTCTAGTAATTTAAAATCTCTAAATTATAGTGCATTCAAAAAACATATACAAATTTATTACAAACATTAATTATGAAAATATTTGGTTATAAAATGAATGTTCTCCTATTGTAATTTCAATTATTATAAATCAAAACTATTTCTACATTTTTCTGTTTTCTTTTCTTTTCTTCGTTTTTCGGAGTGATTTTTGTATTACTATGTAATTGTTATTATATTGTAATCTGGTTAGGTGGAAGATCAGCCTTGGCTGAATCTCGCCATTGGATTTATTTCTCAATAAAGTATATTATTATTATTATTATTATTATAATAATTATTATTATTATAATAATAATTATTATTATAATAATTATTATTATTATGTATATTATTATTAAAAAACTAATCACTTCAAATTAATAATAGTGACATTTCAAAAAGAAAATAGTAAATAAAGCAATAGTTTTATGCAATGGAACAGTTCGCAGCGTTAGTAAAAACGTAAGTATATATTTAAATTAATAAAGTTAAATAGCGGGAGGTTTAGTATTGGCCGCATTAGATTTTCTTTCTTTGGTTCAAGTTTGACATCCTAGACAGCTAAACAGCCAAACAGCTAAACAGCTAAACAGCGTAACAGCTAAACAACTTTAGAAACCTGTCCAAGGTTCCCAAGCCAATAACCTGTTCTAGGTTACCAACTTGGCTCGCAACGTGGGAACGTGCGTGTTGAAACTTGTTCAAGGTTCCCAAGCCAATAAGGTTACTAACCTGTTCAAGGTTACCAACTTTGCTCGCGCTGCTTATAATATTCTGACATTTTAGTTGCAGAGAGTATTTGCAAGCAAAATTACCAACGTAACTGTGTTCGTTAAGTGATTGTGTTATTAGAAAAATAAAATCAGCTTTCTATTTAATTAAAACATTGGTTAGATATGGCGAAAACATATAAATAAATTTATATTAATAATATCAAATTGTATTAAAAACCGAAGTGCTTGTGCCGTTGTCCTGTGGCCGCGTGCCAGGGTGTCTGGGCAATCGGGTTCGATCCCGACCGACGCCAAATATTTTTCGAATTTTAAATGGCACAAAAGTGACCCCTGTGATGCATTCTCCACGCCAGCAATGAGTGGCCGTGAGGTGACGCCTAGTAAGCGCCCGCACGGTACAAATATGTTATCATCATTACCGATATCTGCGATAAAGCAGATTGTGGCACACTCAGAAATGGTTAATATGCCGTGATGATATATTTATATTTATTTATTTATTTATTTAAGTGCGTGTTCCAATAAAACCGAAAATTTATTTAATCTTGAAGCACGGATTTTTGGTAATAAGAGAATAATTTAAATAATGGAAGATATCACAAATATTTTGATAATTATATACTTATATCCGATAAATAGAATAGAAATGTTTGTTTAAATCTCATTCGTTTATTAGAGCTTTAACTGTTAAGATCCAAGTATTAAAGGTTATTGCAACCAAATATAGTTGACAAAAGTTGTTTAGCACCTTTGCTGCCATGGCGGACATCGTGATATTTCGTTGTGCGCCAAGGCGGACACTGGTGTCCGCCAGCGTTTGTTTTTCGCTTTACGCCAAGCAGACAAAATGTATTGGAAGAAGCATTGAATACGTGTCTGCTGTGGCGCCCTAGGATATTTTGACTATCTTGGTTTTTCGATATGTCTTATAGTAACAGTTTTAGAGATGTGTCCGCTATTTGTGTACGCTCTGGCGTACAGAAAATAAATTAATATTTTTATTTTAAGAGGCCGACCGGACACGATAAAAAAATCAGGTATACATATTCAGCCGTATTCATAGTAACTGAGATAGACCTGGTTTAACTTCGATTTACTTAGACTAGGTTTAAACCAGATCTAAATATGGTTATTCATAGTCAAACTTAGACCTGATTTAAACCTGGTCTAAGTAAATCGAAGTTAAACCATTCTATCCAGTCGTCTATGCCCATACATTGCACTGCTCATGCGTAGTTAATACAATTTTGACATTTGTGATCACAGCTGTTGTTGACTGGGCTGATTTCTTACAAATAAAACTTTTTATTTACTGTTAACAACGACATTAATACAATTAATTTTTACCTTGATTGCTGTATCACACATTGATGGTTTTAGTACATCAGGATTTGCAAGGGAATATGGAAATAAAATTGAAATGATTCTGGATATGATGTAAATTTAGACGAACATAATTTGCAGTTCCCCAAAAATAACGCTCAAACTACTTCCAAAAATAAAATATTAGTATCAGAACCAACAGATCAAATTTAATATTTAAACTGGAATACGAAATGAAAAATCAATTACATTAAATATGAACTTTTTATGATAAAATATTACTGGATTGCAGTCAAATATTCATTTAGTTTAATCATACAACACATGCAACTTCTTCAGATGAAACTTCTTAAAAATTGTTCAAAAATTGAATACATTTAACAGTAATACATAACAATTACACTGTCGCTTATTTAATATAATACATAATCTTACAATATATTATATATTAAAATTCCTTCAATATGGTACACTCTTTCGTCCACTGGTATATTATCCAGTATTATTATTGTCCGAATATGAGCTTTGATGTAGTAGCTTTAGTTGGATGAAGCAAAAAAATTTATATAAATTATGGTGTGATCATAATTGTTTTAAAAAGAAAAGCGATAGCCCTTGACAACTCCAAATGCAGTGCGAATCATTGTACTTTGGAAAAACTGTGTAAGTTTGCTAAAACAGATTGTATAACTTAATAAGTTGTTACAATTTAATATTTTATCTAATAAATTATTACCAGATTCACTTTAATAATTCTCTATTCAAAGATATAATGCTCAAAACTTGTATATCAACTGAAACTGCTCGCTTCTTTTTGCTGTTTGCATTTTCTAATATTGGTATTATTCTGTCGATTAAATTCTGTAGTTTTCTTTCTTAGATCTGTAAATTTAAAACACTTTAAAAAACCAACTTACACAACTGAACATTTCCTGAAATACTACTTAACCTATAATAAATTTCTTAGATTCATATAATTTAAAATAAACCTTTTGATTTCTCCTCATATATTCAACTATGTTTTGTTTTAATATCTTCCACATAGTTAAAATGCTCAAAAATTTCTTGAAGATCATTATCCATCATGAACTTTCTAAAAATGAAATAATGCAAGTTACGAATACATAGCAAAGTAATATTATAAACATTAATATGATAATATTTATAACATACTACTTACCAAAAATATTGTATTAAGTAATAATGTATTTAATTTGCATTAAACATACAAAATTATATTTTCATAGTTCTGTCAACTGACTTAATACCGCATTAAACTGGGGTACGCGCAGGTCTAAAATTTAGTCTAGAGTTAGACCTGTACTAGACCTAAACTGCCTCTATGAATAGCTTTTTTCGCCGGTCTAAGTTAGACTGGAGATAGACTAGGTTTAGAGTCGAACAGAAGCACTATGAATACGGCTGATTGTGAGTAAATGACGTAAATGAGCATTATAAAAAGCAGTTTGTGAAAAATAAATATAAATTCTTTATTATAACTTTACAATATTATACAAAATAAGTTATATGAAAAGAAGAAAAGGCATCTCCATAGGCATATTTACAATTTTTTCGCACGTTCTGACATGATTTAGATATAACCCTAATGATAGATTATACTACTCTGATGAAAAGAAATTTACAGAATACAACAATTCAACATTATTGCACATATTGTCCATACAAGTTTATTCGTGTCCGCCGATTCCATTGTGTCCGCTAAAGGTGTCTGATGTGGCGTAGGAAAAAAGAAGAAATGTGTCCGCTCTAGCGCCTTGAGATCTAAAAGCCAGTATGTAATAATACTGCGCCAACGGCAGACACCGGTATCCGCTCGTATTTTTATTAATAACTAATTACTGAATAAAGATAAAATAAAAATAAAACTACCAAACTACATAGAATTAATCCTGTTATAAGGTACCAGTTTTGGTCTTCAGGGACAATTTTGAAATGACCGCTTGGCAGCGAAGGTGTTAGCTGTTTAGCTAATTAGCTGTTGCGAGCAAAGTTGGTAACCTTGAACAGGTTATTGGCAACTGACTTTAAGCGATACGCTAACTAGTGGCAAAAATTCGAACTCTAGGAGTTGAGATAGATTTGGCGCGCTCTGTATATAAAACATTGTCGTATCTGAAAAAATTAATATTATTTAAATATTTCTTGCTTTCTATTATAATAATTTGTGAAATTTACCATCGTAGATCTGTTTTGCAGATAGTGTATTGTATGTATAATAATTAACTTATTGTATTAATTATTATATACAAATAACTGCATTCTAACCTTTAAACAAGTTTGTTTTCGAAGTTTCGTTAATTTTTGCATAATTGTTTTTTATATTAAAATGAGTAATATTTACTGTTCTGTACCCCAATGCAAGTCGTTATTTAAAAAAAAAAAAAAAATAACAGAATATGTAAGTTACCATTCTTTCTCTCAAAACGAGAACAAATTTGGAGATAAAGAGAAAATTGACCGGCGAAAAACATGGATAATAAAATTAAAAATAGGGAAACCAGTTTCTAAATTTATGAAGGTCTTTACATTTGGCTGATAGTGATTATTTTACCAGAGGTATGTATACTGCAAGAGGAAAAGTTTTATTTGCAATAAGTATATGTTCTTTTTTAAATGTTCATACAAATAAACGAAAATGTTTAAAACAAACTGCTGTACGTTCTAAAAATTTGCCCACTTTAAAGCATGAAGACAAACCTTCCACTAGCAGTAGCCGAAATTCTCGCTTATTTGTAAGAAATTATAGAAAAAAGAAAACTAATATTTATCATGTTGAAAATGTATTGCATTCTTAAGCAGAGTTTGTTGCTGCCGAAGCTTTATTAGTTTAAAAAAACACCAAAAAAACACAAAAACACTCCTACAAAGATTATAGTTATCATATGATTATCTCAACTCCGTGAGTTCAAGTAAATTCCGCTTTGGCGCTGCGAGCTTAAAGTCAGTTGCCAATTGGCTTGGTAACCTTGGACATGTTTCAACACGCGCGTTCCCACGTTGCGAGCAAAGTTGGTAACCTTGAACAGGTTATTGGCTTGCGACCCTTGGACAGGTTTCAACACGCGCGTCAAAACCGGTTTCAACATACCTTGAACCTTGAAACCGGTTTCGACGCGTTTGTGAAGGAGTGGGGAACCATGGTGGGGATTGGGGGCCAATGAGGCTCGCATACGGCGTGACGTCGCGACCAATCAAATTCCAAGATCTGGGTCGGGGATTTGTTTGAAACTTGTTTCAACCGATAGGAGAGTATATACAACCTCTTGCGTTTATATCTTCAGTTCAGTGCTTATTCCAGAGCTGGTAAGTAACTTAAAAACCTGTTTCAAATAATTTCCGTAATAGCTGTTGGAAGTCAGTTTATTAGCTTTGGCATTATTGTTTTTCACAATTTATAAAAAATAAAATTAACAAAAAATATATAAATAACACTCGAACTATTATTAAGCAATAGTTTTTTATTAATACCCTAATTACAATGTATTTTACCTGCTTTATGTTATAATGAAAGTAATAGAATATTTCTACAAATTTTATATATAAATATTTTTTAATAATCCTCTTATTATTGGATACAAAATAACATCAGATATTTTTTAATAATTAACAAGTTATAGTTAAATTATTTTTTAAAATATTTTTTTTACGTATAATGATCATTTGTAAAATTATTCTTCGTACTATCTGCTCTTATTGAGAGACAGTGGTTTATTCGGCACTTCGGTAAGTCGGGCTTACAAACCCCGCAGTGGTGCAAATATAGATAAATTGCGTACAGTACAGATGATTATTGACGTACAAGTGCTATTCAAATATACTTTGCTTTGTAATGTCTTTTAGACCTCAGAAAGCCGAAATTCCTTTCGAGTTGAATTTCAGTATCAAATATTCTTTTTATTTAATTCAGCCTTTTACTTACGCAAAGTATATGTATTATATTGTTTCTTAGTACTAAAGTCCGTCTGTTAGTAAAGCGATATATATGAGCATGCAATTGTGGCTGGTCTGCTGTAAAATTATTAAAAAATAAACAATAATTTTTTATAAATCTTTTTATTAATATTCTACTATATTTCTACAAAATTAAACATTTATTAAAATAGGTATTAAAATTTACATGCATATAATACAAATAAAAAAGAATTAAAGTATAAATATATAATACAAGCTACTATTAACACTTTTATAATAGTAAGGTATATAATACATATTTTTAAAGTATGCATTGTTACTAAACTTAAACTAAAAATATTTACAATATTATTTTATTGTTCAATGTTTTAATTTTTATATCCAAACGGAACAGAATCATATTCTTCAAATTTTCTTTTACATTATGTAGGCTTAAATGTTTTTTTCTCATTACGCGTATTAACTTCATGTTTTTCTGTTCTTCGTATGGTATTGAATGTAATCTTTTGAGGTTCTGCATCTACATTCATATTCATTTCTTTTAATGTGTTAAAGTTAACAGTTTTGCTAACCTCATGATTTATACAAATACCCTTAACCTTACATACTTTATAATATTGTTTGTCTGCGGCGAATAAACAATATACGCGTAATTTTCCGGTCCACCAGAAGCAAATTCTGTTATATAACTACCGGGACTGTAACTAGCCAGTTCATCTGTCATATCACCAAAAATAGTTCCCAATATAGGGTCAACATCTCCGGACTGTGAAATAAAAATTACAGAATCTGTATCGTAATATAGTACTCTCTTTTACAGCTGTTCGAGATAATTGTATAATTTTAAACGAGCCTGTGTTGTAGTGTAAGCCGCCAAACAAACATTTACCGTAGATAACACGTCGTAAGTTTCTTCAGTATATTCGTAATTTACTACGAGTGTATTATCGTTAATAGGCAAAACAGTATTTACTAAAATTAAAGGATTAGACATCATATTAAAAATTCGTCTGGTCTGTTGATTATTTTAGTTCTTGGCTGGTTTTCCCCAAAACGAATTAAGCATTAATTTTGCTTAAGCCCTCAAACCAGGATTTTCTAAAATTTCAACATACTCCAGTCGCACACCTTCCTTCCCAAATTTTTTTTTAACATACATGTTCTTTTGCTCTTTTGTTACGCACTCTTTTGGCCACCCCGATGCTTGTTGTTTAATTTTTATAAATTTGTTCATCATGTTTGTAAAGAATCTCATTATATTCTCTGTTTTATCATATTTTTTAGTCTTATGTCCCCAAATTTCGTATATTTGAAGTATTGTATAAACCATTTCATTAGCTTTTATAACTTCGTCAATGATCCAGGTGTCTGTTATAGCCCTTTCCAAAACACTATGCGCGCACTTTTTATTGCTTTGGTTCTCAACGTATAGTCTACAAAGGGTAAACATTAACTTGCTATTCATTTTACAGGGTAAAACAGGATGATAAAGATTTTGAGGTCGTAAAATTTTACATTTTATTACACCGTTGATACCACTAATATCTTTGGGACACTCATTGCCAACGTATACAGTAAGGTGACCTACAGGGTATTTTTCATATTTACAAATATAAGGATAAAGTGAACAAATATCAATATAATAAATTTTCTCACCATCCCTAATTTTATAGTATGTTTTTGTGTTTCCTGTTCGACCGCCGTAAAAAGCATCGCGTGGATTAAAAGGCACGTTTGTAAGAAAGAATTGTTTGTATATTTAGTAATTTCGCGGTTTGTTTGAATTAGTTGTCTAAAATGGCATTCCCACATTTCAATAACCTGTTAGCCAAGCGAACGTAATCTATTTACTTTAGCAACAGTTGACTCATAGCGTAAATTAAAAGACTCAATAGGGCTATTATTTAATGGTTTATCTCTATTAAATTTAAAACATTCAGGGTGACCGTGATAATAACAGCTGTGAAATTCAAACACCTGATTTGTCTGTTTACAATAGCCATCAACTTTTAGACCCCCTAATTTAACTTCTTTTTGTTTAGCGGAGTGTAAAATATTAATTTTTTGTGTGTACTCTTCCCACACAAGCCACTGTATTACAATTTTGGATTGATTATCACGGCATCTATATCCACCCTTTGGTATAATTCCAATGGTATTAGGCTCAAGGAAATTATGTCGATATAATTTATTACACGCTGATGCTATGAGTATATAGGATTAGCGGGTTCTGGAACAGATAACGATCTAAGATTGACGTCATAGATAAAATATTTTAAAGACAAGAATTGATGACGTCACGAGATTTTAAAGATAAGGATTTTGGGACGTAATAGAACAAGATGGCTGCCTTGTGACGTAATACACGATGGTGATGTCATAGGAACCTTGATATTTTAAAAACATCTTGAAGTTGGTTCTCAAGAGTTCTTAAGATTTCTTCAAGATGTTCTTATCAGATTGTAAGATTTTTCCAAGACGTTGTTATCAGTTCTTAAGATTTCTTTAAGACGTTGTTATCAGTTCTTAAGATTTCTTTAAGATGTTCTTATCAGTTGGTAAGATTTTTCCAAGACGTTGTTATCATTTCTTAAGATTTCTTCAAGACGTTTTTATCAGTTCTTAAGATTTTCTATAAGATGTTTTTTATTATTTTTTGAAGGGTATCAAGTTCGGTGTCTTTTTCCACTAATTCGGGGGCGTAGAATGCGATGGTGGTATTATTTTTACAATAAATTTATAATTTTATAAAATTAATTAATTATTATTACATAAAGAGATAGCATTTCCTGCTAGAGATATGATTTATTTATTTTGCATGCTACGTTTTCTTTATTATTTCTTAAAAGGTGTTAAGTTGGATGTCTATTTCCACTAATTCGGGCACGCAGAATACGATGGTGGGGTTATTTTTACAATAAATTTATAATTTTATAAAATTAATGTATTATTAATGCATAAAGAGATAACATTTCCTGTTACAGATAAATGAGTAATATTTTTATACAATTTTATTTGAATTATTCACAAAATTCTAAATTATTAATTTTTCCTTTAAACTGGACATGTAGTTTTCCAATTTCTGCCTCTCGGTTTAAAATATTCAACTCTGGTTGGGATATTTTGTTGAAATAAACCCCCAGAAACATGTTGGAGTCTTCCAGTTTCATAGGAATTTGTTCGCCGAAATTTGTTGGCATTTTTCTCAACTTTAATATCTTATACTTTTTTCCTTCAGTTAGCTTTTCAGCGAAACACAGTGGTTTGACTTTGGCAAATTCGTTGAATTTTAAAACCACTGAAGCCATTTGCTGTGATGATTAGTTCAGTTACTTATAGTTATCTGTGAGCAGAAGAAGAATTCTGATCCATTTTATACTCTCTATTTGAATATAATGAAGTTTGCTTGAAGATTAATTTTAAAAAGATTAATGGAAAACATTAAAATAAAACACAATATTAGAGTATAAATAAAGCTTTTATTACTAAGCATAATATATTAATAAATGTTGATTACAAATTAAATTTATTTACAATTATTACTAAATTAATTGAAACATTAAAAATATACAATTATTAAAGTACAAATAAAACTTAATACTAAATACAACATATTAAGAAAATTTTAATTACAAATTAAATTTATTACAATAACAATATGTAACTGACGAATGCCAGTGAAATATTGATTAATACACATGGTACAATAGTTGTTATTTTCAGCACATAGAAAATTATACATATTATTGTTACTTAAAATTATATTTTTTTTTTAATATTAGTATAATACCATTTTTCTGATAATAAATTATTAATAGACAAAAAGGAATAAAATAAATTTGGATTTAAATTTTTATTATTTATAAAAGGAATTGAATAGGCAAGGTCAGTGAAGTTGGCAGAGGCATATTAGAATTATCATATTTTTTTTGTTTTATAATTTTTTGCTCATTTTTTGCTAATTTTTGCTGTATATATCAAATTTTTTGCTGTTTACCAAATGAAGTTATAAACAAAAACAATTATACCTGCTAATTTCACGTAGCAGATCCCTTATGTAAAATGCAAAGTTTTTTTAAGCTATAATTTTTTGCTCATTTTTTGCTAATTTTTGCTGTATTAAACAAATTTTTTGCTCTTTACCAAAAGAACCTATAAACAAAAACAATAATACCTGCTAATTCACGTAGCAGACCCTTTATGTAAAATGTAAAATTTCTTTGAGCTATAATTTTTTGCTAATTTTTTGCTAATTTTTGCTGTATAAATCAAATTTTTTGCTATTACCCAAAAAAAGTTATAAACAAAAACAATAATACCTGCTAACTTCACGTAGCAGACCCCTTACGTAAAATGTAAGGTTTTTTTAGGCTATAATTTTTTGCTCATTTTTTGCTATTTTTTGCTGTATAAAACAAATTTTTTGCTGTTTACCAAAAAAAGTTAAAAACAAAAACAATAATACCTACTAACTTCACGTATCAGACCCCTTATGTAAAATATAAAGTATTTTTGCGCTATAATGTTTTGCTCATTATTTGCTAATTTTTGCTGTATACATCAAATTTTTTGCTGTTTACTAGAAAAAGTTATAAATAAAAACAATAGTACCGACCTGCTAACTACACGTAGCAGCCCCTTATGTAAAATTATTTTGGTTAATTTTTGCTGTATAAATAAAAATTTTTGCTGTTTAACATAAAAAGTTATAAACAAAAATAATGATAACTGCTAACTTCACGTAGCAGTCCCCTTATGTAAAATGTAGAGTATATTTGCGCTATAATTTTTTGCTCATTTTTTGCTAATTTTTGCTGTATACTTCAAATTTTTTGCTGTTTACCAAAAAAAAAATTATAAACAAAAACAATAGTACCTACCTGCTACCTGCACGTAGCAGCCCCTTATGTAAATTTATTTTGGTTAATTTTTGCTGTATAAATAATTTTTTTGCTGTTTAACATAGAAAGTTATAGACAAAAACAATGGTACCTATCTGCTAACTTTATGTACCAGACCCCTTGTGTAAAATGTAAAGTTTTTTGCGTTGTAATTTTTTGCTTATTTTTTACTAAATTTTGCTGTACAAATCAAATTTTTTAATGTTTAACAAAAAAAGTTATAAACCATAACAATAATAACTGCTAACTTCCCGTAGTATACCCTTATGTAAAATGTAAAGTTTTTTTGAGCTTTAATCTTTTGCTCATTTTTTGCTAATTTTTGCTGTATAAAAATTTTTTTTTGCTGATTACCAAAAAAAGTTATAAACCAAAACAATAATACCTGCTAACTTCACGTAGCAGACCCCTTATTTAAAATGTACAGTTTTTTTGCGCTAAAATTTTTTGCTCATTTTTTGCTAATTTTTGCTATATAAAACAATTTTTTTGGTGTCTAACAAAAAAAGTTATAAACAACAACAATAATACCTGCTAACTTCACGTGGCAGACCCTTTATGTAAAATGTCAAGTTTTTTTAAGCTACAATTTTTTGCTCATTTTTTGCTAATTTTTGCTGTATAGAACAAATTATTTGCTGTTTACCAAAAAAAGTTATAAACAAAAACAGTAACACCTGCTAACTTCACGTAGCAGACCCCTTATGTAAAATGTAAAGTTTTTTTGGGCTTTAATTTATTGCTCATTTTTGTTAATTTTTGCTGTATAAAACAAATTTTTGCTGCTTGCCAAAAAAAAGTTATAAACAAAAACAATAATACCTACTTGCTAACTTCACGTAGAAGACCCCTTATGTAAAATGTAAAGTTTTTTTGCTCGATAATTTTTTGTTCATTGTTTGCTAATTTTTGCTGTATAAATCAAATTTTTTGCTGTTTACTAAAGAAAGTTATAATTAAAAAAATTAGTACCTACATGCTAACTTCACGTAGCAGACCCCATATGTATAATTATTTTGGCTATTATTTTTGGCACCTTTTTGGTTAATTTTTGCTGTATAAATAATTTTTTTTGCGGTTTAACATAAAAAGTTATAAACAAAAACAATGATACCTATCTGTTAACTTTATGTACCAGACCCCTTGTGTAAAATGTAAAGTTTTTTTGCGCTATAATTTTTTGCTAATTTTTGCTGTATAAAACAATTTTTTTACTGTTTATCAAAAAAAGTTATAAACAAAAACAATAGTACCTGCTAACTTCACGTAGCAGAACCCTTATGTAAAATTATTATTATTATATTTGGGTAATTTATATAATATATATATATATATAATAACATAAAAAGTTATAAACAAAAACAATAGTATCTATCTTAACTTTATGTACCACACCCCTTGTGTAAAATGTAAAGTTTTTTGCGTTATAATTTTTTGCTCATTTTTTGATAATTTTTGCTGTAAAAGTCAATTATTTTGCTGTTTACAAAAAAAAGTTATAAACAAAAACAATAATACCTGCTAACTTCACTTAGCAGACCTCTTATGTAAAATGTAAAGTTTTTTGCGCCATAATTTTTTGCTCATTTTTTGCTAATTTTTGCTGTATAAAACAATTTTTTGCTGTTTACGAACAAAAGTTATAAACAAAAACAATAATACCTGCTAATTTCACGTAGCAGACCTCTTATGTTAAATGTAAAGTTTTTTTGCGCTATAATTTTTTACACATTTTTTGCTAATTTTTGCTGTATAAAACAATTTTTTTGCTGTATACCAAAGAAAGTTATAAACAAAAACAATAATACCTGCTAACTTCACGTAGCAGACCTCTTATGTAAAATGTACAGTTTTTTTGTGCTATAATTTTTTGCTCATTTTTTGCTAATTTTTGCTGTATAAAACAATTTTTTTGCTGTTTACCAAAAGAAGCTATAAACAACAACAATAATACCTTCTAACTTCATGTGGCAGACCCTTAATGTAAAATGTAATGTTTTTTTGGGCTCTTTACCAAAAAAAGTTGTAAACATAAACAATAATACCTGCTAACTTCACTTAGCAGACCTCTTATGTAAAATGTAAAGTTTTTTGCGCTATAATTTTTTGCTCATTTTTGCTGTATAAAATAAATTTTATGCTGTTTACCAAAAAAAGTTATATACAAAAAAAATAATACCTGCTATCTTCACGTAGCAGACCTCTTATGTTAAATGTAAAGTTTTTTTGCGCTATAATTTTTTGCTCATTTTTTGCTAATTTTTGCTGTATAAATTTTTTTTGTGCTGTTTATCAAAAATGTTATAAACAAAAACAATAATACCTGCTAACTTCACGTAGCAGGCCCCTTATGTAAAATGTAAAGTTTTTTTACACATTTTTTGCTAATTTTTGCTGCATAAAAAATATTTTTGCTGTACCAAAAGAAGTTATAAACAAACACAATAGTACCTACCTGCTAACTTCACGTAGCAGACCCCTTATGTAAAATGTCAAGTTTTTTGAGATATAGTTTTTTGCTCATTTTTTGCTAATATTTGCTGTATAAAACAACTTTTTTGCTGTTTACCAAAAAAGTTATAAACAATAACAATAATACCTGCTAACTTCACGTAGTAGAACCCTTATGTAAAATGTGAAGTTTTTTTGGGCTATAATTTTTTCCTCATTTTTTGCTAGTTTTTGCTGTATAAAACAAAATTTTTGCTGTTTCCAAAAAAAAAGTTATAAACAATTACAATAATACCTGCTAACTTCACGTAGCAGACCCCTTATGTAAAATGTAAAGTTTTTTTGCACTATAATTTTTTGCTCATTTTTTGCTAATTTTTGCTGTATAAAACAAATTTTTTGCTGTTTACCAAAATACATTAGTATCTACCTGTTAATTTCACGTAACAGACCACTTATGTAAAATGAAATGTTTTTTGCGCTATAATTTTTTACTAATTTTTGCTATTTACCAAAAAATGTTATAAAACAAATAATAATACCTGCTTACTTCACGTAACAGACCCCTTATTTAAAATGTAAAGACTTTTGCGCTATAATATCTTGCTTATTATTTGCTAAATTTTGTTGTATAAATCAATTTTTTTTCTGTTTATCAAAAAAAGTCATAACAACATCAGTGATGTGACGTCACATCACTGATATACAACTGCGAGAAAAGTTAAATTAAATCGCAAATTTTGAGAAAAGTGTTGTAAGATTTACTTACCTTTGCCAGATAAAAAATTTAAATCGATGGCTAGCTGTAACAATAATGGCAGGGTTGGGTTGGCCAGATGTTACGTCCGTCTTTATTATTAGCATAAATGAACATACCTTAATAATAATGCAATGTTTTCTTTATTTTATATAAATATAAATGTGGAGTTTATTTTTACCTAAATACATATATAACATACATAATTTTTGTCTAATTGGAGTACAAACAATATAGTTGAGTAAACTAAACTTAACAAGGGTAAATTAAACTAAGTATCCATGTAGGAATTTTTTTTTTATTGACAAAGTTGAATTTCATGAATTTAAATTAATTATTTAATGCACGTAAAAACGGTCGGCTCTCAAGCGCCATCTACTATTTTCTTACGTGAAATGAAGTATAGTTAGTAATGTATAGCATTACTATTTTTTCTTTTAGATAACATCTGAGACTGATATTTGTCTTTCATGTTTATTAGGCAAATGAATAACAATAACATATAAAAATATATGTCCACATAATGTATTATCTATTCGTTTCAATTTTCGCAACTTTTGTTTTCTACAATAACTTTTAACGAATTCTGTTCCCAAATTTCTTCTTCGAACAAGCCTCTATTGTTTTCTATATTTTCTTCTAGGTCAACTGTGTCATTTATCGCACTTTGTTGTATACCACATGCAAATTTTTGAATTAATTTTCTTTTTTCAGTTTCGCATATAGTGGGAGTAGTGTTGTTTATGAATCCTTCAGTATGTGACAAAGCTGTTACAAATATTGAATATATTATGTTCTTAATTTCATTGAAATCTGTTGCTAAAATTAACTGCCCAACTGCTCTAATATAAAATTGACAAACTTTTTTATGCCTAGTAGTAGATGGATGTATTTCTTTCCATCTACTGACAGCTTTAATTGAGCTACATCCACACGTATAAAACATGTAGGAAGTTTTGCACCGTTCTGCTTTGTCAGAACTTTTGTGCATTCTTCAATATATTCAGACATATCAGAGCAATTAGCAAATGCTCTGCACATTGCGCTTATTAAAGCAACAGAAAAGTCACTAACTGCTTCTTTAGGATTTTTAGCTCCTAGCCGTCGCCACTCAGCCAGTAATGTATAGCATTTCTATTTTGTCTTTCAGATAACATCTCAGACACTGATATTTGTCCTTCATGTTCTTTGGGCAAATGAATAACAATAACATATAAAAATATATGTCCAGACAATTCATTATCTATTCGTTTTAATTTTCGCACAACTCCTCCTGTTGCGTCTATAGAAATTTTCGTATAAATTTCTTTTTGGCAGTACGCATTATATAGACGCAATTGATCGGGTGTCCAGTAATGTATAAAAAAATTTAAACAGCCAATTTCATGAGTAGCGTACTGCATTGGTTTTTTTTTGCCATTAATTCCAAAGATTTTATTGGATCTTGATGTAAGAGATCCCTATTACGCAGCTCTGACTTAATTTTTCTTAATACTTCCAGGGATGGCGACGACTCGTACAACCTCTTCCGAGATAAAGATGCTGTCGAATTTGTATCGATCATTTATATATATTTACATCCCATTACCATTGTGGCGTCCCCTGTGTAATTTTCTACATTCAAAGTGACGTCCTTGTGCATAAGACGTCCGTATACCGGACGTCATATGCACATGGCCTTATAATTTTTTTTCTGATATCAGGGGGGCCTCTAGTATCGTATAGCAAAATTTGTTATGGACGTCAGAATGATAGCGGAATGGAAAATATATATTTTTTGTAGTTCAAAAAAAAATTTACTTGCGGCGCTAGTGCAGAGCTGGGCAGTAACTAGTTACTTTAGTAACTTAGTTACTAACTAGTTACTTTTTCGTAACTTGTAACGTAACTTAGTTACTTTTTAAAATATGGTAACTGTAACTGTAACTTAACTTGCTGCGGTAAAGTAGTTGGTAACTTTCCGGTTTTTAGTTACTAGTTACTTAAGTAACTTAAGTTACTAGAATGTAACTTAAGTTAGTCAAAGTAACTTAAAAAGTGGAATGTAACTTAGTCATAAAAAGTAAGGGTGGGATTTAAATTTCTAAGAAATATTTTGTTGAGGCTGATGCCTTTTTTTGAAACACTAACTAAAACTGTTTTGTTTTAAATAAATGTATGTAATAATTAAATTCAATATTATTGTTGATTGATTTCAAGCCATAATAGATAATAAAATAAGTAATTAAATTCATTAATAATAGAGTTTTTGTACGGTAAACAGAAAAACTAAAAATAACACATTATTTTAACTTTTAATTCTAGAATTAAAAAGTCACTAAATGTTAAATTTGACTTATAAAATATATTATTTTCAAATATTTTCCTCGCTTACAAATGATACGTTTTAATAAATTATAATTAAGCTGCCACTAAATCATCAAAATTATTCCAATTTTCAGGTTATACAAAATATAGTGTATTTTGTTCGTTGTTCTAAGGGTTGCAAGACTTGAATTCGTCTCATTTTTGCAAATTCCCTTCTCACAAGATAAAATGTCACTTTTAATTTTTATGTTATATTATATTGTAGGTCCGCAGGGCCTTTTTATCAGATTTTTGGGCCCTAGGCCAAATTTTTTTTCGGGCCCCTCTCCCTCTTTATAATAAAAAACAAGTACGTACAAATATTTGTACAATTATAATGTAAGTTTATTTATTAAAGAAAAAAATAAAATTGCCTGCTGAGAGAAAAGCTGATCAATTATACAGTACCGCATGCTCGATTCTAGTTTGACGTGAAATTTTAGCGTAATATTTTGTTACTCCTTTCTAGGGACGGTTGGCGATTTTGCCGGTTCTCGGGAATATGTTATTAGCGTAGCGGGGCCTCAAATATTTATAAAAAGATACTTTTTCATCAAAATTTCTTATATATGTGAGCGCGGGGCCTCAGATTGAAAATCGACGTCTGATCCGAGGTTTCCAATAAATTAATCATTATCCACTAATAAGTCTAGGTAGGAAATAATGTCTGCATGTTTTATACATTATAATGGTCATGTCATGGTAGAAAGAAAGTAGATTCTTTATATCTTGGTATAAGAAATCAAAATTGAAAAATAAATTAATATATTTTAAAAAAATCACAGCAACCGGGCCCTGCGGGCCCCTTGTCAAAGCGGGCCCTAGGCCGTAGCCTCGTGGGCCTAGGCGGTAATAAGGCCCTGTAGGTCCGTTGACATTAACAATAATAATCTGATTGGGTGTTGCCAAGCAATAACGTTAAAATTTAGGTTAACGTAGTTAGTGCAAAAACTCCCTGATATGTATCCTACACAATAGCTAAGTCAACAGTCTAAGTCTACACTTCACGCCATTAAAAGTAGTTAGAAAGTAACTCAAAGTAACTAAGTTACTTTTAAATAACTTAGTTCTTTCACCAAAGTAACTGGAACTTAAGTAACTTAGTTACTTTTTTTTGGAGGTAACTGTAACGGTAACTAGTTACATTTTAAAAGTAACTTGCCCAGCTCTGCGCTAGTGTCGTCCGGCGTATATATGCTGTATATACTGAAGTTTCATTCCAGCGACATTCTGAACTCCGTACGCTTGGCAACAGTGGAACATTGGGTTACTACATTAACGCGCAACTCTTCTAATCGTATTTAAAACTACATTGTGCACACATGATAGTATTTAAATTAATATTTATGTAATCAAACTTTTGTTTTGCAAAATCCTCTTAGTAAATGTAAAAGTCAAAATGTATAGTTTCAATGTAATAAATTTAAAAAAAGGTAATTATTTAAATACTCGTATCATAAAGCTGAATTATTAATTACAAAATATTGTGTAAATTGTAAATAAAAGTCAAATGTAAGGGTAAGAAGATTAATGATTAAATGTATGGAATAAATATTAGAACGGTATGCTACAGTGAAATATATAAATAAAATATTTGTAAACCTTTGATCTAAAATACGAAGACCGAAATTTTAAGTGTGTCGAAAAAGAGAGTGTAGAAATAATTATTAAAAGAAAAAATATTTTAAACATATTAATATGTACTACAAACGATTTATTACATATAAATATTTTTTACTCTAGGTACTTCTTCCTATTTCTCTTTACTTACTGAGGTGTTTCAATAAAGTGTTTTCATTTAATTAGAAAATATTTTTATACATTTTAGATAGTTTAAATACGTTAAAATATTTGCTTTTTATTACCTCCCGCTACCCTATAAGGGAGGTATAGAGATCGTGCTAAAAATCACATATCCAGATTTTAGTAAATGGCCACGTTTTAAGGTCTCTAGAATCCAATTTTAACATTTTCACGATGATGTCTGTATGTGTGTATGTGTGTTTGTGCGTGTGTGTGTGCGTATGTGTATGGATTTTGTTAACGCTCTAACTCAAATACTATCATTTAGAAAATTCTGAAACTTTGTATTTCTACCCTATTCTAATATGGGAAGACACCATTCGATTTTGGTGTAAATCGGATTACCGAAAATGGCACTTTACCTGAAGCTCATAATAGTTTTTCTTCAAAAAATATTTTTTAAAAAAAAATTCCGAAGCTTAGGATAAACACAATTCCTTTGTTACATAGTTCATATTTCAAATGAATGTAACTACAGGTGAATGTCATTGTCAAAAAATTAATAACTCAAATTAATAATAGTGACATTTTAAAAAGAAAATATTAAATAGAGAAATAGTTATATGCAATGGAACAGTTTGCAGCATATTCATTTTGTAATTTGAAAAATTTTATTATATGCGCTAGTGAGATATGTAAAAATATAAATGATCAAAAGTAATGACTTAAAGACACCGTATTTTTATTGCAATCTATATATGCAAACTTAGAAAGAAACACAGATAAGTAATTTGTTTATGTGTAACAACTAAAGATTAATGAAACAAATTTATGTTTATGAAATACTCTTTCTGGAAATAAGCAGGACTGTTCGATGTAATAATAGATATTTCATAATTTTCACTTATTTGTTTTTACCTCCTGCTACCCTTTGTAAGGGAGGTAGGTATAGGGATCTTGCTAAAAATCGCATCTTGAGATTTTGGTAAATGACCACGTTTTAAGGTCAGATTTTAACATTTTCACGATGATGTCTATATATATATGTGTGTGTGTGTGTGTGTGTAGATTTTGTCAACTCAAATACCATCATTCAGAAAATTCTGAAGCGTGTATTAACCCTCCCTATTCTAATATGGAAAAAAACCATTAGATGTTGGTGTAAATCGGATAACCGGAAACGGCACTTTACTTGAAGCTCATAATGATTTTTCGTCAAAAAATACTATTAGATGTCAGTTTTTCACATTTTATGCCTTGAAAATTGAAGCTAATTGAATTTTCAACAGGTATACATTAATAATTTTTCTATATATTTTACAGATAAATTTAAAAAATATTTTTTTTATAAATCCTGAAGCCTATGTTTTAAAGATAAACTATAAAAATAAATAAAAATAAAGCAATAGTTCTATGCAATGGAAGTTAATATAGTTTGCAGCATTTGTTTTTACCTCCTGCTACCCTTTGTAAAGGTATAGGGATCTTGCTAAAAATCGCATCTTGAGATTTTGGTAAATGACCACGTTTTAAGGTCAAATTTTAACATTTTCACGATGATTATATATATATATATATATATATATATATATATATATATATATATATATTATATATATATATATATACAGGGTGTCTCTTAAATAGGATGACATGGCTTAACCACAGATTCCTGAGGCTAAAATAAGACGATTTAACCAAACTTGCTTCTACCGGAAAGTGTACCATTTAGCCATATATGTATATATATATATATATATATATATATATATATATATATATATATACAGGGTGTCTCAGGACGAGCTTACGCTATCTATATTTTAAATACTATTTAATATAATTTAACGAAATTTGGTATCTAGGGGTTATACAACATGCCTGTTTTAACTAAAATATTTTCAAGGCTGTAGCACTTCCGGTTTGACCGGAAATTGACCTCAACTTTCTTATTTTAAATGGAATACGCTATATTTTATTTTACCATTGAATGCAGCGAAAAATTTTACATATGAAGCAATAAAAACATTTTACTCATGATCAACTACTTCCGGCGTTATTCAACTTTTTTTGATTTTTTGTCTGAAATCCGGCACATTTTCAAAACTCTGTATATCGGGAACGAGATCGAATTTTTATAATCTGAAAAAAGCCTTTTATAAAGGTGATTTTAAGCTACATTATCCATAGAAGAATCTTTGATTATTTATAAAAATGTGACGGGTACGTTACACCAAAATTACAGTTGACAAACTTCGAGAAAGACAATTTTTTTAAATGGAACCCCCCCTTTTTTATTACATAAATGTGTTCTACGGCAAAAAATAAGGGTACTTTATGTAACATGTCCTTTGTTGAAAGTTGATAGAATTTCAGTAAATTAGAAAAACATGTAATCTGGGTATAATTATAAAAGTATTTATTCTATGGCTATTGTGGGGTGGAGCGCCATCATGCTGGTACCATATTAAATTCCTTTGATCCAACGGTAAATTATCTAAGAAATCAAGTAGATGAGTTTGTAAAAACATTGTTTTTCCATGGTTTACTTATCCGTATTAATAAAATAATTATACCCAGATTACATTTTTTCTAATTTACTGAAATTCTATCAACTTTCAACATAGGACATGTTACATAAAGTACCCTTATTTTTTGCCGTAGAACACATTTATGTAATAAAAAAGGGGGGGTTCCATTTAAAAAAATTGTCTTTTTCGAAGTTTGTCAACTGTAATTTTGGTGTACCGTACCCGTCACATTTTTATAAATAATCAAAGATTCTTCTATGGATAATGTAGCTTAAAATCTCCTTTATGAAAGACTTTTTTCAGATTATAAAAATTCGATCTCGTTCCCGATATACAGAGTTTTGAAAATGTGCCGGATTTCAGACAAAAAATCAAAAAAAGTTAAATAACGCCGGAAGTAGTTGATCATGAGTAAAATGTTTTTATTGCTTCATATGTAAAATTTTCCGCTGCATTCAATGGTAAAATAAAATATAGCGTATTCCATTTAAAATAAGAAAGTTGAGGTCAATTTCCGGTCAAACCGGAAGTGCTACTGCTTTGAAAATATTTTAGTTAAAACGGGCATGTTGGATAACCCCTAGATACCAAATTTCGTTAAATTATATTAAATAGTATTTAAAATATAGATAGCGTAAGCTCGTCCTGAGACACCCTGTATATATATATATATATATATATATATATATATATATATATATATATATGTATGTGTGTGTGTGTGTGTGTGTGGATTTTGTCAACGCTCTAACTCAAATACCATCATTCAGAAAATTCTGAAGCGTGTTTTAACCCTCCCTATTCTAATATGGAAAAAAACCATTAGATGTTGGTGTAAATCGGACAACCGGAAACGGCACTTTACTTGAAGCTCATAATGATTTTTCGTCAAAAAATACTATTAGATGTCATTTTTTCGCATTTTATGGCATGAAAATTGAAGCTAATTAAATTTTCAACAGGTATACATTAATAATTTTTCTATATATTTTACAGATAAATTTAAAAAATATTTTTTTATAAATCCCGAAGCCAATGTTTTAAAGATAAACTATAAAAATAAATAAAAATAAAGCAATAGTTCTATGCAATGGAAGTTAATATAGTTTGCAGCATATGTAGGCATGTATTTCATTTAATAAAAATGAAATAGCGTGAGGTATTGTGTTGGCCACATCAGATTTTTTCATTTTATTTTGTCAGAAGGGGCTCAGTAACTCTCAGGGAAGATTGATAATTTCAGAACAGTTTACAAGCTAAAGCTCTAAAATTATCTTTTGCTGTGATTTATAATATTTTTTTTAGACGAGCATTGTGATAAGTATGACATATCAACGTAGTATCCTAACACTGAAAGTTGAACTTATAACATTAGTGTTACGATATATTTAATATCGTAATAGTTGACACGGTTGCTAGGTTACTGTCATTATTTTCTGGCTATATGTATATATTATACATTTGTCAGCTGTCCGTACGTTTGAACCTACATTTCAGTTTTGTAAAAAAAAGTAAAATTATTTATGCTCGTCTAAAAAATAATGTTCATAACTTGTATGAAATACAAATATCTTAGCTCGTGTGTATTGACTTGCACTCCGCTACGCGTCGTGCGTCAATTTACACTCGCATGATATTTGGTATTTTTCATAACTTGTTACGAAAATAACTATATCAAATATCCAGAATTTCGACTATACTCCTATGTTAAATAAAAAAATCTGATGTTGCCATCACATTACCTTCCATCAGTTCTATGTATTTTGTACAAATACCACATGGAAAGTTTCTATATTTTCAGTAAAATTATAACAAAAACGTATTATGTAATTTACACTTGACACTGACATATGTATGTCAATTAGAATTTTCTTAATAATATTGTAATATCCGTAAAAATTTCAATTTGTTGTAAAAATAGCCGAAGTGAATCCAAACGGCTGCTTTTCATATGTTTTCACTATTTTATTGGCATATGAAAAATAATTTCTTCAACAAATACATATTTAATATCTTCACGTTACTCTTTTAAATAATTTAATTTAAATACATATTTACCTAGAATAAGCGTATTAAAATCGGAATTGAATATTAATAACAAGCTTATTATTATAAATTTCATAAAAATTTGAATTTATTGCACAAATAGCCGAAGTGCATCCAAAAGGTTGCTTTTCATATATTTTCACTATTTTTTTAACATGTAACAAATAATTTGTTTAACAAATACCTATTTACTTGGAATAAACATATTAAAACCGGAGATTAATATTCATGTTAACCTTATTATTATAATTTTCGTACAAATAGCCGAAGTGAACCAAAATGGTTGCTTTGCAGATATTTTTCACTATTTTATTGACACGTAACAAATAATTTGTTCATCAAATAAAATTTTTACCTCCCGCTACCCTAGGTAAGGGATGTATAGGGATCGTGCTAAAAATCGCATATAGAGATTTTAGTGAATAAGCACGTTTTGATGTCCCCAGAATCCGATTTTAACATTTTTACAATGATGTCTGTAGGTATGTATGTTTGTCTGTCTGTGTGTGTGTGTGTGTGTGTGTGTGTGTGTGTGTGTGTGTATGTGTGTGTGTGTGTGTGTGTGTGTGTGAACTTTGTGTACAGATACGAATACTATTATTTTGAATTTTTGTTAAGTTTTTCAATTAGTTTTGTCAATATTCGTGAAATTTATTTTGTGTATGATATATTTGTTAAATGTAAAATAAAGTTTGTTATGAGGAAATATGAAAATATCTGCACTTTTTAATTGCAAGTTTTTGGGGCTATTTAAATAAATACATTTAAATAGTTCATTCTTTACTTATTTTCACATATTTACATTTACCGTCAGAGAAAATGGAATTGTTGTTCTTGTACACCAAGTGCAAGAACATTTCACATTTCTATCACATTTTGTACCAGCGAGTTCTTTTACTGTAAATACATTATTAAGATTTTGTCATTGTTTACTTGAATAAATGATATTTTAAATGACAAATTAGAAGTTCCATTTTCAAATTGCTTACGGATTGCCAAAATAAATTACCATTATCAAACATTGTAGGAATCTATGATGCTTGCAGCTAAGTATGCATATTGTTGTGAAAGAGTGTGCTTTGGTTTCTACATCAGAATAATGTATTTAATATTGGCAACGCTGCTGGACGTCACTGTAACGGTAGTATGAATAAAAATATACAAATTGGACGTCATAAGTACTGATTATGAAGTATATACTGTGGACGTCGGATTCACTCAGTGTGGAGGAGTTCATAATGTCGTCAAATGAACGGAAACGTATATCGTTGTACATCGACTTTATTGAAATTTGAACCGAAATTCATAATCAGGGGGAAAAATAAGTACATATACTTTAGAGTCGAAGCCTATCTCTATTCCTTTCGGTGGTTGCCACAATGTCCTAGCCACGAAAGGACGCAGCAATGATAGCGGGATGTAAATATATATATATTTATATGAATTTTAAGAGCAATAAGTCGTAGGGCAAAAAAAGAGTGGGAAAACGGAGAGGATATAAGGGAAGAGTAGGTCCTTAAGGACCTCGTTATACTGAATTACTAACAATGGAATGTTCACAAAACTTGAAGGTGCTTTTTGGCAACTGGAGGTCTTTTGATTGTCGACCTCGGGAAAAATTATGCTGAATTACTAATATGTGGAAATTTCGCAAAAATGTAGGAGCTTTGCTACGGGGAACTGGAGGTCTTTTGGTTGTCGACCTCGGGAAAGTTTAAACAGAAATAATAAAAATTACTAAAATTTTATATGAATTTTGAGACTACTTAGTCGTAGGACCAAAAATTAAAAAAAAACTGTTGGATGTATAATTATTCATAGACTATTATAAAATTTATAAGAATTTGGAGACTAATAACTCGTAGAGTCAAAAAGAGAAAAAAGAAAAAACAAACTGTTGGACGAGAAAAATCATGTAAACAATTTAAATTTTGTATTAATGAGTAAACAAAATTCCGGGTTTAATATACATAATGGACAATTTTAACAAAAAAATTAACGTTGTTGAATTTGTATCTTTCATTTTTCTACCTAATTCAATTCTAGAGTGACCAATAAGTGGTGGTTTTTCACTACGCGAAACACTATTAGTTTTTCCTATTACATAACAATTAACAAATAGGCCACTGATATCCGGATTGTTATTTTCTGTATATTTTTTATAACAAGTAATTATACTTTGGCATTCAGCACAATATGCTTTTAATTTAAAATAATTTTCCCCTGTATTATTTGCGTTTATAGCATAATATTTAAATATCCAGGCACATGGTAATTTTGATGAATTCCAAATTTCTTGTGCAAATATATTTGTCCATAATTTAAGTGTAAATTGCAGTTTTTTTTTACATATTCCTGTTTTTTTACTATAATATGTTAAACTTGTTGGTTTTATTTTGTTCCATTCTGTTACATTTATATATATTTTAAAATGTAATTCGCTTAAGGTTGCATCTTCTGAATTACTACTGTGGTAACTTTCTTCCGAGCTTTCTTCAATTGTTAATTTGTCATCATGAGATATTTGTCCTTCTAAGTTTTCACACACTTTGTTCGCATATATTCTTTCCTCAGATGACTCAATAGATTTCCAATACATTAAGGCTCTAGTGTATAAATTTTTAGAAGAAATACCTAATTTATTTTCATTTATAATTGCAGCCCATATTTTTGCCGAGGGAGGTAAAATTTTATTGTTACATGTATACATTTCGGACGATTGGTTTAAAATTTCATTTATTTTAAGAGAAATTTCTTTTGTCTTACGCCCTGCCATGTTTTTTTTAAAAAATAATAACAACAATATGAATATAATAAAAATGAAGATAAATTAAACAATTCACTTGCATCACGCTTTGATCACTTCGAACTATGTGAGGTCGCAGCGGCGCGCGGCCCTCCGAGACCACACGCAGGCTTACCCCCTCTTTATTCACGACGTAAATATTTGTAGGATTTAGATATTTTCTTCTCAATATTACCTACTATGAACTACGAATAAATGTATCTTTTAATATATTAGAACAAAATAAATACAATGCCTGGTGTGTTTTCAAGAGTAAAACAAAATACTATTCAGGGTCGGCGCAAGAAGGTGTGTAAGTTGTGCACCACAAAAAGCCACCAGATGACGCCAAATTGAGTTTTCAATTTACATTAGTTGTGTAGACAATACTCGTAATAATAATATAATTATAAATAATATCAATAATAATAATAATAATAATAATAATAATAATAATAATAATAATAATAATAATAATAATAATATTAAGTTCCATTACTTATACAGGGGGTTACAAAAGGGTAATTTTGTTCGAAGGTATATATATTTTGATCAAAATTTTCTTTTCCAATAATCGGAAAATTATTTTTTATTATTATTTCGAGCGCCACTCCTGAGATGAAATTTATATTAAAAATAATGAATAATCAAGGTAACTGACGTCGAATAGGAAGTAAATTAATTCGTAATTATTTTTAATAAATATTTTGTGTCGACCAGTGGCATTAAAAATGTACACTTCAAGAATTCAATTAAAAATAAGTAATATTGCTTAACATGCAATTATCCAGCAAATATTTTTTTTTATAATTTTCAATATTTGGTTAGAGCGCGTGAAATGTTATAGAAATTGAAACATTACATTTTACACAAAAAAAGTCTACTACGTGAATTTAACAGGTACTATTGTTTATGTTTATGACTTTTATTGATTAACAGGAAAAAAATTGATTTATACAACAAAAATTGGCAAATAATAAGCAAGATATTAAAGCGCATTTTAAATTAGGGGTCTGCTACGTGAAGTTAGCAGGTATTATTATTTTTTTTTATAACATTTTTTGGTAAACAGCAAAAATTAGTAAAAAATGAGCAAAAAATTATAGCGCAAAAAACATTACATTTTACATAAGTGGTTTGTTACGTAAAATTAACAGATAGACACTAATGTTTATGTTTATAACTTCTTTTTAGTAAACAGCAAAAAATTTGATTTATACAGCAAATATTAGCAAAAAATGAGCAAAAAATTATAGCTCAAAAAAACTTGACATTTTACATAAGGGGTCTGCTACGTGAAGTTAGCAGGTATTATTGATTTGTTTATAACTTATTTTGGTAAACAGCAAAAAATGAGCAAAAAATTATAAAGCAAAAAACTTTACATTTTACATAAGAGGTCTGCTACATGAAGTTAGCAGGTATTATTGTTTTTGTTTATAACTTTTTTTGGTAAACAGCAAAAAAATTGTTTTATACAGCAAAAATTAGCAAAAAATGAGCAAAAATTATTGCGCAAAAAACATTACATTTTACATAAAAGGTCTGCTAAGTGAAGTTAGCAGGTATTATTGTTTTTGTTTATAACTTTTATTGGTAAACAGCAAAAAAATTGTTTTATACATCAAAAATTAGCAAAAAATAAGCAAAAAATTATAGTCCAAAAAAACTTTACATTTTACATAAGGAGTCTGCTATGTGAAGTTAGCAGGTATTATTGTTATTGCTTATAACTTTTTTTCGTAAACTGCAAAAAATTTGTTTTATATAGCAAAAATTTGCAAAAAATAAGCAAAAAATTATAGCTCAAAAAAACTTGACATTTTACATAAAGGGTCTGCTACGTGAAGTTAGCAGGTATTATTGTTTTTGTTTATAACTTTTTTTGGTAAACAGCAAAAAATTTGTTTTATACAGCAAAAATTAGCAAAAAATGAGCAAAAAATTATGGCGCAAAAAACTTTACATTTTACATAAGAGGTCTGCTACGTGAAGTTAGCAGGTAGGTATTATTGTTTTTGTTTATAATTTTTTTTGGTAAACAGCGAAATAATTGATTTATATAGCAAAAATTAGCAAAAAATGACCAAAAAATTATAGCCCAAAAAAACTTTACATTTTACATAAGGGGTCTGCTACGTAAAGTTAGCAGGTAGGTACTATTGTTTTTGTTTATAACTTTTTTTGTTAAACAGCGAAATAATTGATTCATACAGACAAAATTAGCAAAAAATGAGAAAAAATAATAGCCCAAAAAAACTTTACATTTTACATAAAGGGTCTGCTACGTGAAGTTAGCAGGTATTATTGTTTTTGTTTATAACTTTTTTTGGTAAACAGCAAAAAATTTGTTTTACCGCAAAAATTAGCAAAAAATGAGCAAAAAATTATAGCACAAAAAACATTACATTTTACATAAGAGGTCTGTTACGTGAAATTAACAGATAGACACTAATGTTTAAGTTTATAACTTTTTTTAGTAAACAGCAAAAAATTTGATTTATACAGCAAATATTAGCAAAAAATGAGCAAAAAATTATAGCTCAAAAAAACTTGACATTTTACATAAGGGGTCTGCTACGTGAAGTTAGCAGGTATTATTGATTTGTTTATAACTTTTTTTTGGTAAACAGCAAAAAATGAGCAAAAAAATATAGAGCAAAAAACTTTATATTTTACATAAGAGGTCTGCTACGTGAAGTTAGCAGGTATTATTGTTTTTGTTTATAACTTTTTTTGGTAAACAGCAAAAAAATTGTTTTATACAGCAAAAATTAGCAAAAAATGAGCAGAAAATTATAGCGCAAAAAACAGTACATTTTACATAAAAGGTCTGCTACGTGAAGTTAGCATGTATTATTGTTTTTGTTTATAACTTTTATTGGTAAACAGCAAAAAAATTGTTTTATACATCAAAAATTAGCAAAAATGAGCAAAAAACTTTACATTTTACATAAGGAGTCTGCTATGTGAAGTTAGCAGGTATTATTGTTATTGTTAATAACTTTTTTTTGTAAACTGCAAAAAATTTGTTTTATACAGCAAAAATTTGCAAAAAATAAGCAAAAAATTATAACTCAAAAAAACTTGACATTTTACATAAAGGGTCTGCTACGTGAAGTTAGCAGGTATTATTGTTTTTGTTTATAACTTTTTTTGGTAAACAGCAAAAAATTTGTTTTATACAGCAAAAATTAGCAAAAAATGAGCAAAAAATTATGGCGCAAAAAACTTTACATTTTACATAAGAGGTCTGCTACGTGAAGTTAGCAGGTAGGTATTATTGTTTTTGTTTATAACTTTTTTTGGTAAACAGCGAAATAATTGATTTATATAGCAAAAATTAGCAAAAAATGACCAAAAAATTATAGCCCAAAAAAACTTTACGTTTTACATAAGGGATCTGCTACGTAAAGTTAGCAGGTAGGTACTATTGTTTTTGTTTATAACTTTTTTTGTTAAACAGCGAAATAATTGATTCATACAGACAAAATTAGCAAAAAATGAGAAAAAATTATAGCCCAAAAAAACTTTACATTTTACATAAAGGGTCTGCTACGTGAAGTTAGCAGGTATTATTGTTTTTGTTTATAACTTTTTTTGGTAAACAGCAAAAAATTTGTTTTACCGCAAAAATTAGCAAAAAATGAGCAAAAAATTAAAGCGCAAAAAACATTACATTTTACATAAGAGGTCTGTTACGTGAAATTAACAGATAGACACTAATGTTTAAGTTTATAACTTTTTTTAGTAAACAGCAAAAAATTTGATTTATACAGCAAATATTAGCAAAAAATGAGCAAAAAATTATAGCTCAAAAAAACTTGACATTTTACATAAGGGGTCTGCTACGTGAAGTTAGCAGGTATTATTGATTTGTTTATAACTTTTTTTTGGTAAACAGCAAAAAATGAGCAAAAAATTATAGAGCAAAAAAACTTTATATTTTACATAAGAGGTCTGCTACGTGAAGTTAGCAGGTATTATTGTATTTGTTTATAACTTTTTTTGGTAAACAGCAAAAAAATTGTTTTATACAGCAAAAATTAGCAAAAAATGAGCAAAAAATTATAGCGCAAAAAACATTACATTTTACATAAAAGGTCTGCTACGTAAAGTTAGCATGTATTATTGTTTTTGTTTATAACTTTTATTGGTAAACAGCAAAAAAATTGTTTTATACATCAAAAATTAGCAAAAAATGAGCAAAAAAACTTTACATTTTACATAAGGAGTCTGCTATGTCAAGTTAGCAGGTATTATTGTTATTGTTTATAACTTTTTTTTGTAAACTGCAAAAAATTTGTTTTATACAGCAAAAATTTGCAAAAAATAAGCAAAAAATTATAGTTCAAAAAAACTTGACATTTTAAATAAAAGGTCTGCTACGTGAAGTTAGCAGGTATTATTGTTTTTGTTTATAACTTTTTTTGGTAAACAGCAAAAAATTTGTTTTATACAGCAAAAATTAGCAAAAAATGAGCAAAAAATTATGGCGTAAAAAACGTTACATTTTACATAAGAGGTCTGCTATGTGAAGTTAGCAGGTATTTTTGTTATTGCTTATAACTTTTTTTCGTAAACTGCAAAAAATTTGTTTTATATAGCAAAAATTTGCAAAAAATAAGCAAAAAATTATAGCTCAAAAAAACTTGACATTTTACATAAAGGGTCTGCTACGTGAAGTTAGCAGGTATTATTGTTTTTGTTTATAACTTTTTTTGGTAAACAGCAAAAAATTTGTTTTATACAGCAAAAATTAGCAAAAAATGAGCAAAAAATTATGGCGCAAAAAACTTTACATTTTACTTAAGAGGTCTGCTACGTGAAGTTAGCAGGTAGGTATTATTGTTTTTGTTTATAACTTTTTTTGGTAAACAGCGAAATAATTGATTTATATAGCAAAAATTAGCAAAAAATGACCAAAAAATTATAGCCCAAAAAAACTTTACATTATACATAAGGGGTCTGCTACGTAAAGTTAGCAGGTAGGTACTATTGTTTTTGTTTATAACTTTTTTTGTTAAACAGCGAAATAATTGATTCATACAGACAAAAATAGCAAAAAATGAGAAAAAATTATAGCCCAAAAAAACTTTACATTTTACATAAAGGGTCTGCTACGTGAAGTTAGCAGGTATTATTGTTTTTGTTTATAACTTTTTTTGGTAAACAGCAAAAAATTTGTTTTACTGCAAAAATTAGCAAAAAATGAGCAAAAAATTATAGCGCAAAATACATTACATTTTACATAAGAGGTCTGTTACGTGAAATTAACAGATAGACACTAATGTAAAAATAGTAAATCTAGAAAGAATGATTTTTACAAAAATCAAAATGTTACTTATAGAGAAAATAATATTTGGAAATCTGCAAAAATTGTAAGCAAATATAAAACTCCAAGATCTTTTGTAATTAGAGATGAAAATAATCATTTAAAACGACGTAATACTATTGATCTTAGAAAATCATTCAAAGAACCAAAACTTAAATTTTGTAATACTGATCTAGATATTAATAGTAATAATAACAATCAAAATAATGAACGATTAATTAATTCTCAATTTTATGTAACTAGATCTGGAAGAATTTCTAAACCTCCTGATAAGTTTATAGCGTAAGAATTTCTTGTATTTGTGTAATAGTTATTAGTATTAATAACGCATGTATTTAATTGTAAAAAAGGGAGATGTTATAATGTGTATTCATTGTTATTTAATTTCATATTATTGGTAATAATGTATATTTCTTATTTTTATTATAATGTATTGGTTTATGAATCTATTGGCAACATTGTCTCATTGTATTTAAAATTATACTTGTTCTGGTGGGTCACTTCAATCAAGGTAGTCGTTGAATAAAGACAAGTTTAGTACGAGTGTTGTTCTTTAAATTTACTTCTCCTACACTTCAATTTTACATTTCATAAAATAAAATAATACATGGCGCAGCCGGTAATAAAAATAAATTAAAATAGTATAACATTAAAATAATAAAAGTTAAAATACTTATACGTGAAAATGACAAGCAATTTGAAACCTTCGTCTAAATTGCAACTTATTGGACATTTAAGTGAAAATTGGAAAAAATTCATACAAAATTTTGAAAATTTCATGATTGCATCGAATTTTGATGAAGAAGAAGATAGAAGGAAAATTGCAATACTGATGAATGTAATCGGAGAAGAGGCCGTTGAATTACACGATACATTCACATATGGAAAGGTAGGAGACGAGAAGAAATATGATAAAGTATTAGACGCATTTGCAAATTATTGCAATCCAAAGAAGAACATTCTGCATTCGAGATTTCTATTCTATATCAGGAAACAACAAGATGGAGAAAGCTTTGACGCGTTCCTAACCGATGTAAAAACTTTAATCAAAGATTGTGAATTTAAAAATCCAGATGAACTTCTACGGGATAAAATTGTATTATTTTCAAATGATCAAGAAATTCAAGACAAAATAATAAAATTAGGAATCATCGAATTAAAAGAAGCTGTTGAACATTTTCGAGTCGCTGAAATCACAAGGAAACAAATGAAGATTGTCCATTCCAAAGGAGAAGAACCGAAATTTTTCATTGATGCAGCATCATGTAGCAGTCCAAATCCAACGAAGCAACGCTTTCAAAAAGGAAGTAACGCTCCTCAGTCTAACAAATTTTATAGTTACAATAATCCTTCTTTTAGTTCTAGAGAGAAAAATTTGCCAACGAAGGTAACCAGAGAGAACCATGTACAGGATAAGATGTTAAGCAGCCAGAACCAGGGTCAAGTCGAGAACTGCAAAAGATGTGGATTAAGTCATACCTTTATGGAATATTGTCCTGCAAAAGGAAAGCAATGCTCTAAATGTGGTAAATTCAATCATTTCAGTAAGGTATGTCTAAGTAAAATGAATAATATACATGAAACTAATGTACAAAATAGTATTTGTAATGAATCAGATAATGAAGAATACTTTTGCGGTTCAATTAAAACAAAATTTATAAGTTCACTTTCTTGGAATGAAAATATTAAAGTAGAAAATTTAACTGTTAAATTCAAATTAGATACTGGTTCTGATGTTAACATATTATCCTATGAAATTTTTGAATGTATAAAAAATTCTTTAAATCAATTAAAATTACAAAACTGTTCTATGATATTAGAAGCTTATGGAGGTTCAAAAATTAAAATCATAGGTTCAATCAATTTGAATGTGTATCATAATGGAATCTGTTATAATGAAAATTTTATTATTACTAACTCAAGTAAAACAGCAATATTAGGATTGAAAACTTGTGTGAAATTTGGTTTAATTAGTAGAAATATAAATGCTCTTAGTAATATAAATACTAAACAAATTGTTTTATTAGAATATCGTGATGTATTTGAAGGAATTGGCTGTTTTCCCAAAGAATATTCAATTAAGTTAAAAGAAAATGCAGTTGCTAGTGCAAAGCCCCCTCATAGAATACCAATAGCAATACGAAATAAAGTAAAAGATGAACTAGATAAACTATGCAGAAATAATATTATTGAAAAAGCCGAAAATGTTGATGGATGGATAAATAAATTAGTAATTGTAGAGAAACCAAATGGTTCTTTGAGATTATGTCTTGATCCTAAGGACTTAAATAATTCAATTAAAAAAGATTACTTTACTATTCCAACATTATCAGATTTAACTTACAAATTACAAAATGCAAAATATTTCTCAGTTCTTGATTTAAAAGATGGATTTTGGCAAATAAAATTAGATAAATCTAGTAAAACTTTATGTACTTTTGCGAAAATGTTTGGAACATATTCATTTAAAAGATTGCCCTTCGGTTTAACAATTTCAAGTGAAGTTTTTCAAAAATATAATACAGAAATATTTGGAGATATTGATAATGTGTTTATTTATATTGATGACATACTCATTTATGGAAACACAATTGAAGAGCATGATCAAGCTTTAATTAAAATATTAAATAGAGCTCGTGAATATAACATTAAATTTAATAAATCTAAATTTCAATATAAAGTGGAAGAAATTAAATATTTAGGTCATACTTTTAAACAAGGAACAGTAGAACCTGACAATAATCGTATTCAAGCTATTATTGAATATGATATTCCAAAATCTAAAAAAGATTTACAAAGATTTTTAGGTTTAATTAATTATCTAAGAAATTTTATTCCTAATTTAGCTGAAATTTCTCAACCTTTACGAGAATTGCTTAAGAAAAATATTGAATTTATTTGGCTTGAAGATGTTCATTCAAAATGTTTTAATTTTCTTAAAGAAAAAGTTATCAATGCTCCTATACTAAAAAACTTTGATGAATCTAAAGATATAACAATACAAACAGATAGTAGTAAATTTGGAATGGGTTGTGTATTATTGCAAGAAAATAAACCAGTATGTTATGCATCCAAAAGTCTTACAGACACCGAAATAAGGTACGGACAAATTGAAAAAGAATTTCTAGCAGTCTTATTTGCTTGTAAAAAATTTCATACTTATATTTATGGCAGAAAATGTGTAATACAAACGGATCACTTACCGCTAATAACACTAATGAAAAAAGATATTCATAAAATAGCTTCAGTCCGACTTCAGAGAATTAGATTAAAATTAACAATTTATGACATTGAATTAAAATATACTCCCGGCAAATATATGTTTGTTGCTGATGCCTTAAGTAGAGCATGTTCAAATTCTTGTAAAACAGACACAGATGACTGTTTAAACGAAGTTATACATACAATAAATATGAGTGAACCAATGAAAGCAGAATTTAAGCACAATTCAAAAAATGATTATGTTCTAAACAAATTAATTACAAATTTCAAAAATGGTTGGCCTAATCATAAATCCAAAGTTGATGATGAAATCAAACTTTATTACAAATTTAAGAATAATATCTATGTAGAAGATAATTTAGTATTTCTTGAAAATAAAATAATTGTTCCAATGAATTTGCGATCAAAAATATTAAAGATGTTACATGAATCACATTTTGGTATTTTTAAAACTTTAAGTCGAGCTAAATCATTATTTTACTGGCCAAATATGCAAAAGGATATTGAAAATGAAATCTCAAAATGTAGCATCTGTGAAAAATTTAGACGTAAAAATGTAAAAGAACCTATGATAGTACAAGACATACCTCAACTACCATTTGAAAAAGTAGCATGTGATATATTGCAATACAGCAATTCAAATTATCTTGTTGTAGTTGATTATTATTCTAAATGGATTGAACTTATTAAATACAAAAACTGCACATGAAATAATTAATGTTTTAAAAGCTATTTTTTCGACTCATGGTATTCCAAAAATATTGGTGAGTGATAATAATCCATTCAATTCCTTTCAATTTAAACAGTTTTCTAATTCTTGGAATTTTCAAGTTATAACTTCAAGTCCTTATTATCCAAAAAGTAATGGTCTAGCAGAAAAGGGTGTAGGTATTTGTAAAAATATGCTCAAAAAATCTGAAGAATGAGATATAGAGATAGAATTAATGCTTCTAGAATATCGTAATACGCCAGTATTGGGCACAAAATATTCACCGTCACAATTATTATTTAGTAGAATGACAAGAACGAAGCTGCCAATTCGTTCAAATATGTTACAACCACAAGTTGTTAAAAATTTTAGAGATATTTTAATTGAAAAAGGTAATAAAAACAAATTTTATTATGACAGAAATAGTAAAACTAGAAAGAATGATTTTTACAAAAACCAAAATGTTACTTATAGAGAAAATAATATTTGGAAATCTGCAAAAATTGTAAGCAAATATAATACTCCAAGATCTTTTGTAATTAGAGATGAAAATAATCATTTAAAACGACGTAATACTATTGATCTTAGAAAATCATTCAAAGAACCAAAACTTAAATTTTGTAATACTGATCTAGATATTAATAGTAATAATAACAATCAAAATAATGAACGATTAATTAATTCTCAATTTTATGTAACTAGATCTGGAAGAATTTCTAAACCTCCTGATAAGTTTATAGCGTAAGAATTTCTTGTATTTGTGTAATAGTTATTAGTATTAATAACGCATGTATTTAATTGTAAAAAAGGGAGATGTTATAATGTGTATTCATTGTTATTTAATTTCATATTATTGGTAATAATGTATATTTCTTATTTTTATTATAATGTATTGGTTTATGAATCTATTGGCAACATTGTCTCATTGTATTTAAAATTATACTTGTTCTGGTGGGTCACTTCAATCAAGGTAGTCGTTGAATAAAGACAAGTTTAGTACGAGTGTTGTTCTTTAAATTTACTTCTCCTACACTTCAATTTTACATTTCATAAAATAAAATAATACAATAGCCCAAAAAAACTTTACATTTTACATAAAGGGTCTGCTACGTGAAGTTAGCAGGTATTATTGTTTTTGTTTATAACTTTTTTTGGTAAACAGCAAAAAATTTGTTTTACAGCAAAAATTAGCAAAAAATGAGCAAAAAATTATAGCGCAAAAAACATTACATTTTACATAAGTGGTCTGTTACGTGAAATTAACAGATAGACACTAATGTTTATGTTTATAACTTTTTTTAGTAAACAGCAAAAAATTTGATTTATTCAGCAAATATTAGCAAAAAATGAGCAAAAAATTATAGCTCAAAAAAACTTGACATTTTACATAAGGGGTCTGCTACGTGAAGTTAGCAGGTATTATTGATTTGTTTATAACTTTTTTTTGGTAAACAGCAAAAAATGAGCAAAAAATTATAGAGCAAAAAAACTTTACATTTTACATAAGAGGTCTGCTACGTGAAGTTAGCAGGTATTATTGTTTTTGTTTATAACTTTTTTTGGTAAACAGCAAAAAAATTGTTTTATACATCAAAAATTAGCAAAAAATGAGCAAAAAATTATAGTGCAAAAAAACTTTACATTTTACATAAGGAGTCTGCTATGTGAAGTTAGCAGGTATTATTGTTATTGTTTATAACTTTTTTTTGTAAACTGCAAAAAATTTGTTTTATACAGCAAAAATTTGCAAAAAATAAGCAAAAAATTATAGCTCAAAAAACTTGACATTTTACATAAAGGGTCTGCTACGTGAAGTTAGCAGGTATTATTGTTTTTGTTTATAACTTTTTTTGGTGAACAGCAAAAAATTTGTTTTATACAGCAAAAATTAGCAAAAAATGAGCAAAAAATTATGTCGTAAAAAACTTTACATTTTACATAAGAGGTCTGCTACGTGAAGTTAGCAGGTAGGTATTATTGTTTTTGTTTATAACTTTTTTTTGTTAAACAGCAAACAATTTGTTTTATACAGCAAAAATTAGCAAAAAATGAGCAAAAAATTATAACGCAAAAAACTTTACATTTTACACAAGGGGTCTGGTACATAAAGTTAGCAGGTAGGTACTATTGTTTTTGTTTATAACTTTTTTTGGTAAACAGCGAAATAATTGATTTATACAGAAAAATTAACAAAAATGAGCAAAACATTATAAAGCAAAAAACTTTATTTATACAGTAAAAATTAACCAAAAAGGTGCCAAAAATAATAGCGCAAAATAATTTTACATAAGTGGTCTGCTACGTGAAGTTAGCACGTAGGTATTTTTTTTTTTGTTTATAACTTTCTTTAGTAAACAGCATAAAATTTGATTTATACAGCAAAAATTAGCAAACAATAAGCAAAAAATTATAGCGCAAAATACTATACATTTTACACAAGGGGTCTGGTATATAAAGTTAACAGATAGGTATCATTGTTTTTGTTTATAACTTTTTATGTTAAACAGCAAAAAAAAAATATTTATACAGCAAAAATTAACCAAAAAGGTGCCAAAAATAATAGCGCTAAATAATTTTACATAAGGGGTCTGCTACGTGAAGTTAGCATGTAGGTACTATTTTTTTTTTGTTTATAACTTTCTTTAGTAAGCGGCAAAAAATTTGATTTTTACAGCAAAAATTAGCAAACAATGAGCAAAAAATTATAGCATAAAAAAACTTTACATTTTACATAAGGGGTCTGCTACGTGAAGTTAGCAGTTAGGTACTATTGTTTTCGTTTATAACTTTTTTTGATAAACAGCAAAAATTTTGTTTTATACAGCAAAAGTTAGAAAAAAATGAGCAAAAAATTATAGCCCAAAAAAACTACATTTTATACAAGGGATCTGCTACGTGAAGTTAGCAGGTATTATTGTTTTCGTTTATAACTTTTTTTGATAAACAGCAAAAAATTTGTTTTATACAGCAAAAATTAGAAAAAAAAGAGCAAAAAATTATAGCCCAAAAAAACTACATTTTATACAAGGGATCTGCTACGTGAAGTTAGCCGGTATTATTGTTATTGTTTATAACTTTTTTTGGTAAACAGCAGAAAAATTAGCAAAAAATTATATCGCAATAAAACTTTACATTTTACATAAAGGGTATGCTACGTGAAGTTAGAAGGTATTACTGTTTTTGTTTATAACTTTTTTTAAACAGCAAATAATTTGTTTTATACAGCAAAAATTTACAAAAAATGAGCAAAAAATTATAACCCAAAAAAACTGTACATTTTACATAAGGGGTCTGCCACGTGAAGTTAGCAGGTATTATTGTTTTTGTTTATAACTTTTTTTGGTAATCAGCAAAAAAATTGTTTCATACAGCAAAAATTAGCAAAAAATGAGCAAAAGATTATAGCCCGAAAAAACTTTACATTTTACATAAGGGGTATACTACGGGAAGTTAGCAGTTATTATTGTTATAGTTTATAATTTTTTTTGTTAAATAGTAAAAAATTTAATTTATACAGCAAAATTTAGTAAAAAATAAGCAATAAATTACAGCCCAAAATAACTTTACATTTTACATAGGGGGTCTGCTACGTGATGTTAGCAGGTATTATTGTTTTTGCTTATATTTCTTTTTGGTAAACAGCAAAATAATTGATGTATACATCAAAAATTAACAAAAAATGGGCAAAAAAATACAACGCAAAAAACTTTACATTTTACACAAGGGGTCTTGTACATAAAGTTAGCAGATAGGTACCATTGTTTTTGTCTATAACTTTTTTGGTAAACAGCAAACTAATTTATTTATACTGCAAAAACTAACAAAAAATGAGCAAAAAATGATAACGCAAAAATCTTTACATTTTACACAAGGGGTCTGGTACATAAAGTTAGCAGATAAGCACCATTGTTTTTGTCTATAACTTTCTATGTTAAACAGCAAAAAATTTATTTATACAGCAAAAATTACCCAAAATAATTTTACATAAGTAGTATAGCTAACGGGGTACGGGGACACACTTCCGGTCTTTTTACTCTCAATGACACATGCCATGGAGTTCTCTTTACGACCTAGATTTTTCAGCAGCCTCTGGTTGAACATTTTGAGTTCTTGTACATGTGCCCCTGATAAATGAGTTGTAACTAGCTAGCCGCAATTGTTGTATAATTACTGTGTGTCGTACGCATGTAGAAACTTGTATTAATTATGAAATAGAATTGTGGCTAGAGAATTATATTTTGGTAGAATGTGGGTTCGGAATGTGGGGTTGGAATATGGTTTTGGAATGTGGTTCGAAATGAGGGCGGTTGGGCGTGGGAAAATTTTTGGAGCTAGTGTCGGTGTTAAAAATTTGAACTAACCGAAATGGCCACGCCTCCTTTTTTTGGCGGGAAATTTGATTTTTTTTTGTGGGAAATTTAATATTTGTATTGGCGGGAAATTTGAACTAACCGAAATGATCATGCCCTCTTTTTTGGCGGAAAATTTGATTTTTGTATTGGCGGGAAATATGATTTTTTGTTGGGAATTGGTTGTTTATTAAAGACCTGTGACTGACAAGTATTTACACAATTATTTTTGATTGACAGGTGTTAATTATAGGTGTACAGTTGGCCTTGAAAGGTTAGTAACCTTAGTTGTAACAACAAGCGTTATTTTATAGGCGTTCTAAGCTATTATGGAGAGAGCCCCACAAGTTTTTTTTTTACCTTTATAAATTTGAACCTCACCCTCCGGTTATCCTGAAATTCAGGTGACTCACCTGTAATTTTTGCCTGTTTTTTTTTTTTAATTTAATTAGACGGTTTAAGCCGAATTTAATGGCCTACCCCCGAATTTAATAGCCCACCCCGAATTTAATGACCCACCCCGAATTTAATGGCCCCATCCGAATCGGAGGCCCACCCGTTACCATATATGCTGTCATTAAAAATTAGATGTTTGGCATTTGGACAGACTGCTAGATAAAATTTATTTTAAAAATTTAGCGATGCAGACGCTCAGATTTTATTGTTTTCTGTGTGAACCGTAACAGATATCACAAATTACACAGAGAGAGAAAAGTTTACTATTGAATGTATCTTTCTGAAAAAAAATAATTTCACGTCATCGGCGTGGCCATTAAAAAGTTATGGTCTAATCAATGTTGGGACACCTAAGTTTCATACACTAGTGGTTCAGTAATAATCACAAGTATCATCTTAAAAGATGACATAACCATATAAACTGTCGTACCAAATTTCATCTAAATCGAATAAAGCGTCCGGTTATTATAAGCAAAATTAACTTTTTTACGAAGAACTTTGAAGCAGAATACTGGCTAAATGGTACACTTTCCGGTAAAAACAAGTTTAGTTAAATCGTCTTATTTTAGCCTCAGGAATCTGTAGTTAAGCCAAGTCCCCCTATTTAATGTTTTCGAAATGTCAGAATTCAACATATATGGGTACCTTGAATGGGAAATGAACTGTTTGGAAGTTATTCATTCAAAATGCGAATTAATGTAAAACATTTATTTTGCATTCAAAAACAAAATACATTTACGTATTACTAACAATATTTGTTAATGGATTATACTTAATTATTTTATCATGTATAATTAAACAATAAGCAGCTGTATTTTCAGGTAAGTTTTCATTTGTATCAAATTCCAATCTTATATCAACATTACCAGATTTCAATGTCTCACTCTGATGCGAACAATCTATGACTACCAGCGGTGCTGTATTAATGAATTCATGAGGTGTGAATATAGGCTCACATGGTCGTTCATAGTAAGACAACTGAAACTGTACATTTCATATAACATAGCCCAATGATTATTTTTAATGTTCAAATTTAGATTATCATATGGGTACATATCAGAATTTAAATGCAACTTAATATTAGTCAAATTATATTGATCAAATTTACTCATTTATTTATTAAGTTTATTTTTGCGATCTGACTGAAATCCAACAATGATGAAACGAGGTGTTTCTAATTGTATATCTTCAAATTAATGCTCTCCTCTATATACTTCATAAGCATTAGTCGCTCAGCGTCAGCTACCGATATATGTGGAATTTTCCAGTGAACCTTATTTAATTCAATTTTCATATTTTCATTGGCGACGCTGTCTTCAATCGCATTCAGATCAGTGCTGCTTCGTATAAGAACTAATTCTTGTTGTAAATTTAGGATAATTTTTTTTAAATCTTCGCAAAATCCTAGGAGCATATTCAGATGAATGCATACATTGAAATTACCTTTATTATCAACTATTTGTTTTGTATCAACCAAATGTGACCAACCAGCATTTTGTAAACGTTTACTCTCATTTATATTGTAAGAGACATAACCTTTCATAATTGAAGTTATTCCTGGATTTCGAACTCTATCTATTACTATTCCTCCAATTTCATATCGAATTTCACTAAATAGAAATGCAAATGCATTGTTAATTAATTTAGCTGTTGGCGATACTTTATTATCATGCGTGAGGAGTTTACCCTCAATATAAAGTAAACTATTCCACGGTAGAGTGTACAAATCTTGTTGCTGTATTGGAATGCGAATTTCGTCATTATTGTTTAAAGTTGTGGAAGCATACGGTTGGTGCGTATGCTTTTCAGCATGACTGATTGAATCATCAAATAAGGCTTTGTTTGACACGTCCAATATATTACAGTTCATTTTGATGAATGAAGAGAATAATTATTTTACACTTTTTATAATAAACTCCAATCCAAATAATAAATGCTTTTATGCGCTTTCTCCGTTTATTGTTATCCAGATTGAACTTTGAACCCAAGTGATTTTAGAAATTGATAATTCCTGGGTGTTAACCCTTCAACAGTCTTTTTTTGAATGATATAATTATAGTTCCGAGCAGTATTTAAATGCTTGCGTGTAGTATAATTAAAATTTATTCCCATCTTGATTTAAGATGTAGTCTTACCGTAATGGCTTCCCCTTTAAAATTAATTAAATTTCCGTCTTCCTTCGGTACAAAATTTATCTCCTTATTGCTTTTAATTTCACACTTAAGAGTATTATTATTTGCTGCAATGTTTAAATTGGTACTCTCATCTAACTATTTGGTTAAAAAATTATTTATGTCTTCAATTTCGTAAGAACCTTCTGGAATAGTAATTGTATGACTACCAATATAAAATTTATTATTTTCAGTATTTGGTATAGTATTATAACCTTCAAAACTTATTAAACCAAGAACATATTCCGAATTATCGTCGAGTACAATCGGTGGATAAACGATTTGAGTTAAAATTGATTTATTATCAAAAAGCGTAAATGTGCGTGACATGATGGTTCAATCAATACTGAGAGGTAATTATATTTTTTCATATAGAAATGCTAAACATAAATGACCACATTTTACACTATTATCAGGTTGGTACCTACTGTAATTGTAGTGTATTGAACACCTGTTTCCTAAATAATTAACTGGTTCCTTTGGTGGCGCTAGGTTTCCATAACTGTCAAAATATACAACTAAATTATTACGTTTTCTATAAGCAACCCAGTGCGACCCCGATCCGTTACTATTATCCAAATTAACAATGGCGCATTCGTTACGATTTACTTTTACAGGCAAATTATTTCTCATAAATACCCCTCTAAAAAATGGAATTTTCAATTCATTTGCATATTTTTGAAGATCAATATTACTTAAAGCCCGCGATGGTAATTCTATGAGGAGTTTTTTTTTTTAAATACAGTCCAAGTCCTTTTCGATATGGTTTTAAGTAGAGACCTGTACCCATAGCGATGGCTTCCATCATTTTATTATGACGCTGAGCTTCTTTTAATTGTTCTGTGGCAGCTTGCACGTCGTGAACAGCTTTTGCAATACCAGCAGCCCCACCCCCAAGTGCACGTAGAGCACTCAAGCCGGCAAAAATTGGAATTAACGGAAGGAACCCTCCGGTTTTCGGTACAGATAAAACTCTTGAATTTTAATTTTTATGTTTTATTTTCTTAACCTTACGAAAAGCGATTTTTGCAGATTTATTTATATCTGAGTTAGTTTTTGGGTTTACTTTCCTCACGCGATTAACTACATGTTGGAATGACAAACTTCCGTTAGATTTCTTTTTTTGCACCCTCATCATGACTATTTAAGTAGAGCACGTCTTCTTTCTTTAACAGTCAGTGACGAACAGTGGAGTAATGTTTGTACACTTATTTATATGACAATGCAGACTGTAAAGCAAAGTAATGACCTTGAGTTTAAAAATTATGATTTTACTAATGCTAGTAGTGAGACGCGCCATAGTATGTTGTTACCGGGTATAGTTAGATGTATTCTAGCAGGTCCTTCTGGAAGCGGTAAAACAAATGTTATGATTGCACTTTTGGAGCAAGAAAATGGTCTATGCTTTTCGAATGTCTATATATACTCAAAATCATTATTTCAACCGAAATATAAGTATTTAGAATTGTTACTAGAACCTATTAAAGGAATAGGTTACTTTACATATAATAAAAACGTAGATATTGAGAAGCCGTGTAATGCGCAATGCAACTCTGTGTTTATATTTGATGATGTAGCGTGTGATAAACAGGATGTAATTAGAGAATACTTTTGTATGGGTCGTCATAAGGCTATAGATTGTTTTTATTTATGTCAGACGTATACCAAAATTCCCAAACATCTTATACGGGATAATGTTAACCTATTAATATTATTTAAACAAGATGATATGAATTTAAAACATGTATATAAAGATCGCGTAAATACAGATATGTCATATGAAAAATTTAAGGACCTTTGTTATTTTTGCTGGCAAGATAAGTATGGTTTTCTTGTTATTAATAAAGAAAGTGAATTAAATATAGGGCGCTACCGTAAAGGCTTTGATCGGTATATTATAATAAATAAGAGTGCCTCAAGCTAAAACGCTTCAGTAGGTGGATAGTTGTTGTTTTGTAAACATCTGGAACAAGCTAAATAGAACAGCGTTAGATTAAATTTAAATCATACTTGTTTTTAACTTGTTTACACAGCTATCAGGTCTGATTTTTATCTAGTTGTGAACTGGTTATCTGCTACTGAATCTGTTTTACCTGTTTTTATAAATAACAGCTTTGTTAATTTAAAAACCTGTTTTGAAGCTGGTGTGATTTTGAACCTGTTTTACTTGTCGCTTCAAATAATATTCCTGATAGCTATTTCAAGCTGGTTTATTAGTTTTGGCATTATTGTACCGAAATTAAAAATGAATGACAAATTAACAAAGGATATAATTAATACCCGAAATATTATTAAACAAAAGCTTAAAAACCTTATGCTCGGTGCATTACATAGAAAAATTGAGTTAGAATCACAGTATAAACCAATAATCAAATCTTTAAAAGATGTTGCAGTTCATTTACCAATGACCAATATAAAACAAGAAGTTAAAAGTGAACCGAAAGAAGAAGTAAAGGAGGAGGAAATATCTGACAAAAATGAAACTTTATTGGGCCCTAAATTTTTAGAAACAAATATAGTAGCAGAATCAATGGATGAGGGTAGAGATGACGATGATGTATTTATTGAAGATCAATCATCCATAATTGAAGGTCGTTAACTAGAGAGGATATTTTGAATTTAACTCAGGAGCCCTCATTTAGGGAATATTTAGATCAGTACGATCCATTACCTCGACAATATGTTGAAGAGATGGTAACAGATGACAAAGATTCATTTGATTTCAAATATGGAGTGCGACATGATGTAAATACAGATAAATTTTCTATAGGTGAGTCTGAGTTAAAAATTGTGGGTAAAGATATAGTTATACAAGAATTAAAGTATACCGGAACACATGGTTTATATGAGCTCTTATTCAAAAAACAGCCTATAGGGTATACAGAGATTGACCGTAAAAATTATATTGATATTGTAAAGAGAACGAACGCTGCCCGTCGAAATTGTAATGACAACGAGCAAGTTGCGGGGAATAGATCTCAGAAGTATACTTCCATTATTGCCCCAATGTTAGAGCCTCGAAAAAAAGTTGTTCCAGCTTCTAAAAAAATAAGTTCAATTTCTAAAAGACCAAGTTCTACGTTAGGTGAAAGTCCAACTTTAAGATATATAAGTTCAATTTCTAAAAAACCAAGTTCCACGTCAGGTGGAAATTATTTAAAAAAATTAACTAATAAACAAGTGGAGTATGTATACTGGGATAACGTAAATGAATTGGTTGATAGACTGCGTCTTTTAATTGCGTCACGAGATGCTGGCCATACAGGTCATAATAATGAAATTGTATCCATAATTGAGGAATTAAAAGAAGCAGGTATTATAAAATAACAACATTTCAATAATGACTCTTGACAAGTTCGGACGTCATATTGAGCATCATAAAACTAAAAAATATCTTAAAAATTTATTACCTCTTGTTTCAAGACAAATTAAGGAATTAAAATTAGGTTGTATAGACAAAATAAATAAAATAAGAAGTAATTTCCAAGTTGAATTGTCTAAAGTGAAAAATAATTTAAAATCCAGCATTGTAATTAATTTAAAATTAAAACTACAAGGTGATACCTATAACATAATAAATAGCCCTAATTTGTTTTTTTACAATTTACCTTGTACTGGTAAAGTAATTCAAATTAATTTGAATATCCCAAAGGAACGACTAAACTATTGAATTAATAACAATCCCCGTATTTCAATAATAGTTGATAAACATGTTTTAAAAGGGAATAAATTGACATTATATCCCAGCCCTGTTGGCTTAAAAACTAGTGAATTATATATGGAAATTATACTAGAAACACCTGTTAATTATGTCCAAAATTAAACGCGAAATTGTGGAAGAATTACATAGACCAGCGAGAGTGCATTTTCCCAGAAGGCGTGTTATTACAAAAGGAATAGATGACTTATTTCAAGCGGATTTGGTTGAAATGATTCCTTATGCTAAAATAAATAAAGGCTATCGCTACATTTTAGTTGTAATTGATGTATTTTCCAAATTTTTGTGGACTAAGCCTGTAAAAAACAAAACAGGTTCTGAAATCTCAACTGCTATGAAAAGTATTTTGCTTGGTAGTAATCGAATTCCTCAAAATCTACAAACTGATCTCGGAAAAGAATTTTATAATCAAAATTTTCAAAATTTAATGAGTAAATATAATATTAATCATTATTCAAGCTATAGTATTAAAAAGGCATCTGTTGTTGAGCGAGTTAATCGTACCATAAAATCAATGATGTGGAAATATTTTTGTTTACAAGGTACATATAAGTAATTGAGTTTATTACCTGAACTTACAAAAAAGTATAATAATACAAAACACAGAACTATTAAGATGAAACCGATTGATGTTAGCAAAAAAAAATGAAAAATTACTTCTTAGCAGTGTTTACAGTAATATTAAAATAGTTGTAAAAGCTAAATTTAAAGTGGGTGATTTTCTGCGTATAAGCAAATATAGAGGGGTTTTTGTAAAAGGTTACACTCCTAATTGGTCTAATGAAATTTTTAATATATATTCGATTCAATTAACAAATCCTATTACTTATATTCTTAAAGATCAGCCGGGACAAATTATAAAAGGGGGATTTTATGAATATGAAATACAAAAAGTAAAGTATCCTAATGTATATCTTGTTGAAAAAATTCTAAAAAGAAAGGGTGATATGGTACTTGTTAAATGGCTTGGATTTGACAATAAACACAATAGCTGGATAAGTAAAACAAATGTTGAATGAAAATTCAAAACAGATAATAGCCACTGTATGTTTTTTTTTGTTTCCTGATATTCCTATAAATATCAATTCAGTATTTCTATATACTTTACTTTTTCCATAATAATTACTATAAATATAATGAATATTTAGGGACGACTGCTTACAAAGCCTATAAGGTGACACTTGATAAGCAATTAAGTGCACAACGCAAATAAGTAAGGCGACGCTTGATATGCGAATTGTGATGTGTGTTTCGTATTTATAATAATAATAATAATAATAATAATAATAATAATAATCTTTATTTCCTAACAGGTGTACACCCAAAGAAGGAAAATGACAAACATAAATACAAATACATGAAAAAAATATACAAGAGTATGAGAAAAATATTAATTAAAATGATTATATATTGTACACATGACAACCAATGGAGACTTAGACATTGTATTCGTCCTACAGCTGGGTAAATAAAAAAAATTATAATTACGAGAGTTAGTGGAAGGCACGTGTATTGGTAATTTTGACAAAAACACTGGGGCGTCAATGTTACCATTTAAAATGTTTGTTAAAAATGTAAGAGTTATTTGAGAATGGCGGGATTCAATGGGATCAAAAGAAAATTCATTCAGTAAAATACTGTGTTCAAAACCTCGGTTTGGGTAGGAAGAAAATTTTTTGAACCACATGTATTTTAAGAATTTACGTTGAATGCTCTCAATTATATTTTTATGTGTATTAAGGGGTGAATACCAAATTAAGATGCCATATTCAATTTTAGATCGAACTAAGGAAAAAAACAATGTTTGGAGAGTATTTACATTGCACAAATCTCTGCTACCTCTAATAACAAAGCCAAGTAATCTGTAGGTCGCTGACACTAGTTCTTTAATATGGGGTGAAAATTTAACTTCTGGGTCGAATAAAATGCCTAAGTCTTTAATTAAGTAGGTACGAGTTAATACATTATCATTAATATAATACAAAAAGTGAATGGGACACTTCCTTCGCGTATACGACATAATTTTACATTTATTTAAATTTAACGGTAGATTGTTATTTGTACACCATGTGTGAAAGTTGTTAATATTGTTCTGGAAGTCAACACAATCTTGATTAGAATTGATTTTGTAAAAAATCTTTACGTCGTCCGCGTACAAAAGTATGTCACAGTTCACAGAAAGACAAATGTCATCAATAAATAAAATGAACAGCAAGGGGCCAAGGTTCGATCCCTGTGGTACACCGGAAAATGGACAAAATGGCTTACTCACAAATCCGTTATAATGAACATACATTGAACGATTCATTAAGTAATTTTCAAAAAAATGAATGACAATATTGTTACAACCAAATAATTTTAATTTGTATAGAAGAATGTTGAGATCTAATTTGTCGAAGGCCTTAGAGAAATCAGTGTACACTACATCAAGCTGTCCATTCTCATCAATGACCTCAGATACATGTTGAGTGAACACACATAAGTTAGAAACAGTTGAACGTTTAGGCAAGAAACCATGCTGATGGACTGATATGAATTGACGAACTTGAGAGAGTAACTGATTATATATTATAATTTCTAAGACCTTCGCAAAATTAGATATGATTGATATTGGTCTATAATTACCGACATCAGAGGGATCACCCGACTTTAAGATTGGACATACCTTTGTTTGCTTCCACACGGAAGGAAATGAACCAGTGGTTATACATAATTTAAATATTGACAATAGTGGAGCTGAAAACACAGAAATACAATCTTTAACAATGAAACTGGGGATCTGATCCATACCAGATGTCATGGAGTTTTTTAGTTTACGAGTAGCTGAAAATAAATCATGTTCGTTTATTGTTATATTAACATTATTAGAATTAATCAGTGTGTTATTCTCATACAAGTTATTATCAGAGGAACTTGAAGCATTGTTTGAGAAAGATCTACAAAAATGTTCACTAAATAAATTGAGTATAACCTGAGGATCATCACTCGTGTTCCCAGAAAACTTCATGACTCCTGGGATTCTGGATTTACCTTTCTTATTATTTATGAATGACCAAAATTTTTTGGGGTCAGAAATAATATTATTCTCGGCAGCAGAAGTATACTCTTTGTATGCTGTTCTAATTAGTGACTTTGTCTCTTGCCGAAGTTTATTGTACTCTAATTTGTGTTCTACGTTTTTGCATTTCATATATTTACAATACAATTTTGCTTTAAGTTGTAATTTATTTTTAATATCATTTGAAAACCAGGGAGGATATTTAATTTTGCGTTTAGTGTATAAAGGTACACATTTATCGAAGACTGAGTAAAGTATATTGTAAAAATTTTGACAAGCTTCATCTACTTCGATGGAGTTTACTACTTCTGACCAGTCACATTCTAATAACATTTCATACAAAAGAGGAAAATTAGCTCTTTTAAAGTTATAAGTCTTTGAGTTATTGTTTACTTTAAAGTTGTTTGATGAGATGTTATTAGGGTGTATAAAAATAGATAGAGCGGGATGTAAAATATCTTCCTTAACAAGTGGAACAGCATCGTGAGAGACTACACAAGACATATTAGTTATAATCAGATCAAGAAGACGATTGTGATTATTTAAAATGCGATTGCATTGCGACATTTGAGTAAAATTAATAAAATTATGTAATAATTCACAGACGTTGTCACTTACTAAAGAACTGCAAAAACTGGGTAAATTGAAATCTCCCATTATAAGTACATTGTCATTTGTAACACAATAATTTTCCAAACAAGATAGGATTTTACTTAAAGTATCAAGTGAAGGGGTATTTGGTATATAAATAACAAAAACAGACAAAGTAGTTTGCTGCATAAAAATTTTACATGCTACAAAGTCGACATGAGGCAACGAATTTTGGAGGTTGGACATTTCAATCACTTCGTACTTATAGATGTTGTTAATAGCTAGGAGAACGCCTCCTCCGCGCGTGACACCCAGCTCGGCAAAACACCTGTCTTTGCGCGGCACAGAGTATGATTCAGGCAAAATGAATTCACTATTAAAAATGTCCACATTCAACCATGTTTCTGTCAAACCGATGATATCGAACTCACAATGAAGCACTGATGTATAAAAATCGTTCAATTTATTTTTCAGACTACGAACATTCTGGTAGTAGCATGAAACGGTTATTGAACAGTCTTCTGCGATTTGTTTTCGCCTAAAAAATCAATTTTCTTATTTTTCGGGAACCAAAATCGCTTGATAAGAATACCCTCTGGCCATATTTCAGGGCTGTGGTAACTTGCACGAAGATTATACGGTACACCCAATTTGAAAGAAGTGAAGTCACCACTGTGGTCAATTTTATTGCACACACAGTCATTATGGAGATTGTGATTTTTTAAATGCTCTAATATGTCTTCAGCAGTAATATCTTTGTTGGCAATACGGCTAATATGTATCCAAGCACGGCGCGGAGCGCCCACCAATTTGCTCTGAGTACCACTCTGTTGAGCTGTACCGAGAGTGTATTTGCGCGTATGCTTGGAGGCTGGCTCAGGCGCTTGAGTACCAGAACATGCAGATACAGGAGGAGGGACTAAGTCAGCGGTCATTGACTTGCCAGCTGATTTTGACAAGTTTACCTTCCTCGTGGTGTTTTTTATCGCAGATGAGAAGGTCCCTGAAGCTGGTGCACTAAGTGGAGGAGCACATGGTGGAGGCGCGACAGCGGAGAGTTTCTTCAAGGCCTCAGATTGATTACAGATGAGCCCTTTGCATTCGGCAAGTTCACTTTTTAAAGAAACTATCTCATTCTTTAAATCCGCGATATGGCTCTCGAATTTTTCCACAAGTGTAGCCACGGCACTGTCAATCGCGATCTTAAGAATCGACACGTCATCACTACATTTGTTACTGCGAGTTTCAGGCATTTTGAAAGCAGATTTCTAGATTAAAACCACGAAAACTGATAAAAAAAAATTAAGAGCGAAAAAAACACGTCTTAACAGCACAGAGTACTTAAGATATAAATTTTTTATATTATATTATCAGTGTTTTACAATTATATTTATATAAAAATTATTTATTTCGCTTTACATTCAATTTAGCTAGCCTAATACACAAAGCAGAAGAAAAATTGCACTAATATAATATTGGCACAGTTTTAAATTAACTCGCGTTTGCATCAATCACAAGCCAGGAAATGGTGTCTCTATACCATGCTACACTGCGTTCTTATATCAGACAAAGAAGGGTTCTGAAGTATATGTAAAATGGTTGGGTTTTGTAAAGAAATATAATTCTTTAATTATTAAATCTGATGTAATTTTAAAATAAAAATTAGGTACAAATAAACGACTAAAATAACAAATTTTTTTTTTTACTTACCTAACAAACACCCTATTCCATCCACTGTTGCTCTGGAACAGGTGTTTAAATTAACAAATGTGTTATTTCTAGACACAAGTAAAAACTGATTCATGACCACATGGAAACCGGCCCTAATAGCATTAGATACTTAAATTCAGTCTGATGCTGATTACTTTACGACGACTAGCTCAATTTCAGTTGTCTTACTATGAACGACCATGTGAGCCTATATTCACACCTCATGAATTTATTAATACAGCACCGCTGGTAGTCATAAATTGTTCGCATCAGAGTGAGACATTGAAATCGGGTAATGTTGATATAAGATTGGAATTTGACGCAAATGAAAACGTACCTGAAAATACAGCTGCTTATTGTTTAATTATACATGATAAAATAATTAATTATAATCCATTAACAAATATTGTTAGTAATACGTAAATGTATTTTGTTTTTGAATGCAAAATAAATGTTTTACATTAATTCGCATTTTGAATGAATAACTTCCAAACCGTTCATTTCCCATTCAAGGTACCCATATATGTTGAATTCTGACATTTCGAAAACATTAAATAGGGGGACTTGGCTTAACTACAGATTCCTGAGGCTAAAATAAGACGATTTAACTAAACTTGTTTTTACCGGAAAGTGTACCATTTAGCCAGTATTCTGCTTCAAAGTTCTTCGTAAAAAAGTTAATTTTGCTTATAATAACCGGACGCTTTATTCGATTTGGATGAAATTTGGTACGACAGTTTATATGGTTATGTCATCTTTTAAGATGATACTTGTGATTATTACTGAACCACTAGTGTATGAAACTTAGGTGTCCCAACATTGATTAGACCGTAACTTTTTAATGGCCACGCCGATGACGTGAAATTATTTTTTTTCAAAAAGATACATTTAATAGTAAACTTTTCTTTCTCTGTGTAATTTGTGATATCTGTTACGGTTCACACAGAAAACAATAAAATCTGAGCGTCTGCATCGCTAAATTTTTAACATCAATTTTATCTAGCAGTCTGTCCAAATGCCAAACATCTAATTTTTAATGACAGCATATTTGGTAACGGGTGGGCCTCCGATTCGGATGGGGCCATTAAATTCGGGGTGGGGCATTAAATTCGGGGTGGGCTATTAAATTCGGGGGTAGGCCATTAAATTCGGCTTAAACCGTCTAATTAAATTTAAAAAAAAACAGGCAAAAATTACAGGTGAGTCACCTGAATTTCAGGATAACCGGAGGGTGAGGTTCAAATTTATAAAGGTAAAAAAAAAACTTGTGGGGCTCTTTCCATAATAGCTTAGAACGCCTATAAAATAACGTTTGTTTTTACAACTAAGTTTACTAACCTTTCAAGGCCAACTGTACACCTATAATTAATACCTGTCAATCAAAAATACTTGTGTAAATACTTGTCAGTCACAGGTCTTTAATAAACAACAAACTCCCAACAAAAAATCATATTTCCCGCCAATACAAAAATCTAATTTTTCGCCAAAAAAGAGGGCATGATTATTTCGGTTAGTTCAAATTTCCCGCCAATACAAAAATTAAATTTCCCACAAAAAAAATCAAATTTCCCGCCAAAAAAAGAAGGCGTGGCTATATCGGTTAGTTCAAATTTTTGACACCGACACTAGCGCCAAAAATTTTCCCACGGCCAACCGCCCCCATTCCGAACCACATTCCAAACCCACATTCCAAACCCACATTCCAAACCCCACATTCCGAACCCACATTCTACCAAAATATAATTCTCTAGTCATAATTCTATTTCACAACTAATACAAGTTTCTACATGCATACCACACACAGTAATTATACAACAACTGCGGCTAGCTAGTTACAACTCATTTATCAGTGCAGTTTCCTTTGTTTGTTTCATATAACCTTGATTTTGTTTACATAATTTTAATTAACCACAAACTTCAAAATATTTTCTAATTATATAGCGACTGCGGTTAGCAAGTTAGAACTCGTCGTCGAGCACGGACTTTCATTTGTTTCATATAACCTTGCAATTTTTTTTTTCCTATTTACTTAATTCTAATTACAAACTTCAAAATATTTTCTAATTATATATCCTAATTACACCTCATCTCATCCCCAACCCCCAATCCCCCATTCAGGGTATGAGTGAGTACCCCATTCTGTTCGGTGGTAGGCCACCGTAGCTAACAAAAAAACGCAAAGGGGCGCAAAAGAGGGGCGTTATTTTTTAGGGGCACATGTACAAGAACTCAAAATGTTCAACCAGAGGCTGCTAAAAAATCTAGGTCGTAAAGAGAACTCGATGGCATGTGTCATCGAGAGTAAAAAGACCGGAAGTGTGTCCCCGTACCCCGTTAGCTCTACTACTTACATAAGGGGTTGCTACGTTCAGGGTCGGTACAATTGTTTTTGTTTCTAATTTTTTTTAGTAATTAGCAAAAAATTTGATGTATACAGCAAAAATTAGCAAAAAATGAGCACAAATTATAGCGCAAAAATAATTTACATTTTACATAACGGGACTGCTACGTGAAGTTAGCAGGTATTATTGTTTTTGTTTACAATTTTTTATGTTAAACAGTAAAATTTTTTATTTATACAGCAAAAATTAACCACAATAATTTTACATAAGGGGCTGCTACGTGCAGTTAGCAGGTCGGTACTATTGTTTTTGTTTATAACTTTTTTTAGTAAACAGCAAAAAATTTGATGTATACAGCAAAAATTAGCAAAAAATGAGCATAAAATTATAGCGCAAAAATACTCTAGATTTTACATAAGGGGTCTGCTACATGAAGTTAGCAGGTATTATTGTTTTTGGTTATAACTTTTTTTGGGAAATAGCAAAAAATTTAATTTATACAGCAAAATTTAGAAAAAAATTATAGCCCAAAAAGCTTTACATTTTATATAAAGGGTCTGCTACGTGAAGTTAGCAGGTATTATTGTTTTTGTTTATAACTTCGTTTGGTAAAGAGCAATAAATTTCTTTTATATAGCAAAAATTAACAAAAAAATGAGCAAAAAATTATAACCCAATAAAACTTTGCATTTTACATAAGGGGTCTGCTACGTGAAGTTAGCAGGTATAATTGTTTTTGTTTATAACTTTATTTGGTAAACAGCAAAAAAATTTGATATATACAGCAAAAATTAGCAAAAAATGAGCAAAAAATTATAGAACAAAAAATATGATAATTCTAATATGTCCCTGCCAACTTCAATGACCTGAACAGGCGTTACAAACTCAAATCATTTTCCAAGATTTTTTACTTGTTGGCGTTAACCAAAGTCTATATTTAATTGTTAAATAATTTTTATTGTTAAAACTGTAGGGTAAAATATTGTTTTCAGTTGTATTATGTATTGTATTTAAATTAATATAATTATAATTAATTGAAATTTTTTTGTTATTTAAATATTAAATTCTTCATTTGTTGATGATAAATTTTTTGATATTAATTCATTATCTAAACTTACTCTTAAATTTATAGATTCTCGAATTTCATCAACATTTTTAAAAGTATATGTAAAATTATTGGACATGTTTTTTAAAATATAAATGAAATAATAGTACTTAAAAATCTTACAACTTAATTTGAATCAGAAAACAATTATTTATAATTTCACCTTATTTTTGTACATAAAAATACGGTTTATTAGTATTTAATTCATTTAATTTTTGTTTACTTAATGTGCTAAACACACTAGGGAAAAATGTGTTGAATTCGTTTGACTCGTCCACTAGCTTTGGTCCATACTTTGTATTAAGAATTTTTGCTGAAGTAATTTTAAATTTTTTGTTTTCGAGCAAGTCTCTTATATGTACTGTTGGTAAATGACCGGATGACCCCAACTGGTTCAAATAATTTTAAAAATTAGAAGCCATTTTTCTAAATAAAAGAAAAAAGTAACTAAAATTTTGGTTTTAAAGTTATAAAAGAAATAAAAAATAATACTTACAGTTTTTAGACGAAAAAATTAGAACTGCTTCTAATAATTGCAAACTTGCTAATGATTATTATAAAAAAGTGTAAACATATTTATATGAAAACATTATCATAAATGGTGATAATAAAAATAGACATCATTAAGTAGATATTAACATCCTTTTTGTTAGATTGATAAAAGATAATACAGGAAGCAGATATTAACATCCTTTTTTGTTAAATTGATAATAAAATATAAAACAGGAAGCAGATACTAACATTCTTTTTTGTTAGATTAATAATAAAAGATAATACAGGAAGCAGATATTAACTTCCTTTTTTGTGAAAATGATAATATTAGATAAAACAGAAATCAAATATCAACATATTTTTTTGTTAGATTATTAATAAAAGATAATACAGGAAGCAGATATTAACATTCTTCTTGTGAGATTAATAATAATAGATAAAATAGTGAGCAAATATTAACAAAAATTGAGTTTATTTATTATTACAACCAATAGCATGTAAACACGTAACTATAAATTACAAGTTTTTAATTAATTTGTATTATATATATTTTATTTGTAAAGCTATAAACATCAATTATGAAGGTAAGATATTAAAATTTAACTTTTTATATGTTATTGTTTTATTATTTGTATTTATACAAAAATTTTAGACAACAACAAAGGGTGATCGAAAACCGTATCCGACAAATACAACTCGCTCCTGGAAAAAAATTATTGAGCAGTCCACAAATGATATTAAAAACGAAGAAAATAAGGAAAATACTCTACCAATAGAAAATAGTAATCCACAGGAGGAGGAAATGATAAGTAAAAATTGTAAAATACAAATTGAAGGACAACTAATTATGGAACATAAATATTCTTTAGATAATTATAAATGGATATCTGTTGGTATATATCCTTTAAATAATTATAAAATTGTTGTTAATTTATGTAGTAATCAATTGGGAAAGTGTATTGTGTTTGATCTCAAAGAATGGTTTGAATTTCTTTTATGTCAACATGCAATACTTTCACATTTTAATTTTGATACTAATATTCAATCATATAAATTTTATAATATTGAAATAATATTTGACACAGTAGATTCTTTTAAAGTAATACAATTAAAATCAAAGGATGGTACTTTAAATTTGGGGAGTTTATCTATTAATTATTTGTTTTAACTATCTGATTTAATAAATCGTACAATAACTTTTTTTAAATCTTTAAATTTTTGTAAATATTATTACAATATTATAAAAGAATCTGTTAAACATGAAGGGGATATTATTAATAATATTTACAACTTATGTAATAATAATAATAATTTGTATAACTTAGCAATAAGAGAAATAATTATGTACTATTCTGATGTATTAATAAAAAATATTGTTAATTTAAAATATTTATAACAAAATAGTGTGGAAAAAGTTTTAATTACAGTTTTATTTTAATGTATAAAAATACTTTTTATAAATTAATATAAACAATAATTACTTTTTCTTTTAACCTTAATTATTTTTTATTAATATGGATTTTAAAAAGAGATAATAAAATACACATATTTTATACAATTATTTATTTAAAAAAATTAATATATTTCATGTATACATCTATTAAAATATTTACATCATTTTTTTATTATTACTACACATTTTGCTATTTTCTATAGTATTTAAAAGTTAAACAATATTAGTCATAAAATTTGTATTTACTTTCTTAATTGGAATATTAGTAGTTATTTTACCAAGAATAAATGAGCATAATGGAGACCATCGAAAATGTTATCTCTTTCAAAATTAAGTATTAAAACATTACAAAATGAACATATTACTTTATAGTCCATTTTTAAATAATAAAATCCAGCTCGTGCTAAGTCTTCTACGTTGATAAAGCTTTTTGGCTAATTATTTTTTTTAAAGTTAAGAGACGATCATATTTGCTGTTATATAGTACACATCTAAATACATATATATAAAGCTGAAAAATATAATATGTTTCTTTTTACCTAATTGCATCATACATTTTTTCTATATTACACTCCGGAAATTCATCCATAATTAGAGGTGGTCCATCAATATGGTATTTATTAGTTAGTAGATTCTAATGTTCCACACATGGTAATTTTTTAATAACATTCAAATGCGTTTTATACTTTAATGGGAGTTTTTTTTATATATTTAGTAAATTGTTTCCACTTAATAAGTTTAATATGTATTAAAATATTTCTTCATCAATTTTTTTTACAATTATATGCTATAGGTGCTAATTTTCCAATTATCGAAAGTAAAATATTATTCGAAGAACTATTTTTCATTATTTGTTTATAATCATTATATTTATTTTCTGATTAAACATTTATACTGTAACAAGTATTTAGCAAATCATTTGCTACTATTAGTAATGCCATTTTAAATAATTAAAAAAGTTTAGAAGTATTTAAGTGTAAAATATAAAAACTACTGTTGCATGCTACATAAAACTTGTAATTTATATGTTAAAATATGTGGATGAGAAGGGGAAATATTTTAAACATTTATTAATTTTGAAAATAATATTTTTAATTGTTCATATATACTAATATTAGGACAATCAATATTAAACAATGAAACAATAATTTTTTTTGCTTTTACTAGCGTATTTGAAAATTCATCAAATTCATAATAATAATCATTTATGAAAAAATATAACCGACTGTTTTTATATTTAAAAAAAAATTATATTATTAGTAATACCAAGAAATTGTGATTCAATATTTCCATAATTTTCAGTGTTAAAGTTACATTCATTAATTGTTATGAAAGAATCATTGTTGTGAAATATAAATGTTTTTCTCATGTTTGCAAAAACGGCTCCTTTAATATTTTTAATATTTTTAGTGTATGGTTTTACTGTAATTTATAATTGTAAAGATGGAAATTTAATATTATATGTTTTATCATTAATTATAATTACAATAATACCATTTGGTCTCAAATAAATAGCATCTATTTTATAAAAAAATTTAGGTAAAAATGGTAGCTAATCTGTTATAAGAAATGGTGTAGGATTAAAATTTTTTTCATTTAATTTCTTAATCCATACCCATTCATTATGAAATATATATAACTTGTTTTTTAAAACTAATAGCGTTTTCCACTTACACATTCAGTGCGCACTGAGTGCAAATATAGCTGCACTGAGTGTGAGTGGCGTTTTTCACTTGCCATTTCAGTGCGCACTGTTCAGGATTTTTATTTTCCACTTATTACGAAATCGCACTCAGGGCAACGTCAACTCGCACTCAGTGCGCATTTTGTTGCACCGACTACTATAGCAAGTGCGACAATTTCAGTGCAAATATGGCGGCGGAAGATGTCAAAAATGCTGTAATAGTATCTACTGTTGAAGGACTTTTATCTTCATCTTTGTAATTATCACCTGAAATAAAAATGTATAGGTCCGTATAAATATATAGTATTTTGGTGAGTTTTAAAATTTCACCTATTAGTTTCAAATAAAGTTCATTGTCAGGTGCTTCAATTGTGGTTATTATAGAATTTATTATAAATGACACCGTCGTCATATTTTATATTTATTGTCTTTTATGTCAATACATCTTTCAATCCCCGAACTTAACTTCAACTTTTACACAAACAAATGTGAACTGAAATAGGAACGTATTTTCCACTTGTCACTGGATGGGTGCGCACCGTTTACAAAACCAAAACGGTACATGCCGTCATACATTGCACTGAGTGCGTACCAGTGCGCACTAAATTTTGGTAAGCGGAAAACGCTATAAAAATGTAGTTACGTTTTTTAGTTCACATAAATTTGGATAAGAAATTAAGGTTTCGGTTTTTTCAGTTTTATTAAGTAAATTAAATTTAGTTAAACTTTTTTCTGTTGTAAAACTTTTTTCTGTTTTAATTCCATATACTGTTTAAATAGCTGATATATCATCCAAATGTAAATCATAATAACTCTTGTTTATAAATAATTTATTCTGGTAATTTGGAAACATTATTGCATAAAAATTATTAGAATGTTCAATACCTAATGAATGACCAATTTCATGAACTAATACATCAAAAAAATTTATACTCTCAAAATCAGGATTACTTAAATCGAAATTCCAATTTTCTGTCTGATCCAAATGAATTTCCCCCGGTTGAATATTTGGGTAATCAGCATGAGCTAGTACATTACCCGGGCCATCAAAATATTCACGACACGTTACGCTTTTACTATATTGTTAATGTTGAATATTTCCAAATGATATTATAATATAATATATAATAGCATTAAATAATTTTAGTGATTGCAAAATAATTAAATTTGTATATTTTGACCATAAATTAAAAGCTTTTTGTATAATGTTTTTAACATTATTATTAACATCTACTCCATGATAATACCAATAAATTTGATTTTTATTCCATATTAATAAAGAAACTCGAAAATTTATATCTTTTACACTACATCTTGAAGTTTCTATAAATTTTATAATATTAGAATTATTTTCCTTAATGTATTTTTGTTTAAATAATTTTACGGCATTTATATAATTTGTACTTTTTTCTGATAATGATATAAATTCATTATCACTAACATTTAAATATCCATATTTATATAAATAAGACGAAAGCAAAGTAAAATTGTCTATATTTAAATTTGCATTAACGCTCAAAATTAATAATAAAAATAAGAAAATCATTTTTGTTAATTTAAAAAACTTAGTTATAATATGTAAACTTAATAACTTTTAATATTTATTTAAGGTTAAATTAGTATTGTCACTAGCACTGTTATAAAAGAAACTGTTTTTAAATTATACTATAACACTAAATATATACAAAATTAAATATATAAGTATACACATATATATTATGTAAGTACAGCAAGTGCATAAACCTTTTTTAATATTATCTATCAACTTTAATATAAAATTATTATCCTCTTTATAAATTATACCACTTATATCTAGTTTAAAAGTTTCACTCATTATGACAATAAAATTTTGTTATCTTTTAATATATAAATATTAATGATAATAATTAAAAACTTTTTTATTTAAATAGTATATATTAAATAAAATGCATAATTTTAAATAAATATTTATATTTATTTTATAAAGTACAAACATTTACAAAAATTAAAATATACTACTACAATATAACATATTTTTAAGTTTATATACATTACTTAGAGCACATACATATGATTCAGGATGTTCAAAACATCTACGAATAGTTAAACAATTTTTTAGTGCCTTAAATTTACTAAATTCTTCTAAATTTATTATTTTACAATTACATAAATTATATAAGTGTAAAAAGTTTTTTTTTATTATTAAACCTTTTACATATATTTTATTAAAAGTTTCAGTTATTTTTTTTAAAATATAATATATTTTTTCATATGATATGTATCCGTCAAATGGTGGTTTAATTATAAAATGTTGTAATTAGATCCATCTCTTGTAAGAATAGCATTTTCCTTTGGAACAATAACATAATTAACTGCTTAAAATCCTTGTATATCGATAATAAGTTCCATTCTGCTCACATTTTAATATTAAACTAAAGTACTTTCGTTTTATAATACTAATTTATATTTAAAAAATATATAATTTTGAAATGTTACTAATGTATTATAATAAATTAAACAGATATTTTAACTGCACTAGTTAAAGGATTATATTGTATAATACAATCGTGAATAATAAGACAATAAATAGAAGTATCTGCAGGAAAATTATCACTACTACTGTTTTTAACTGTTTTATTTTGTTGGGAACAATCAATAACAGCTAATGGAGCAATATTTTAAAAATTTGTTTTTGTTAAAATTGGTCCAATATAGGTATCATGATAATTATAATACGATTTTGAAAATTTTGCGTACATATTATATAAAAGTGCATATTGACTATTTTTAAAATCAAGATTTAAAGTATCATAAGGGTAACAAACTGAATTTAAATATAATTTAATATTGGTTAAATTACAATAGTCAAAATAACTACTATCTTTATTAAGTATATTTTTTCGATTTGCTTGAAAACCAACATTTACAAATCTAGGTTTTTCTAATTGAGTAGATGATTTTATTGGCCATGATTGTTTCTTGGCTACTGGAAAAACTGGATACTTATATAAATCCCAAGAGCGAAAAGCACATGATAAAAATTGATTTGAATCCGTTATTTTTAATAATGCTAGTCTATATTCATCATAAACATTAATTTGTGGCACTTTCCAATGTATTTTATTTAAATTAAATTTTAAATTTTCTGTTGATGTATAAGCCCCATTGTCATTTCTTGCTCTTATTAATACTAATTCTTGTCTAACATTTAATAGTATTTTATTATTATCCCAAATTACCATCTTTTTCTAAAATATTAACATTTAATCCCCATCCAGCATTTTCAAGTATATCCCTTTCAAATTTATTTAAAGAAGTATTAGCTTTTAATGTAGAAGTAATTCCCATATTTTTAGCCTTATCAATTTCTACACTTTTAATTAAATATTTAATTTCATCAAACAAATAAGCAATTTTATTATTTGTTATTTTTGTATCATTAGGAGATGGTGAATTATCTTCTTTTAATAATTTTCCTTCAATGTATAAAAAATTTTGACTTGGTAATGTATATAAATCTTACTGGTGAATTTGTACTCTAATTTCGTCACTATTATTAAATGCTGATGCCACAATTGGTTGATGACTATGTACTTCAATTCGAGTTATAGCATCATTAAACACAATACTAGATGTAACATTTAATATGATATTCATTTTTCCTTTTTTTATGTGTAAATGTACACGTAAACCAAGAGACTTTAAAAATAATAAATTGTCTCTTGTTAACACTTTCTTGGTTGGTGAAAAACGACTTCATATGCTATTGTTTGCATTCTTTTATAATCAATACCCATTTTTATGAAACTTTTTTAAAATGTAATCTAATAGTTATTATTTCACCACGAAAATTTATGTTTTCCTTTTTGATTAATAATATTTATAGTAATATTGTTTACTACTTGAGTGTTCACAGGTAAATAAATCACATTTGATGGCACTTTATTGATTTTATATCCAGGTTCAACTGTTGGATAAAATTCACGTAAAATATGTCCTGGAGAACCATTTTTATAGGATCCTGTTATAATATTACATTCTATTAAAATTGCATTTACTTTAATAATTTCTACAAGTAAATCACTCTCATTTCTGTATTACTTTCCATTATCTGTTTTTCAAAACCTGATATTGATCCAAAAGTGTCATTTTGTTTAAAATCAAGTTCACATTTGAACGTATTATTATTCGCTTTTAAACTTATAAAAAAAAAATTCCTTTTTTTTCTTTTATTATTTCATTAGTATAAAATTTATCAGAAATATATGAAGGATCACATAATTCTTTTTTTAAAATATTCTCTAAATTTTCAATCTCATATGTTCCTACTAGTATTAAAAATATTTGAAAATCTTTATTTTTACTGTTTTTATTTTTGTAATAAAATTTGTTGTTTGTTTCATCTATATTAGGTATTGAGTGATATATTTTAAAACAAATTAAGAGCAGTACATATCCACCATTATTTAAATAAATTAAAGGGAAAAAATCTGCATTTATTATAGAACTATTACCATCAAGTGTTACTGTCATTGAATCCATAACTAAACTAAATTAATTATTATATTTTTGATTATTTATTAAAAATTTTAAACACAAATGACCACAATTATAAGAATTAAAATTTTGATAACGTTTATAATTATATTTAATTTTACAAGTTGGTCCTAAATAATTTATAATATCCTTTGGTGGTGGTAAATTTCCAAAACTATCAAAATACTCCACTTGTTTATTTTTTTTATGTATGCAATCCAATGTGTTCCAGGTCCTTGTTGAAAATCTAAATTTACTATTGCACTTTCATTTTTTGCCGGTTTTTCAGGCAATTTATCTCGCATGTAAACACCACGAAAAAAATTAGTATTATTATTATGAGCATATAATTTTAAATCTTCATCACTTAAGGCTTTTTTCGGCAGACTTGTTTTGTTTTTCGCGGTTTTTTTTAATACCACCACCACGCTTATATGGTTTTAAATATAAACCTTTACCTAGCGCTTTTTTGACACCATAAAAAGCAACGCAGAACTTACAGCGCCAGCTGCTAAAGCTTTTGCAATTAAAGGAATGAGCACATTTTTCTTTTTTGTTTAAACCCATTCCAAGTTTTCTTTTTGCTTTCATAGCGTTTGTTACTGTCCAAGCTGCAATTTTTTTACCATATGAAGAGTCCTTTGATTTTACTCTTTCCCACGCTCTTTCTTGTAATATCTTATCCGCTTTGTATCTTTCTTCTAAATTATTAGATTTTAAAAATAAAATATCATGTTCACGACATGCAACATCTAATTTATTAATACCAATATTTCCATTTCTTAATATTTTTTTCTAATTTTGTACCAGGACTACAGTATTGATAAACAGGTATATGTAATTCTATAGGTAAAGAATTAATTGCGTTATTTAATAATCCACCACCATAGGTATATTTTAAATTTTGTGAATTAGCTTTTTGATGTGTAATCATTGAAAATCTTTTTAAGACAGAATATATACATCTTTTAATAAAGCTTTTATATTAAAATATAACATAAAATAAATTAATTTATTAATTTTAGTTAATTATTTTTATATAAATATAATATAATAAATAAATACAATAAAAAAACATTATATAACATTTTTTTATTTATCCATGAGTTATGTGAATTATCAAATCCTAACAATTTAACAAATACTTGTGATCCTTTCCTTTTTAAAACTTTTTCAACTAAATATATATCTGAATACTTTGTTTTTTGTAGTTCATGTTTATAAAACTCTCCTACAACAGGTTGCTCTAAATAATCTTTTAATTTATAAGTTACAGGATTTGTTATTTGTACTTTTGAAATTTTGAATATTTCAGTTGACCAATTAGTATATATATAATAATAACTTTATTTAGCATAAAAAAGCTATACAATAATAACAAAAAATAAATTTGCATATATACAATAAATATACAATATACAATAATACATAAGTATAACCTATTTACTTAAATAATACTCTCTTAATTTAACCTTAAATTTTTTTAATTCTAAATTTTTGAACATAACAGGTAAATCATTATAAATTATTACTCCTTTAAAAAACAATGTATTTTGCCCTTGTATTGTGTTTCTCTGTAATGTGTAATATTTATCATTATTGCGAGTTTTATAGTTATGTACCTGTTCAATTTTAATTAATTTATTTTGAAAGTACTCTGGTTGAAGCCCTAACTTTATTTTATGTATCAATAATATTATCTGCATTTCTACTAAATCTTTAATATTGCACCAATTTAATTGTAAGAGCATATATTGTATACTTGTATACCTATTGCAGTTTAAAATTATTCGCATTGCCCTATTTTGGAGTAATTGTAATTTTTTTTATATTTGTTTCACTACTCAAATACACTAATGATCCCACAAAATAAAAATGTGGTAAAATAATAGAATTATATATCGTTTCTCTCGTTTTTTTAGATAAATCTTTACTACATCTATTTAGAAAATAAAGTTTTTTAGAAATTTTCTTACACACATAATTCACATGTTCATCCAATTTCAAGTTACTAGTCAATATAACTCCCAAATATTTAGGTTTCTTTACAATTTCTATTTGTTTATCATTAATTTTAATTTGGAAATCATCATTGATAATATTTTGTATTTTTTTATCAGTACCCAGTACCATACCTTTTGTTTTATCAGTATTTAATTTAAGTTTATTTATACTTAACCACTCATCTAATTTGTCAATGTCTAATGTTAATTTATTTATCATTTCATTTTTATCTTTACCCTTTAAATATATTACCATATCATCAGCGAACAAATGGAACTGACAAAACTGAAAAATTTGTTTAACATCATTGATATATAAAATGAAAAGTAAAGGCCCTAGTATACTTTCTTGGGGAACACCGTGCACGCTTTCAATTGTTTTAGATATTTTATTGTTACATTTAACCTTTTGTTTTCTATTACTTAAATAATTTGCAAACCAATTTAGCACAACCCCAGTGAAGCCATACATTTCTAATTTTTTTTATTAATATCTGTCTATTTATAGTTTCAAATGCTTTTCGTAAATCCAAGAAAACACAAACTACCACAAAACCTTCATCAACATATTCCTTCCATTCCCCTGTAAGAAACTGTAACGCTGATTCGCAACTGTGCTTCTCTCTGAATCCAGACTGATACATTGAAAGTATTTTGTGTTCCTCCAGGTAGTTATAAACTTGTTTATAAACAATTGTTTCTAAAATTTTTGTCAATGCAGGTAATGTATTTATAGGTCTAAAATTTTCACTTTTATTAGTTTTAGCTAATTTTCTTATCGGTATGATAGTGGAAACTTTCAATTCATCAGGTACAATTCCTGATTCTAATGAGCTATTTATTAGGTTTAAAATTTTAAATTCTATTTCATTATAGACTAATTTGTACACATTGATTGCAATATCATCCGGACTACTTTTATTGGAAATAGACATTACTACATCTCGTAACATATCCCCATCTAGTAAGTGGAAACATTCAAATTTGCTTACACATTTTACAGGACTTAATTTAATTTCCATCTTTGGAATCGATTTAATAATTTCATGGACACTGTTTAAAAAATATTTGTTAAATTCTGTAGCAATTTCTGTTTCGTTTTTACATTTCTTGTTTTCAAACTCTATTTCATGAAAATATTCTATATGTGTTCCAGATATGATTTGTTTTAATGTTTTCCACATACTTTTTGGATCATGTTTATTTTCATCTATTACAGTTGAATAATACTCTTTTTTTCTTAATCTAATGGTACTAACTACTTTATTCCTTTGTTCCTTGTATTTACTCCAGTCATTTTGATTTTTTGTATATACAAATTTTTTAAATAAATAATCCCTAACTTTAATTTCATCTAAAACTTCTGGAGTAAACCATGGTTTGTATTTAATTTTTGGTACAAAACTTATTTTCGGCATATACATATTCGTAATATTTAGTATATTATCCATAAAATTAATACATTTCAAATTAATATTTCCTTCTCTGAAATTAAATTGGATATCTAATATTTTATTTTTGAACTCATCAATATTTACTAATTTTTTTCTGACACATATTTTTTGAATATTATTTTCTTCTATTTTCAAAGTATTTATTTTGATTAATGAATGATTGTTAAAAACAGGAGTTCTTAATACCTCACAATCTATCTTTTTGTTATTTGTGATTACTAGATCTATTAAAGTTTCAGTACCTAAATATGATACGTGTGTATATTCATTTATTTGTTGGTATAAACCATTGAAATTTATACATGAATTTAATCTGTTTGAGTACGTGGATTGTTTAGACATATTTATATTAAAATCTCCTGTAATAATTACATCATTTGTATATTGTGTTAAAAAAACTTCGCACCAATTTTCAAAAAATTCTAGAAATACTAATTCTGATGCATTAGGAGAACGATATAAACATATTATTATTATTTTTGTTTCATTAATATTGACACATATTTCTAAAAACCAATAATTCATATCTAATACAAATTTGTTTATAACTTCATATTGTAAATTATTTCTTAAATAAATAAGTACACCACCTGTGGCCCGAGAAGTAGAATCAACTCTGATGGTAACGTAGTTTTCTACAGCGACTTCTTGATCTTGAATTTCTGCTGTCAAATGCGTTTCCGTCAAGCACATCACGCATGGCTGTTTGGTTACAATAAAATGTTCAAGTTCATCAAAATGTGCTATGCAACTTTGTGCATTTTGAACATACACTACCCCGTTATTGTTCTGTGATTGCTATTTTAAAGTATACTGTATTCGGTTTTGTTGCATTTCCAGTTTTTTACGTAACACTGCACAATTTTTATCAAATACCGTGTGTTTAGTGTCATAATTGAGGTTATATTTTATATTTACCACTTCACAGTTTACACAGTGATTTTTTGAACTATCACATTTTCTCGTATCATGATTTACTGACCCACATATTCCACACACTAACTTATTTGTACATTCATTAGCTTTATGGAAGAAACCACAACATTTATAGCATCTAAGAACACTTAAAAACTCATATACTTTACAAACTGACCATCCAATTTTTAAATTTCCATTTTGCATAATTTTATTGAAAACTATTGGTTCAGTTTCAATTATTGCAGAGTAGTACCCTTTTCTCTCATTTATTATTTTAACTTCAAAATTTTCCTTATAATTTTGAAGACTGGGATTTTGTTTAAGTATTGCAGTTTTTAATTCATCTTTTTCTATTTTATCTTAAATACCTATGATTTTTATTTGTGGGTTTCGTCTTTTGGGTATATTTGTTTCAATATCTTTTCCCATTTTCTTATCTATTTCTGCCTTTAATTTATTGATGTCTTCCTTTTGATCACAATAAACTGCAACAGTTCCTTTTTTCGCTGTTTTAACTGTATTTACTGATACTCCTAATTCTACTGGGTTAATTTTGTTTTTTTATTTCTTTTACTATTTCAGAAGTATTTTTACTCTTGTTTTTAGACTGTATTACTAACAATTCATTCGTGTTAATGTGTCCTTTCTTTACCACGTCTGCATACTTTAAGTTTAAATTTGTATCTCTATCATCACCTATTTTGTATGTTTCTAGTACTTCAGCTTTTAATTGTTATACTTGTTCATTTAGTTCTTTTATAATTTCCATCATTTCTTTGCGATTTTTATTGATATTTACTTCATTTTTAATATTGCATTTATTACAATACCATTTAATGCCTTTACAGTTTTGTATTACTGCAAATTGTTGTTCTGTAATGGAAGCACACTTTAAATGAAACCAACCATTACATATTCCTTCACAACCAATAATTTTATCTTCGTTAAATTCAATTTTACATTTAGAGCAATGCTCATCATCATCTAACGACTCCGCCATTTTGTCATTAGGAGAAAAACCTTTTTCAAAAACACTTTTCATTTTTGAAATTCTAACAAAATCACCAATTTTAAATTTTGCACGACCACATATTTTTAAATTATTATAAGTGGTATGTAATAGAAATTTTTCATTTTTATCATTTACCTCTATAGATCGCATTTTAATAGTTCTATGTTTTGTATTTTTGTATGTTTTAATTAACTTTGGTAAAATATCAATCCACTTATATGAACCACGTATGGGATTCTGCAGAGTTTAAGCATTAAACTAGAACGAATTTCGGGAAAACAGTAGACCTTTATTTAAACACATGTTACACAATAAACACTACAGCAGACATCTTGTTCAGTCACATGTTTTTATGGCGCGTTCAAAAATAAAACTCTTTGATGCAACCAGCGCCATCTAGTAAGAATAATGTTAAAGTGCATTACAAAATTGCAACAAAATTATTTATATCAACACCACGTAAACTAAATTCATGCCACATTTTAGTTTTTAACATTCTAATAAATACAACACTTGCTTTTAAATTGCTAAAAGTTGAATAGTGATTTATTTTATATTTTAACATTAAATTTTTAAAATTACTATTGTAAAATTCTTTCCCATTATCAGTTTGCAAATTTTTAGGAATTCTTTTTTCTTTAAGAATATTTTCTAATACTTTTGTAATTACATCACCAGATTTATTTTTTACTGGTTTTGCCCACGCATATTTAGAAAATGTATCTATTACAGTTAGCATATATTTATAATTTTTATTTTCATCTCCATATGGTATCATTTCCACAAAATCATCTTGCCACAAATCATCAATTCCTTTTGTTATTACTCTACGTCTTGGATAGTTTTTTTGAGCTGGTTTATGGAGTTCTTCTACAACTTGTCGCTTAGACATTATTATTTTATTTTCTTTTAAATACCTCTTTTTCTAAAGTTTTTATAGTTGTTAATAATTATTCTTCTGTTTTAAACTTTTTCTCAAATGGTTTAATTTTTTCTTCTAATAATTTATATATTTTTGTTTCTAAATTATTTAGTTCATTTACAACATAAAGTTTGATAGCTGTATTACTATGAACAATTGGTGGTAAAGTTTTTATAGCTGTTAACAATTCATCTTCTGTTTTAAACTTTTTTTCAAATGGTTTAATTGTTTCCTATAATAATTTATTTATTTTTGTTTCTAAAGTATTTAGTTTATTATCAACATATAATTTGTTAGCTGCATTATTAGGAGCAATTACTGTTTTAACATTTCCAATATTTTTTAATTTTGCATTAAAGATGTAATCATTTTTATTTTTCTTTAAAAAAATAAAGCTAAAATTTAAATAGTTTTTATGTCTATTATTCTTTTGTCAACATATTCTTTAGTAACAATATCAGTAGAATTTGAAAGAATACCAATATTTACAGTTTGTTTTCCATCAAAATCAATTCTACCATTTTCATCCAATTGAATAATTTCGTTTTTTTCACTTTTTTTCTTTTTAAAGAATAGCGTCCAAAATTGTCAACACTCATATTAACTATAAATATTAATATGTTATATTTGCTTCTTTTAATTCTTCAATAATTGAAGTTATTTCCTTATCATAACCTGTGCGCCCACTTTATTTAGATGCCAACAATAATCGCAATCTACTAACTAGTTTATTTGGATCATCCCAGTACATATATATTCACGTTTATAATTGGTTAAGTTTAAATTTGTTGGTAATAAACCCGAATCTGTAGGAGAATATTTTACTGTTTTTTTTTTCTTAATGATAATCGTCTTTTGTCATCAACAAAATGTGGTTTTTAATATATTAAGATATTTAGGTGAACTTGATATTTTATATTATTGGTTGAATATATATGAGCGCTTGTTTGCTCTAAAATTTTTAAATATTCATTTTTATCTACCTCAGTATAATCTATAGGTTTTTTTGAAATATTAATTCATAAAGACCTTTTGTACCTTCATATTCTTTCCCATCTATTAATATATCATTTTTGTTTATTTCCACATTCTTTTTACCTAATATAAATGTACCATCTTTAGCTAATTTTATACCATTTTCTTTATCAATATCTTTATTTTTATTTAAAAATTTTATTAAATATTCTTGCCCCCAAATCTCCTAATTTTATTTTTAAATTATCCATTTCCTCTTTTCCTTGAGGAGTATTTATTAAAGCTTCTTTTGCTTGGGAAATTGGAGAATTATCTGGATTTGTCTCATAAATATTTTCATAATTTTCTGTTTTAATATTTGAACTTCCCGGGGTATCTAAATCATAATTTAAAACTTTTCATACATTTGGTTTCTTCTTTATTATTCGAGATTTGTTTTCCTTTTCCACCTCATATTCTTGTTGCATTTTTTTTATTTCATTTTTGTTTGATTTTTTTACCAACTCTTTAAGCGGATTTGTTATAGGTTTAAAAGTTTCTTGTAATACTGCTTCAGTATCAATTTTGTTATGTTTCAATGCATTAAATTTTTCTTTTAATACTTTACTTACTTTTATTATTTTTTGAATAGTATTTTTATTACTCATTTTATATTAATTCGTTTTAAACTGAATCAAGTTTAAGAAATTTATCCAGTCCCTTTCGATAGCGACCTTCTTTCTTACTATCTTTATCTATAACTGCGAACCCATATTTATCTTTCCAACAATTTATACAAAATTTTTGAAATTTATTAAATGACATATCTGTGTTTACATGATCATCATATATATGTTGTAAATTTGTTTTATCTTGTTTAAACAATATAATAAAATTAGCATTATCTCTAATTAAATGTTTAGGTACTATTGCATAGGTTTTAGCCAAATAAAATGAATCCACAGAATTATGTCTTCCTATTGAAAAAAATCTCTCATACAATCTTGTTTATCACATATTACGTCATCAAAAATTATAACAGAAAAAATTTTGCTTTAGATGGTTTTATAACATTGCTGTTTTCATTATAAAAAAAACCTCATACCATTTACTTTTGAAATACATTTTTCTAAAAATTTATATTTCGGTTATTGTAATGATTTAGAGTATAAGTAAATGTTTTTAAATTTTAATCCATTTGCATGTGTAAGCAAACTAATTAAACTATTTGTTTTTCCACAATTACTTGGTCCTACAATTATGCATCTTACACTATTTGGTAATAAATCACTATGTTTTCTAACTATTTTATTTTATTGTATAATATCAAAGTTGTTTACACAGAAACGTTGTTTCTTCTTCACAAATTTCATATTGACTATTAAAAAAGTAATAAATAATAGTATTTTATTCAATATTTATATAACAAAAAAAAAATAATCAATTAGAATAAAAAAAAATATTTTATTTAATATCCCAGTCAATAATTATAATGTCTGAGTTCGGTAATGTAATCAAGTTATGCCCCCATGGTAAAGTATCTGTTGTTCCTTCCTGCATATAGCGTTTACCATCATCAGCATTTAATGCTAATTTATTTTGTTCAACAGAAAAAATATTATTTTTAGAAATAATATTTTTTTTGTTTTTTTTTTTTTTAATATGTTTGCTTTATTAAAAAGAGTATTTTTGTAATCCTGTATAGTTAATTTTTTTGTAACAGTTCCTGAAATTTCTTTTGCTTTTGAAATTGGAGCTTCGTTCTCTAATGTAAAAGAATACATTTTGGTTTATTAAATTTAATTTTAAGTTTGCTTAATTCAATAGAAATCAAATTTTCCGCAAATATAATAACTTTTTTATATTTGGTTTTATAATAATTTTCTTGCTCCCCCCTTTCCATCCCATTTGGTTGTCAATTTAATATCACTGCGATTTCGTATATTTTCCATAGACTTGCAAAAAACCGCGTTATTTATTGGTTTAAAAAAAAAATTCAAACTCGTTTTTAGCTATTTTTTTAAATTCTGTCTTTTTTGTCAATGTATATTTTAGACAAAAAGATTGACTAAATTTAATGCCCCGATAATTTTTTTTTTAATTTTATCCCAAATTCAAGAGCTTGTTTTAAAGTTTTATAATGCAAAACATATTTCTTTTTATCATATAGTGTTGTCATTAACTTTTTTATTTTTAAACTCCAAGGTGCAAGCCGTTCTGGACAAGAGGGAAAGTCTTTATGTGTATTATGTAATTCTTTGGGATATTCCAAATCAACCTCAAATTTAAAACCATCAGCCCCGTGATCAACAATTTTCATAATATCAATAGTTTCAATTTCATCAACCGTTAACCATTGAAAACTACCATGTGGTAAACACTGGGTCATTGCCCATCTACATTGGTTACATGCATCAAAGTACATGAGATAACTATCCGGCTCTTCTGGATTGTATGATGACATATTTATTGTTAGCACTGCCATAACGGTTACAACATTGACTTATACCTCCTCGTATTCCCCGTTTAAAAAATAAAAGCATATCAATATTAGTAAGCAATTCAAATGTTCGTTATATTTAACATAGCATCCCATGCTAATCCTAAACAAAATTTCTCGTTACAAAAATAATTATAATTTTTAATAACTTACCAGGGGTGGTAAAATAATGTACTGGATCTAATGTATATGCCTTTAGACAAACATATCTAAAATTTTCAAATACATCTACTAAAAGCGGAACATCAGTTTGACGATACAGCTCCATATAATCCCCTAATGGTTCATTAAGAAAGGTCTGCCATACTTCATTAGCTTGCAAATAATCTTCATTATAATAATATGTTTGTCTTTTAATAGTGAATAAAATGCTTCTTTTAGAGGTAGTTGTCTTTCTTCCAAACATTTCCATGATGATACATAATCATATGGAAATACTCCTTTTTTGTTATTAATTTTATTTCTTTTTCCTTTAAATAATGTTTTTTGGTTAATTTTAAAGAGTCATTATTTATATAGCTAACCAACTTTTCCAACGAGCTATTCATAAATCTAAAAATGTTTAAATATATTAAAATTATTAATAAAACAATTTTTTAACTAAACATACTTATGTGAATCAAGACACCGAAGTTTCATGCCATTAACACATTTAGAAAACGAAATATATTTTTCTTCATTTGTAGGAATAAGTTCTTTGTTTTCTTCGTCAACTCCAAGTTCTCGAATAAAAATATGGCTATCATAACCACTTAAGTTATGAAATATCACTGGAATAAGTTGCAACTGTTGTGGGCTGCACCACGGTATGTACCTATAATTATTAAAAGAAATATATACTTACATATATTTACTTTACGCAAAATTTGTTATAATTTTACCTGTCAAGTGGCAGTGATCCCTCACCTTTTCTTCTAATACTTCTATTTGTTTTTGACAAATATGACAAATATTAGTAGAATTAAAATGATACCAATCCTCACTTGTTATTTTAATTGGAACAATATTTTTATAGAATGTTTGAATCTCAGGGCCGCGAAATGATTCATAAAAAGATAATGAATCATTTTATGAGCATACTAACTGATATCTAACGGCACATGAAACATGTTTTGATATGCATTTGTGTATGAACCAGCTGGATTTGGTTGACAAGTTTGAACAGGTACAGTTAAACATTCAAAACCTGCGTATATTACAAAAGGATGTCGTTCCTTGCGCATAAAATTTGTAAATTTGAGGCAATTTTCATTTGGCATTTCAATTTTAACAGCATCATATTTAGCATAATCTTCCTCATGAATTTGTAAAAGCGCTTCAGTACCAAAATACTGAAGGCAACGATCACAAATAAATGTTGCTCTTTTACCTTTTGTTAATTGAGAACTTAAAAGCCGAGAAAGTGATTTAATGAATGCGTAATGTCCTTTTTCCTCTTCTTTCCAGTATAAAAGATTAAAATGTCTATCGCATTTATTTTTTGTAAAATATAAAGGACCAACAACAATATGTTTTTTAATTTATCATCATATTCTAATCCATAAAAGTTAATTGATATGCAATTTTTTATTTCAAATTTTGAAATATCTGCTAATGGAGTAGGGAAATGTATGCCCAACAAATTAAAAATTTCATTGTGATTTTGTGGATATTTTGAAAGTCTATGCGAATTTGTATCCGCAGGATACATAGCAGCAAGTAATGCCCAAATAAGACACTTCTCTTCTTGATTTTTTACATTTATAACTGCATGTTGCATTTTAATATTTAATGGTAATTCAATGTATGATGACCCTCGTTTGTTGTATCAAATTTATTTACCTGTTTGTAAAAAATATTCATTAAAATTTATAATTGTTTATGTATTAATGTTATTATAAAAATTATAATATTTGTACACATTTATTAACTTACTTTTAAATATAATATAGCGTTTAACGCTTTGCCACTATCCCTCTCTTGAAACTCCAACATATGTGTGGTTATAGGTTCTCGCACATATTTAACAAACCAAGTAGTAAAATCATCTGACAATGTTATTTGCTTCATTTGGTGATAAATATTAGTACATATTGATTCGCCATTCTTTTTAATTATATATTCACATGCTAGTTCACAATTCACTTTCACTGAACTTTTAAACTTAAAAATAAAGTCCCCAACTTTTTTTAAATAATATTAAGAGGCATGCGTCCAAAAATATTTTAGGATCTATTATTTCCTCATTATATGTAATTTTTCTTACAAATATACGTTTTTTAACCCTACAGTACACACGTGGACTAAAATTACACCATTGCACACCTTGGGCCTCACAGGCCCTTAGCTCTTAACCTGGAGATCGCAGAATGTATAGATACATTTAAACAGAATAACAACTAATTTTGAAATGCAAAATACTTAAACTTTCTTAAAAAAGCAGAACTTACAAAATTAAACAAATTAATAAACCAATATCCTGAAATAACTAAAAGTCATCGCTAGCGTTCTGTTTTTCATTATTTTCAGAACAATCTGGACAAATATCCCGACAATGTTCTAGACAGATACAATCGTTGCATTATTCACAGAAATAACGACTTTTTCTTCTTCTTCATATGCAATTATGTTTATTTTATCACCATGTAAAGGGTCCTCATGATCAATATCTTGCTCCGAATCAGAATCATGATCACTTATTTCAAAGAAGTTAGTATCAGCAATCGAATCATCATCATCGTCATCACCTTCTTTAGCAATTAGTTCTTCGTACATTTTCTGTAATCTTGCCTGGTCTCTTTCGTAATCACAATAACCCATGACTAGATCTAATGAAATGTTCAAATTGTTCAAATTTTATATAAAATAAAATTAAAAAATAATCAATGATAGTGAATTCTTGTTATATATCTTCAAAATACAGGTATTCTGTTATAAAAATACTAACCGAATACGCCTATATGCGACTTATATATATGACAAAATATACTAACGTCAATAAACACGTGGGGCCTGTCATATCCAAGGCCCATATATCGGTAATATGTTTAACTTTTTAAAATTGACTGTGCATATATCGATGCAATTTCAAATTATAGGAAGGTAGATAAAATATGTAAACATTGAATTAACTGGTTTCTTTTTAATTGTAAATAAATTTTTCATTGGGGCCTCTCAGACCCACGTGTGCAGTGTAGGGTTAAAAGATATGTTGCACTCCTCCCACAAAACCATTTTTATAAAACAAGTGAAACAACTATCAAGTTAGTTAAACAGTTTTATTTTAACTACACCTTATACGAACAAATGTAATATTTATACAGAGTGTTATCAATATAACAAGGAAGTAAGTATCTAATCAGCACAAAAAGGAAACACTTATTTCGTAGCATGCAAAATAAATAAATTTTATCTTTAGTAGGAAATGCTATCTCTTTATGTAATAATAATTAATTAATTTCATAAAATTATAAATGTTTTGAAAAATAATACCACCATCGTATACTACGTCCTCGAATTAATAAAAAAAGACACCAAACTTGATACCCTTAAAAAAATAATAGAAAACATCTTACAGAAAATCTTAAGAACTGATAAATCGTCTTGAAGAAATCTTAAGAAATGATAACAACGTCTTGGAAAAATCTTACGAACTGATAAGAACATCTTAAAGAAATCTTAAGAACTGATAACAACGTCTGGAAGATATCTTAAAAACTGATAACAACGTCTTGGAAAAATCTTACAAACTGATAAGAACATCTTGAAGAAATCTTAAGAACTCTTGAGAACCAACTTCAAGATGTTCTTAAAATATCAAGGTTCCTATGACATCACCATCGTGTATTACGTCACAAGGCAGCCATCTTGTTCTATTACGTCACTAAATCCTTATCTTTAAAATCTCGTGACGTCATCAATTCTTATCTTTAAAATCTCTTATCTATGACGTCAATCTTAGATCACGCCAAAGTAGGTCCCCTACCGGAAGTCGGCAACATCAAAGAAGCTCTAACCGGAAGTCGGCAGCGTCAAAGAAGCCAAAACTGCGTAGGCGGCAACATCAAAGAAGCTGAAATCGGAAGTCGGCAACATCCAAGACATTTTTCTGTATTTCAGGTAAAATCACAATTCCCACGGTAGGCAAAATTTTCCCACGCCACACCGCTCCCATACCTACTAATATATATATGGAATTTTAATTTTTTACTATGTAACCCATTTAAAAATATAACAAATTATACAAAATAAATAAGTTTACTCAAAAATGGTTAACGTATTGTAAAAAATATATATTTATTTATAATAAATATTATAATACAATATCATTCTTGTTAACATAAGAATTATGGTTTTTATTAAATCCTAGCCATTTTACAAAATATTTCCTTTTTTATGTAGAATTTTTTCAATCAATATATACCAGGATATTTTGTCTTCCTTATTTCATGTTCGTAAAATCCTCCTGCTATATCTCGACCATTTTCGTCCTGCTTTATGTATGTTACCGTTAAAGTTAACTGAATTTTTCTAATTTGAAATATTTCAGTTGTCCAATTGGGTGTGTAGTTTTTGTTAAAACTTGATTTATACTTGCTTATACGGACAAAATCGCCTACTTCATATTTTAATATGATTGTATACAGAGTTTAATATATATATATTTTTTTTTTTCATGCTTAAGGGATACATTTATTATTGTATGCATTTGTAAATGTTTCAATTTTATTAATCCGCTTGTATGACCCTTGTAAGCTGAACTCTTTAAACATAATAGATTTTAATGTTCGATTAAATCGTTCTACTATACTGGCTTTTTTACTGCTGAATGTTGAGTAGTGATTCATATCATATTTTTGCGTTAAATTTTTAAAGTTTGAATTGTAGAATTTCGTACCGTTGTCTGTTTGCAGGTTTTTTGGAACAAACCCACTTTTAAATATTTGATTCATGGCACTCGCTACTTCTTTACCGGTTTTGGTTTTAATCGGCATTGCCCATGCCCTTTTCGAAAAAGTATCTATTACTGTTAGAATATACTTGTACCCTTTATTTTCCGTGGCATAGGGTATCATTACCACATACCTGCTAGGAAAATTACGACGAGCAGATTTATGTAATTCGTCAGCAATTCAACAAACAGTGCTGATACAGTTTTCTGTCCCTTTATAGGTAAAAATTTTAAAATAAACACGTAGACCTTTCAATTCAAGTGATTTGTTATTTACTGTTGCTTCAATTAAGGTTCCCTCAATATTATATCGAACATTTTGAATTCGAGCATCGCACGGGAACGTACAGAAAAACTGAGAATTACCTTTTATTATTTTATAAATATCTCCACTTAAATTTAACAGTAAATTTACTATAAGTAAACTGCGACTGTTTTCGATTTTATTCAAAAGTTTGTCTTCCAAAGTACATACATTTTGGTTTATGTAGTCAATAGATTTTTCATTTAAGTTTTTTTCTAAATTATTAACTACATTTGTAACATATTTTAAATTCACTGCATCAGTGTTATGTTCAGGAACGTTACCAAGTCCCGTTACATGATTTATATTTAACACTTTACTTTCAACGAAAGTTGTTTTATTTCGTATATTAGCTAGTATTTTTCTGTACAGACGGTGATGACCGTGTTTGTTAATATGACATCCAAACTTATCGACAACCATGTTATAACTAATAATGTACTGCATAAAGGAATAAGTTTATACAATAATATTAGTTTCTCTTAAAGCCTCTTCTATTCTAATAATTTCATCGTCATGCCCTGTATGTCCAGTTCGTTTAGAGCCTAATAATAATTTAAGTCTTTTAACAAGATTATTTGGGTTACTCCAATAATCATATTCTATTCGTTTATTGGTTAAATTTAAGTTTGTTATTGAATCTTTCAGCCCTTGTCCAATGGAGCTAAGAAGCGCAGCAGTTGTACCCGCACGTGTAGTTACTTGAGGAACTTTATCTTTTATTATGTTTTTATACTTCAAACCACGTTACAATTGAACCTAACCTGTTATAGTGTTTACGATGTGCGTTGGTTTTTTGAATAATTTCCAAATATTTTCTCTTATCATTTTCGGTGTATATATTTGGATCCGGTAATTTCATTGTTAGAAGTTCATATATACCAAGTGTTCCTTCATACCAATCTCCATCGATATTTACATCGTGATGTTGAATTTCAATTATGGCATCCCCAATCATAAATTTATTATCAGGTGTTAGTCTAATTCCATATTTCTAAACAATGTCAGCACTGTCAATTGCATATAATGCTGTATATTTTCCTGCTACGTCACCTAAAATTTCTTGTGATGATTTTTCCAAATCTTCCAACTCTTCCTTAGTTTGAAACTGTTTTTGTACTAATGATTTTACGGTTTGTACAGGAGGACATGTTTCAGCAACAACATCTCTTTGTGTAAAGGACGGTACTTGTTGGTGTCGTACATTTTTTTTTTTTTTTGGTACTATCTTTTGTGACCTGTTCAACGGATTTTTCCACGAAAACGTCATCTTCTATTTCTTGATCTTCCTCATCCTCATACTCATTTTGTGCCCGTATTTTCTCCCTGAACATTTTTGATTTTGTTGTAAGTGGTACGGCAGGACAATCCGGTTTCATATTTTTCAATGTTTCTGACAAAGTATTTAATGGTTTAATAATAGGTTTAAAAGTGTCACTTAATATTTATTTCCGTTTCTTGTTTACCGCGTTTCAATTCCATCAACTTATTTTGTAGAATTTGTCTTGTTTTTATTATTTCTCGCAACGTGCTTACAGTGGCGGCGTCACTCATTGTTAATTCAATTTATTCAGAACAATAATGAGAGTAATTCATAAGGTGACAAATCCTATATACTTGTTAAAAATGTATAAAACCCCTTCCTAAATATCCCAAAATTACTCTCTCGATCTTTATCAATTACCACAAAACCGTACTTTTCCTGCCAGCAATTTGAACACAAATTTTTAAACTCAACGAAAGACATATCTGTATTTATGTGATCGATATATATATATATATACATATATGCCGTAAATTTAAATCATCTTGTTTAAATAAAACAATTAAATTGGCATTGTAACGAACAAGATGTTTCGCCACATGAGTGTAGCTTTGAATAATATAAAATATATCGATTCCTTTGTGTTTCCCCATACAAAAATTATTTTGTATATGTTGTTGCGGATGGTTTACAATATCATCAAATATCAAAGTGGAGTCGTTTTAATGGAACAATATTTTCATTTTCTCTATTTGCATAATAATTTATATCGTTTTTTCATTGAAAATATTTTGCAAAAGTTGATACTTTGGTTGATGTAAAGATTTTAAATATATGTGTACATTTTCAAATCGTAAACCGTGAGGACTTAATGGTGATGTAATCATTAGATTTGTTTCTCCGCAGATCGACGGACCACAAATAATACATCTTATATTATTTGAAAATAACTCTCCATGTTTACTGAAACTTGTTTTATTACAATCAAAATTTATCACTTTTAAGGTACACTCTTGTGTTTTAAACTTCATTATGTCTACACAAGTATAATCACATAACAAAAGTAAATGAATAATGGGTAAATAATTATATAAATAATAAGATAAATACGGTAATCGCTTATTCAAGTTTTTGTTAGTATAGTGTACAGAGCTATTGTTGTGTATCATTTGTATGCAAATATGAAAGACACATTTAGTAGAAGTAGACGTCGTGAAACAACTCGTACGCAAAAAAAAACACGAAAAGGTAACAACAACAATAACGATTTTCGTGAAACAGTAAAAAATGCTAGACAGGCAGCTTTAAAGCAAAATAATTATGATTATTCAAATGAGAAACAAGTTATAAGTGCTGCCTTGAATGCGGCTCGAAGAAATGTAAAAGCTCGTAAACACAAAACGTATAATTCACCAAGTTCACCCGTACCTAAAACTGGAGGATTTTTACCATTTCTTATTCCATTATTTGCTGGTCTCTTGACTCTCGGTGGTCTAGCGGGGGGTGCAGCGGAAATTGCTAAAGCTGTGAATGATGCAAAAGCCGCAAAACAACAATTACTTGAAAGTCAACGACACAATAAAACTATGGAAGCAATTTCACTTGGAAAACGAGGTGACGTTTTATATTTGGGAATATATAAAACTGGATTAGGATTATATCTCAAACCACAAATAAAAAAAAACTTCCTTTAAGACCGTTAACGGACATTGATTTAAAATAATATACCAAAAATGTACCATATTTGCGTGGAGTTTACATGCGTAACAATTTACCTGTATCTGGACTGCTAACTAATGAGACGGCCATTGTTAATTTGGATAATGAAACCGGACCCGGTACTCACTGGGTATGTTATAAAAAACAAGGAAATAAAGTTAGTTATTTTGACAGCTTTGGAAATTTAAGGCCACCCAAAGAATTAATTCAATATTTTGGTAAAAAAGTGAAAATAAGATATAATTACCGCAGGTACCAGAAATTTAATTCATTCAATTGCGGTCATCTATGCTTGCAATTTCTTTATTCTAATAATTATTAATATATTTGTACTATTATATCGTTAACATTTATCCTCTCAGATAAAATATCTATATTGAGTGCAGATTATTCACCTCTATTAGAATTAGGTGACAACTTTATTGGTGGTAATTAATGGATTATCGGTCTTGTTGATTTTCAAACATATAATTCACTTCCAAATGTGGCGGATGGTAAAAAATAAATTGTATTGCCATGAGGGAGATAATCTGAAGTTTATAGCTATACCGCCGGGATCGTACGAAATTGAAGACTTGAATGATTATATTCGTTCTGTGGTGGGTAATCCGGACCACCATAATGACCGTCGATGTCAACAAAATGGACATGTCAAATTTAAATTTTCACTTCAACCTAATGTATTGGACCGCTTTTGGGTTTCGGAAAAAAAATTCTTGAAGCAAACAAGTTTCATGAATCAGATGATATCGTTAATATAATGAAAGTGAATAACATACAAATTGATTGTAATATTTCATCTGGATCGTATAGGAATAATACACAAGCACACATCTTACATGTTTTCTTTCCAACCGCCGCCCCGGGGTATAAAATTATCGACGTTCCAACAAATGTCATTTATTTACCAGTTAACGTTCGAATCATTGACAACATAACAATAAAAGTAGTTGATCAGCAAGGTGATATCATTGACTTTAGAGGTGAAGAAATTACAGTACGCTTACATTTGAAAAAAATAGGGAATGGGGATTAATTTTAGTAATAAAAGATTAGTTCTGGTTGAAGTAAAATTGAATACACCAAATATAATTAAACCTATAACAGTATATTCTCGTAAATACAGTGAAGAAAATATCAACTACTTCTTGCACTTATTACAAAAAGAAAATTGGGTGGACATATATTCTACTAATGATCTCAATGAAAAATGTGAAATATTTATGAATTATTTAATTTACTATTTTGAAACTGCTTTTCCAAAAGTACCATCCAAACAACAAAAAAACAATACAAATTATCTTAGAAATACACAATTACTTCAAGCTGAAGAAAATTTAATGTTATTACATACAGTATGGAAATCAACTAACAATGATCACATAAAAGAATTATATAAAACTAAGAACCTCGAGTACAATAATTTGTTAAAAACAGCCAAAGAATTGAACTATATAAATAAAATTACTCAATCATCAAATAAATCAAAAGCTATCTGAAATAAAATAAAAAATGAAGTAAACTTGCCTAACAATAAGAAAACAAATACGCCATCTATTGACTCTCAAAAATTTAATGAACACTTTACTTCCTGTGCAGAAAAAATAAAAACTATGATACCTAAAAACAATGTATCATACCTAGAATTAATCAAAAACAAATGTATTAACGAACCGACAAATGCAATATTTCTTACTCCTATAACATATATGGATATTTATGATATAATCCAAAATATGAAATCAAAACACTCCGAAGATGTTGATGGACTCACCACTTTTATAATTAAAACAGCCTCAGTTTTTCTAAGTGTTCCTCTTGCAAACATCATAAATTCATGTATGGTTGAAGGCATTTTTCCAGACAGATGGAAAATATCTAAGATAATTCCAGTGTACAAATCAGGTGATCCTTCCGATGTCAATAATTACAGACCTATTGCAATACTTCCAGCAATATCAAAAATTCTGGAAAAAGTTATTCATAAGCAACTTTACAATTACTTAGAAAGATTTTCTTTGTTATCTGACGTCCAATACGGATTCAGGAAGAATCGGAGTACTATTGATGCGCTACTAAAATTAATTAATTTAATAACAGAAGGAAATGAAGATCGCATCTTAACAAATGTTTCTTTCATTGATCTCAGTAAAGCATTTGACTGTGTCTCGCCTGATATATTAATAATTAAACTGCACAATTTCGGAATTAAAGGCAATGCTTGTGAACTCATTCGATCCTACTTAACAAATCGAAAGCAGTTAGTGAAAATAAATAATTCAACAAGTGACATCATAGGGATTCAACAAGGAGTACCACAAGGATCAGTATTAGGGCCTCTCCTTTTCCTATTATATATTGATGATCTAGCTGACAACATCACAGCTCATACAATTTTATTTGCCGACGATACTATGCTATATGCCATTCTGTGTTAACTTATGGTGTCTTATTATGGTGCAATACAAGTGATAATAACTTAAATAAAATATTTGTTCTTCAAAAGCGTGCGGTAAAAGCAATAATGAACTGTAATATAAATGAACACTCTAAACCAATATTTGAAAATCTAAAAATTATGTCCCTATATTCAGTTATACTATATACTAATTTATGCTTTATAAAAAAAAAAAAACTTTCAGGACTTCCTTCTTAACTCCAACAACCATCTGTACAGCACACGAAATAAAAACAACATGGTGTCAACAAAAAGCAGACTCAATTTTAAATCACCGTACCAGTGTGCCCCAAAATTTTATAATCTGTTACCCAGTGAGCTCAAACAGCTACCCTACCAAAAATATAAATTAAAGTTGCATATATTCTTCAAAACTCATTGTTTTTATTCTGTAAATGACTTTATGTGTAATGCAGAGTTATTATTGTCTGATTTTTTACTAAATGACGTTTCTTAACCTTTGACTTTTATGTATTTTATATTCTGTGGAATGTTGTGTATACTAGGTATACTATGTTTTTACTAATGTATGTTCACGTATTGTTAGATTGATTTTCATCTTGTATGAAGAAAGGTTTATTATTATATTTAATTTAAATTGTATGAAAATGTTTTTATTTTCTATTAATGTCAACCATAATGATTTTAAATTGTGTTTTCGGCTTTTACGCCATCTTCAGAAGACATTACAATACAATTTAAGACTGAGTCTTCTGAAGATGGCGTAAAAGCCGAAATCGCGGTAAAGATAATAAACTTTATTTTGTGAAACTTAGCCAAGTGTTAATTATTTTACCTTATTAAAATGTTTCACCTAGTGCCAACGACGGATTCAATCAATCAAATTTTAAATTGTATTGTAATGTTTGATCTAATTGATGTAATATAATGTCTTGACATGCCTTGTATCTTCACTGTACGTTGTGGCTAATAAATATTATTATTATTATTATTATTATTATTATTATTATTATTATTATTATTATTATTATTATTATTATTATTATTATTATTATTATTATTATTATTATAAAGTACGAGTCACTAAGTCGTCACCGGCTAAAAAGTTAACATCTCAATGTAGAAAATTTCTTATATTACAAGGTTACAAAATTGTGCACCACAATGAATAGTATTTTAAATATTGATGAAGATATTTCATTTGACGAATCCATATCTCGTGTCGAACTACATACTCATCAACCGTACATATCGACAACGTTTAATAACAGTGATGAAATTAGAATTCCTATACAGAAGCAGGATATTTTCACTCTTCCATCCCACAGTGCTACAGTGATTGATGGTGAACTAGTGAAAAAAGATGGAACAAAAGTTGCAGATACTTCAAAATTTGTAAACAATGGAATTGCACATTTGTTTGACGAAATACGATACAAATTGAATAGTATTAAAATTGATAGATGTAAAAATGTAGGAATTTTGACAATAAAAGGTTACATCTTTATCAATGAGGGACAAATTAAAATGCTTGAAAATGCTGGTTGGACTTCATTTTCTAAAATAAATAAAGAGAGAAAATTCAATGTGTCTATACCATTAAATATGAAACTTGGATTAACTGAAGATTACAGAAAATTTTTAATGAATTTGAAACAAGGACTTCTACTTATTAGATGAAAAGTGGACACCAACTCGTATGTAACTCATGATGAAATTAAAGTGAATTAAAAAAAAATTATTAGTGAATGCCGTATGTGTATGTAAATGATAAAACAAAATTGAATTTTCTCAAAAGACAAGAAAAGAATAAATCAATTTTAATGGCATTTTGAACATGGGATCTTGCAGAGTACCAGTTTTACCTACAGCACAAAAACAAACTTGGAACATCAATTGATCACTGTCATATATCAGACATTAATTTATTTTTAAATTCCAAAAATTATCCCCATGAGAATTTAAATATTAATATAAATAATAATCAATTTGCATTGTTGTATGACATGTATACACAATTTCAACAAACCTATTATGATCAAAATACGATTCAACCAAACTTGAATAAAACGGATTTTTTAAACAAAACACCGCTTATTGCACTAGATTGTTCAAAACAAAATGAAACCTTGAAAACAGCTTTGGTTGATGTGCGAATCGAATTTGAATCAAATGAAAACTTTCCTGCAGAGACTACTGCGTACTGTCTTATTATCCATGACCGCATTATTGAATATAATACTTTCACTAGTTCTATAAGAAAACTTATTTAATGCTTGGAGAGTTAGTATGGTGATGGAGTTCATTGTGGACGTGCAAGGTTTTAATGATAATTGTGGTGATTTTATCCCGAAAGAAATAGCAGTGATATCAAGAAATGGTGAACAAGTGTTGCGTCATGTATTAAAATCTCCGTTTTCTTGGAATAATTTAAATCAGTTAAGAAAAAAGAAGCTTAATGATTACTAAACCATTACCACGGATTATTCTGGAATTCTGGTTGCTGCAATTATAAAGCACTTTAGCACATATTAAGAAGATATTATCTCCAGCTTCCAAAATCCACGTTCAAGGATTAAGGAAAAAAAAATTCTACAAAATAAATTACAAATACGTGCAGCCATAGAAGTGCAGTACCCAACTTTGAAAACTGCTAATTTGATACACTTCTCCTGCTGTTACCACAAACCACCACTTTTTGTGCTTTCAGAAACGTGTTTACCATCAAGAATTGGCTGGATCTTGTCTTCAAAAATGGAGAATGTAAATAAAGCATTAAAATCACTTAATGAAAAAAGTGGTTGTATTTAATGAGTAAGGAAGATATTAATAATTTACCAGTTGAAGGTTTAATTTCACATGCAGAGCGTCAACTTGATGATGTATATCATTCATTAAATAAGGACTTAAAAAATAATCCTGAAATAAGAAAACGTAAACGATGTACATTACACTATAGCAGTAATGTAGAAGGTGGAGATGTAATTGAAAGTAAACCACATATGGAAAAAAAATGTATTTTATGCAATGTAAATAAAACAAATAATTAACCTGCTTTTTATTTAACATATCTTTATACAGTTTCTGTCCTTTACAAACATATAATAGCTCCTTAATAGCCAAAACATGTAAATCTAAATTATTACCAAAACAGTTTCAATACATTGTTGATCTCTATAGTTTACATTTACAATTTTACAGTCATTTGCTGCTGTTAATATTTTTCCATAATATTTAATAAAATCTAAATTACTTAACATTTTCATATAATGTTTAATAACATCTTTTATACTGAATAAATTGTGTGAGCAGATGTATCGAAAACAACAATAAACTCAATAGTATGCCAGGAAATAGTTAACAACTTTTTCCCTCGATTATTGTTTAATATTAAATTATGATCACTTTTCAAGTTTTGACATTGTACATCTTTTCCATATTTAAAATAATTAAATATCAAGTCTTTAAAACATAAAAATTCATTCCATTCCGGCAAAGTGTACTGAATTCCATTATTATTCGGTTTACTTGTTAACTTTATAACAGAATCACGATTTACACATAAACCAATACTAATCCACTTTGTTTTGAACTTGTTGAGACAGTAACTTTTGGATAAAGTTAAAAAATCGTCCTTGTATGCACACTCTGTAGTGTTAGTGTCACTACATTTCTTAAAAAAATCTTCAGACATAGATTGGAGGAAAAGATCTTGAATAAATGGAAAATCCTCATAATTTTCAGGATCTAACTCTTCTACTGGCTTGCGAGGTAAAGCCATCTATAAGTTAATTTTATATACAAATTATGTAAAAAAAAAAAATATAAAATATATTACTTACTGCAATACTGCAATACACATTTTACTCCTATTTATATTACAATTCACGGTAAGTAAGTAAATTATAAACAATTGCTTGTGCCTTTCACTTTCCGTCCACATACACGGTATTAAACGCTAGCCTGGTTAAACAAAAATAATCCGGATGCGCAAAGTTAATAAAAATCAACCGCGTAACGTCAAATACCTGTATCTTTCATGTTCCAACCACAAACTGAACTTTAAAGTCTAACCTGGTTGAGAAAAAATGAACCGGATGCGCAGAGTTAATAAAAATCAGCCCCAAAACGCCATCCACAATTGTAGATGTTGCAGAAACGGCGAATCCTCTCTACTGCCATTCTTTTTGTAATTGATTTTAAATTCCTTTTTGGTTTTTATTCTTATTTTTTTCAAGAATTTTCCACGCTTTCTCAATCTGGTTACAGTTCGAAAACTGCGGAGGATAATTAAGCTTTTTTTCGATTTTATGCAATTGTCATTCTATTGGAAAATGCGAATTATTTGTCGTATCGCTCTCATGCCATGAAATTAAAATTGTCTACAACTTTATTTTCCAGTATTTAGCTTTAAATTTACTTTTAAAATATCGAAGATATCTTTGCTGTCCATGATTACTGCAATAATTACTCATTTTCCTACATCCACTAACTAAATATGCTCCCAAAACATAATGTTGCCATCGAAATATTTAACTGTTACATTTAGATGCCTTAAATTTTCCCCTCTTAATATTTTACTAAATTTTCTGGTAACGTCAGTTTAATACATACAGATTAGATAGAAGGCAAAAAAATTGGAGAAAACCTAAAATTTAAGGCATTTAAAAGTAACATTTAAATATGACGGGGACAGCATTATGTTGTGGAGGTATATTTAGTTAACGGGCGTACGGAAATTAGTAATCATTGTAACAATCATGGATAGCAAAGATTACCTCGATATTTTAAATGCAAATATAAAACAAAGTGTGAAAAAATAGAGCTTAACAGACAATTTTAATTCGCGTCTTGTAAAAGATGGGCTATAGGCGTTTAAAGGTTAGATCTCAGCGCCACTGCGCATAAAATTTGAAACCCTGCGAGAGACATTCAGAGATTATAACCTATGTTTACAACGAACGTATAACTGCATTTTTTTAATTTTTCTTATTTTATTTTAAGTTCTAATGGTGTATTTTCGTAATTTTTTATTGTTTCATTAATATATCAGTTTGATATTTACCAAACAGTCTTTTAAAAGATCAATTTTCGTGTGTTTATAGTTTTTTTTTTTTCATATTATTTCTTATATACTTTTGCATCTATATTTCTTTTGCAATATGTCTAATTCATATTGTTGTGTACCGATGTGCAATTCATGGAAAAAACGTACTCCAGATTTATACTTTTTTCGATTTCTAACAGATAATTCTAAAGTACAAATAAAAAATCATTTTGACATTTTGACAAATACGAATTGGTCAGTCGAAAAAAAGTGTGGATAGACGTATTGAAAATTGGAAAAAAGTGTGCTCCTTACATTTTGACGAACAAAGTTTTACTAAATCTGGAGGTGTGTACAAATACTGTGCAAACCAACATACTTCATTATGTAAGGAGTGCAATCTTTTGTTTTGATATGCCAATTATTTATAGAAACAAGATTCATTAACCGTAAATTTCTAATGAAAAACGCAATACCGACATTAAATTTACCAGTAAGGTCAATAAAAAATGTAGATCCTGGCCTATCTAATCGACAAAATCGACTAATTGTGCGGAATCGAGCCAAAGAAACTCTTGACAGTCCTGTTAGTACTTTTTGTGAAGACAATCTTCAGGGAATAGGATCCAATGAAAATAGCGTGACAGAATTTGATATTGATGCAGCAAATACATTATTGTTACTTATGTATGGTAAACAAAAGTATAATCCGAAAAAAATGTTCCGCGATTTTCAAGTACTTAACACTCCACAAAAACTCACTTTTTGTAATTTTATAACTAACGATAAATCTCTTAACAATCTGGCAGGGTTATTTAATGAAAATTTACTCAATTCGACATCGATACACAAAAATATGAATTAGACATAATCCAAAAGAAATATAGATGAAAAAGTATATAAGAAATAATATGTTAAAAGAAACTATAAACACACGAAAATTAGTCTTTAAAAAGACTGTTTGGTAAATATCAAACTGATATATTAATGAAACAATAAAAAAAATACGAAAATACACCACTAGAACGTAAAATAAAATAAGAAAAATGAAAAAAATGCAGTCACACGTTCGTTGTAAACATAGGTTATAAACTCTAATGTCTCTGGCAGGGTTTCTAAAATTCGCTATCAGAGTGCATATTACTGGGCAAGAAATCCCTATTGTATAATATTAAAAGGTTAAATGGTACCCCAGCGCGCGAAATTCAAAATTACTCAAAAGGTTTTTCAATTTTTATTTAAAATTGTGTAAAGTAATATGATTTGTTTGTATATACGAATAAAAAGGAAAGAATTTTTCATAAAAATAAAATAGTTTCAATATATTTACAGACGTCGCTAAGGCGTTTGATAGGATTAATCACGGCGTTATTTTACATAAATTGCAATAGTTCTCTCCATCGCCTTCTTTAATATCTTTACTCTCTTCATATCTTCGAAATGGTTACTTTTCTGTTCCTTTCCTTGGTCACAATTCTACCTCCTCCAACATCACATCTGGTGTGCCACAGGGATCTAACCTAGGTCCCCTCCTCTTCCTTTTATCCATAAATGATATTTCAACCATATTTACTAGCAATATCCTACTTTTTGCAGACGATTTGAAGATTTTTCGTTATTTATCAAATGCTGAAGATTGCGCCCTGCTGCAAGGTGATATAAATAATTTAATTCAATGGTGTTGCAGAAATAAACTTTACTTAAACATTGATAAATGCAAAGTTATGTCGTTTAGCAGAAAATTAAATCCTATTTATTTTGATTACAACATTTCTAATAATTTACTGACTAAATGCGAAACTGTGCGGGATCTTGGTATAGTTTTTGATAAAAAGCTTTTAATTTCTAATCACATTCAAGAAATAGCATCGCCTGCTTGTAAAATGCTTGGATTTATAATTCGAAATACACGTCAATTTCATAATATCCAGGCTATATTTACTTTGTATTTTGCTTTAGTAAGACTTGCTTGACTATTATTCACTAATCTGGAATCCCATTTATAAAGTGCATATAAAGTTAGTTGAATCTGTACAGTATAAATTTATAAAATATATATTCTTTAAAATTATGAGCACATACCCTAATCGCAATATAACTTATGAAATATTGTTGCAAATATTTAATTTTCAGTCCTTAACTAGCAGACGCAATACATATTCGTTAATACATCTTTATAAAGCTAATAAACAAATTGACTTATTTTCTGATAATTTTACAAATTTTTGTAAAATTATTAAAAATATTATGTGAACCGTGTATGTAATCACTTATGTTAGTACTTTGTTTATTATATATTGAAATGTTATTTTGTTTTGTAATTGTTTTTACCCTAGAATTGGACTAGTCTGTTGGGTAGTGTATATTAAATAAATAAATAAACAAATAAATAAATAAATAAATATTTGTGTTTATTTATACACCCAAAAAAATATTTTAAATATTATTTTCAATATATCTCCAGTTCAAAACGTATTTATTCGACTAAACTTGGACAAAATATTTATAACAATATAAGGAATAAACTATGTAAAAATTAAAAAAAAAACGACTATCTAGAACAATTTTCAAAATCCAAAAAACTACTTTTTTCATGCATTTTAATGTTTTTCTTCTATACTAAACCTACAAATTTGTTCATACTTTAATATGTTTTGAAAAATATTATTATACATATCATATACAAAAAAATGGAAAATTATTTTCGGGAACATACTTAAAAATAATAAAATGTTAAATTTTTTTTTCTCAAGTGTGTGAAGTTCTATTTCTAAAATTTTGTGTTGCGTACTGTACACATTTCTATATCTATTAGGTAAATATTGTAAATGTTTATCGTTTAGTATAAAAGATATTCGTAATTAAAACAAATTCGGTATTTTCGTGAAATGTAAGGAAGTGGCGCTTTGAGTAGACCTAGCGGTAAATAGGTAAACTATAATGGAATCGGTGGCTCCAAGGCAATTGAAAACTCAGCATCGGTCGCTCGGCGCTTGAACGTTTGTAATCTGAGCAGCCAATGCAGCAAATTGTCTTGTTAATATAATAATATTACTTTAGCAGCTATTGGTCCGAACAACAGGGTAGGCGACAAAATGAGGAATACAATACATACGTTTAATTTAATATTTGATATTAAGTTTATACGCCGATTAAATTATTTGATTAGTAATTTTTTTTTTTTAGAATTTTCAATTAGTAATTCTAAATGAAAATGCTGATGTATCTCATAGTATTGAATTTCTGAGCTAATTTTTAAACGTTTTAAATATGATAAATGACGTTCTACAGAAAGACTAAAGACTGGTTATTGGTACATATTGTTAAAAAGTTTTTGAAAATATTTTGCAATAATAATTTTCATTAAAATATTGTACAAATTTATAAATTTTTGAGTTAAAATTGTGATCCAATTACGCACTTTTGGGGATTTTAAAGATATATTTTCTTAGTAGCTTGTAACTATAAAAAAAATTCTCTTGTGGCCAGCACAATACTTCTCGCCATATCCATTTTTATGTTATATAAGTATTGTATTATACTTCGCAGTCGGAACGACGTTTTATAATTTAAAAAATTACAGAACTTTACCCGAATATTGTTTTTTTTATTATTGTATTTAAAATGTCTTTTGTACACATTAAATTTTAATTATATATATTTTTCATTGTATGAGGAAGTTCCTCCAATTCATTAAAAAGATTGGCGGTAATTCGTATGGATATATGCATTTTACCTATAATTTTAAATAATTAATAAAAGAATAAGAATGATTAAATGTACTTCCCAGAAAAAGCATTCAGAATGTCACTAAAACTGCTGGTTTTTGACACTGATATTTATCTGTTATTATAAACTATGTTACAAACATTTGAATTTATCAATTGGTTTCCTTGATGTAGTTTAGCCTGTGCGTTTTAATAAATCCGATTATTCTGTATATTACAGTGTTTTTATCTCTAAATCTATAGAAGATATAATAAAATTTTTAAATGTCTCTAATGTAGAAATTTATGTTCTTGAATATTAGTAATAAAACAAACTTTCAAAAAATAATATGTATTTAGAATTTTTTTTAAAGAAACTACTACTTTTGGTTCCAATTGTTACTAAAACCTTTTCAGCTCTTCCCATGAATGTCAGATTGAGGAATACGTAGTTAAACTGGTCTTAAGTATTATAGTTTTTGAGGAATCGTCCCTCCCACATCCACACATACATACACACACGCACACACACATACAGGCGCGCGCGCCTTCTCTCTCTCTTTCTCTCTCTCTCTCACACACACACACACACACACACACACACGCTCACACACATCAAATCTGGATGCGCTTTTTAGCATGAATCCAATACCTCTCTTTACGAGAGGTAAAAATAGAAATTTTATGTTATGTTGAGGATGTTATAGTTGGTAACTCTGTAAGTCTGTAACTGAAAAATGTAATATATGATAATACTGTTGGCTACACTGTTATGATTTCTTGTACTTTCAAGTTTATGTCTGTAAAACTGTCAAGAGAAAATACATAAATACGTTGTTAAACTATCTACTGATATTTTTTTACTTTCAAATCAAGATATACAACAAATTATGGGTCTAGTTTGCAACTAACTGTGATAATTTGAATATATGATGGAAAGTGAACGACAGAAGCGAACGTTGTACCTTAACAGTTCAAATTATGCTAATTGGAAAATAAGCACAAAATGGATGCTGGTTAAAGACAAAACTTGGGATATTGTTCAAACTGTAAAACCGGAAACTGTGACCGACGAATGGACCAATAAGAACAATTTGGCCATGTCTAGGCTCATGCTGTCAGTCGGTGAGGATCAGCTTATCTATATTATACATTTGGAAGTTCCATCGGAAGTGTGGACTACACTACAGCAGCTATACGAAAGGAAGACTATGTGCAGTAAGGTATTTCTGTATCGAAAATACTGGTCTAAACGTTTTAGCTCTGGTACAATGCGACAGCACATTACGGACATGCAGGAGTTGGCGAGCCAACTCAGAACAGCCGGTATCGAACTGACAGTCTCCGACGAGGTTGCTGGTTTGCTGGCTAGCCTGCTGGAGAGCTACGACGGTCTAATTATATCTCTGGAAAGTCGTGACGAAAATACACTCAGTATGGACTTTGTTGGTGGAAAACCAAAAGAGAATCGTATCTGCTACTAATGTGGGAAAAAGGGGCACCTGAAGCCTGCCTGGCTAAAATTGAAGAATGATCAAATGACGCAGTCAACCTCCAAGGCATCTGCGAACTCTGTTGCACAGTCAAGAAGCAATGAATTTACATTTATTGCGAACGGGGAAGCCCATGTTACTGAACTAAACAGTGTGTGGCTGGTAGACTCGGGATGTACCAGTCATATGACCAGCGACGAATCCTTTTTTGGAGCAATGCATCCAACGAAACGAACGGTTCAGCAAGCAGGAAAAGGGAATGCAATCCCAGCGTCTGGAATTGGGACCGACACTCTCAAGTATAAACTTCCAGATGGCAGCATAAACACTATCGCTCTACAAGAAGTGCTGTATGTTCCAGAATTAGGGAGCAGCCTCTTATCAGTTAGCAAGCTGCGTAAAAATGGCTGTGAGGTGCATTTTGACAACAGCGGCTGTACGATAAGTCACGGAGGCTGTGTATCAATGCAGGCAAATGAAAAAGAGGACATGTACGAACTATCGTTCAGACAAGCTGCAAGAAAACAGTTGAGAAGAGTCATAGTGCAAGCGAGGAATTGTGGCATCGTCGGCTTGGGCATCGCGATTCTGCAGCAATTCAACAGCTGTTCAAAGAAAAATTGGCCGATGGTATCGAGCTGAGTAAAAATAGCAATGGAAGCAAAAAGGATTGCTTGGTTTGCATCATGGGGAAGCTGTCCAAGACACCACATCATGGAAGCAAATCGAGAACTGCACAATCATTGGATCTCGTGCACACAGATGTATGCGGACCGCTACCAACGGAAACACCAAGTGGCAATCGATATATTATTACACTGATTGACGATTATTCACGTTTCATGGTAATTCGTCCATGAAGACTAAGAGCGAGACGGCGCAAGCCATCAAAGATTACGTGGCAAGCACGGAGAATTTCTTTGAGCGTAGAGTGAAGGTGATAAGGTCTGATAAGGGTAAAGAGTATATGAATCACGAATTGGAGACTTTTCTGAGAGAAAAGGGGATCAAACACGAGCTAACAGTTGTGCTCATGCCTCAGCAGAATGGCCGTGCAGAGCGGAAACTCGTTATCTGTCAGAAATGGTCAGATGCATGCTACTCGACGTCAACCTGCCGAACCGTTTCTGGGTAGAAGCGGTGCTGACTGCTACCTATCTCCAGAACCGTCTACCAAGCAGAAATCTTGAAAAGACGCCATTTGAACTATGGCATGGTCGAGTTCCCGACATCAGTCACATCCGCGTGTTCGGATCTACAGTATAGTCACATATACCTGACATGAAGCGCAACAAGTTGGACAACAAAACGGAAAAAGGCGTTCTTGTCGGTTTTAGTAATGTCACCGAAGGCTACCGTGTGCTAAACTTATCAACTAACAAAGTATGGATGGCACAGTGTGTCCGCATTTTGGAAGGTGACACGTTGACACGTTCTCTACTCCAAAACAACCAGTGAGTGCAGTTCAAACAGTAGCTCCAGAAAACTGGGATCCGTTTGAAACTGACAGCGACATTCTCAGGGATAACAGTGACACAGAGACTGAACAACTTCCACAGCAGCTACCTGCAATACCAAATGGGCAACAATTAGCAGCTGAGCCAAATGTCAGACAGAAACGCGGGCGCGGACGACCTCGCAAGGATCAACTGCTACCAAAAATGGAAGCTACGGATGTGCAGGAACTAGGAGTTGAAGATGCGCTCCAACATCTGCCAGAAGTACACAGATCGACAAGAGAAACCCAAGGCCAGCCACCTGTTCGTTACAGCTATCAAGCAAAGGAGCAAAACGACACTAATCCAGCATCGTGGGACGATATGCTGAAAATGTCTTCCAGAGAGCAGTTGAAGTGGCCCAAAACTGCTAAAACGGAAATGAAGTCACTCGATAAATACAAAGTGTTCAAGCTAGCAGATCTCCTAGTTGGACAGCGTGCCATCACGTCGAAATGGGTGTTTAAGTCCAAGAAAGATGAGAACGGTCAAGTGCACACCTACAAGGCACGACTGATGGCGAGAGATTTTTCGCAGCGATACGGGCTCGATTACGATGAGATTATTGCGCCTGTTGCCAGACACGAAGCTGTTCGCGTACTATTGGCCTATGTTGCGGCACGAGTTCAGCATGTACGACAATTAGACGTAAGAAGCGCGTATCTCAACGGACAGCTCGAGGAGGAGCTCTACATGGAGCAGCCACAAGGTTTTGTGGTGACAGGTGCTGAACACCAGGTGCCCCGTCTTCGCAAGAGCCTGTACGGGCTCAAACAAGATGCAAGAGCCTGAAATAAAGCAGCAACCGTAACACTGAAGCAAGTGGGTTTCATACAGAGCCAGGCTGACTCTTGTTTATTCTCGAAGACTCGAATAACACGAGCGTACACATACTGCTGTACGTGGACGACATGCTAGTGGTGGGTGCCAACTCAGAGGAAACTCAAACAACTCAACGTGCATTCTGAAATAAAGGACTTGGGGGACAAGTAAAGAAGGAAAAGGACGGATGTCTCAAGATTCATCAGAGCAACAAAATTATTGCACTGGTTGCAGAATATGGCCTGCAGGATACTAAACCTGTAGCCACGCTGATGGGCACGAAATATCTAGCCAATGATGCGCCGAGTCCTAAATTATCCGACAACACACAGTACCGCAAGGCAGTGGGTTACTGTTGTACTTGCAAACTTGTCACGACCAGACATCGCCCTAGAGTGACTGGAAAGCTTTGAAGAGAGTGATAAGTTACCTCCACACCACCATTAATCAGAAACTGTGCTTCAAGGTAGGAGGAAAGCTAGAACTAAACGGATTTATGGATGCAGACTGGGCTGGCGATCGACACGATAGGAAGTCCACTAGTGGATTTATATTCCAGCTGGGAACTTCTACAATCCCATGGAGCAGCAGAAAACACATCACTGTAGCCCTATCATCAACCGAAGCGGAATACGTTGCTGTTTCCTATGCTTATCAAGAGTTGAAGTGGCTAAAACTATTGCTGCAAGATTTGGGTATCGATGTTCACAAACCGATCAACCTACAAGAGAACAATCAGGGCTGCATCAAACTCATTGCGTTAGATCGCTGCGGCAACTGGACAAAGCACATTGACGTGTCTTATCATTTTATTCGTGAATTATGGGTAAATAACGTCATCAATTTGCGATATTGTCCGACCCAACAAGTGGTCGCGGATGTACTCAATAAACCTTTAGTCAAGGATAAATTTATACAAATGCGATCGTCAAGTGGACTAATCAAGGACTAAAATAAGTTGGAATACGTTTGCAGTTACTTAGTTGAGAAGGGGTGTTGGCGATGTTATAGTTGGCAACTTTGTAACTGAAAAATGTAATATATGATAATACTGTTGGCTACACTGTTATGATTTCTTGTTACGTTCAAGTTTATGTCTGTAAAACTGTCAAGAGAAAATATATAAATACGTTGTTAAACTATTTACTGAGATTTCTTTACTTTCAAATCAAGATATACATGTTATTTTTCTAAAATTAATTTCAACGTTATACAAATGAAACAATATCAAATATTGCAATACAACTTATATTTTACTTGTTTAAATAGTACAAAAAATAAATCCGATATTTATGCTATAAGAGGTAAATAGTATTTATCAGTCGAGAACGCGTTTGACACCCAAGCGAAGCGAGGGTTGGCGATTAAGTCCGAGACTAGTCAAAGATATTTACCTCTCGAATTTCATCAGTTAAGATGTTTTACATTCCCGATGATCATCGGATACACATTTTTATATTTTAATATTTACTGCCAGAAATGTCAAGGAATACCGTTGAATATTGATACATTGAAATAAAGAATATTTATTAATATTCCATGGAAAATTCAAAAAGAAAAACGCTGTCATCTGTCACATTTGACACGTCAATGGTAGCCTTTAAATAAAAATATTTACGAAATGAAGACAATATGAATGAGATTAAATTCTCTTAAAAACTCATAAATTATAAGGACTAGCAAATATCTGACATAAGTTTAAGACATCTACCTGTAGGTATTTTACAAAAAGGGAAGTTACTCATCTGCGACGGGATGTAATGGATTTACTTACATCTCGTCGTTATAGAAACCGATAACCTGCCGGTAAAATAAACATACATCTCTAAAAACCACGTCCTAATAGCCTACATACGGTATCAGGAGTGGGAAATAGTATATTACATCCGAGGTGAGAGATGTTTCATTACAGCCGAGGGTTTGTGCAGATTACCGAGAGATGAAGCCCCGAGGTCAGATACAGCACGAGGCTGTAACGAAACTCCCACCGAGGGATGTATACTATTTTATACACAATCACCTTCTATTCAAATCAATAATATTCAAAATAAGTATAAAAATTATCTAAACTTTTTTTATTTTTTATAATAAACGAGTTAAGGAAGTACTTCTTAAGACGCTACTTGGCGCTCGCCCCCCAGGCGGGTTGCAGTCAATTTTCTGTTTGTGCCTGTACCTTATAAATTAACTTCCGTTTTTACCTCTCGCTAAAAATCGCATACCCAGATTTTAGTGAACAAGCACAATTTAAGATCCCTAGAACCCGATTATAACATTTTTACGATGATGTCTGGGTGTGTATGTGTGTGTATGTGTGTGTGTGTGTGTGTGTGTTGCAACGATGACGTCTCTGTTCGGGCGCCATTTGTAATGACGACGTTGCTGCTTGGTCGCCAATTTGTAATGACGTTCCTGTGCGTCTCTATAAAGGACTTTTCTCATAGCGTCGCTGAAAAGGGTGGCTTGAACGCCAAAAAAGGCTCGGATACCTTAGTGGAGACAGAGTTCGGTTTTTGACAATGATATCAGTTGTAATCATTTTTAATATTTTATTAAAATATGTTAAAACGAGAAGTAATAAATAAAACAAAGGAAAGTAACAATCGCATACAACTGGCAAATAATCATTCAGATGAACCAGTGATACATGCAGGATTTTTTCTCTACTATAGATACACGGTCAACAATGAACGGGCAACAATGGCACACACCAAGGTTGCGGGAACACGGTACGAGCAAGTAGCAATGGCATACACCAAGGTTGCGGGAACACGGTATGAACAAGTAACAATGGCACACACCAAAGTTACGGGAGCACAGTACGAACGGTTACTGTGTTGTCACTTGACAACACCCATCAACAATCGCGATTTCGGACTGAGACAGTGTTATCACACACCACTGCACGAAAACAACCGGCTACGGACACTGCTGAAACATTCCACGCCCTACAATCCTACAGCTTTCAAATGCTATGCCGTTCAATTCCCACGACGTTCAAAGTTTTCCCCACCAGGTATCCTGCTTACAAACAGCCAAATCCCACGCCGTTCAAAATAAAGCAAAACCGTATGGGACGAACAAATAAACCAGGATTTTAAACCAAATATTTCATAGCCATTGTATGAGGCGAGTTTAGCTAGTGTACCATAGATGGCTTTGTTCAAATATTTTATTTTTGTTTAGAATGAATACAAAGATGTCAAATAATATAAAATATAAGAATTTAGTGAGCATATGTATTCCAATAATAATAAATTAGTGATCTTTGCATTCATTTATAGACGACAAACAATTTCTGAGAAAATTTCTCATTAGTTTGGATTTAATTTAGTTAGAAAAGAGCCATACCTAGTACTACATTATAAATTAACATACTTAATTTTAAAAAACAATTAAAACAGTAAATAATATGTAATTTTTAGCAAAGAAATTATTTTTATTTTTAAGTATTTTATAAGTACAACAAAATAACAGAAATAATGACTATAAATTCTTCGATAAAAATGTTTCAAATAAGAATTGCAGATAATTAAATTGTACACATACATTACTGATCAACAGATTTTATTTTGCACGTTTCGTAATCCTGTAAAATTTGATTTGATGTTTAATAAATATTTCTCATCTGTAACGATAGCCATGGAATGGAAACAAAATTACAAATAAATGCACAACGTTTGAATAATACCATTTAATTATTTGCAAATTTCTTCATGGCAAAAACGTTATTTATAAATCGAAACAATAAATAGTAACTTAATAATTACGAGTTCTTTTTTTAAAACAAATTACAAAATAACAGTAAAAAAGGTCGTAAACTAATTTTTATGATAGGTCGAACATCGCATTTTGTTTCATTTCCATGGTGATCACTGCAAATGAACAATATTTAATTAACTTTGAAATAGATTTTTCGTGCAAAATAAATTATGATGATTATAGTGATTTGGGTAAAAATTTAACTATTTACATCTTTACCTCTCGCTACCCTAGGTAAGGGAGGAATAGGATCTTGCTAAAAATAGCATATAGAGAATTTAGTCACGTTTTGATATCCCCAGAATTTGATTTTAACATTTTTACAATGATGTCTGTGGGTGTATGTGTGTGGGGATCATGTGCACACGATTACTCAAATACTATGAATCAGAAAAATTTTAAATTTTGTATACGCATTCTATACCAATGCGGGAAGAGCTCATTAGTTTTTAGTGTATATCGGATAACCGGAAATATCACTTATACAAGCTTTTAATAGTTTTTCTTGATAAAAATACATTAAATATAACTTTTCAGCAACTTTTACTAATAAAAATTGAATATAATGGTACAATCTTCAATTTCACTATAATAGTATTTAGCAAATAACTATAAATATAAATTTATATAATAATTTATTTTTATACATCATCTTGCCTATGCGTCAAACAAAAACAATACTTTAATAACAATTTTGACATATGTCACTATCAAGAAGCAATTACATTAAAATTAATAATGAAACCGGTTAAGGAGAATATAGTAATAGATATATTTGATTTTAAGGAATATGAGGTTTGTAAAAATAATATATTTTCTATCATTAATAAATATTATATGTAATATTTATTTGCCTCATTGTTTTTCAGGGTGCGGCTCTGAAAAGCCTTTGTGTAAAAATATGAGTACTGTTTAGAATTTTTCCTAAGTTTTTTTTTATTACTTTTGTCAATATTTGTGAAATTTATTTTATGTGATATATTTCTTAAATTTAAAATGATGTTTGTTATGAGTGAAAATAAAAATATTTGAACATAATGATTGCTTTATTTATACTGCATAGTTAAATACCAGTGATCTCTATAATAAATGTTATAGAGATATCACTGTGAAATACCCAGCGGTAGGTTATGGGTAATATAAGTAAATAAGTAATGATAGGTAATGAAAGAAGCAGGTATGCAAAATTTGAAAAATAGATTATTATATAATATATTTGTCACATACGTACGTAAATAATATAAAGGATTTTAATGAATATGTACAACTTTATAGGGGATGCAAAAAGTTAAAATTAATAACTGAATTTAGAGGTCGCAGTAGCCAACTAAAATTAAGAAAACTAATTACTATATTATGAGTTGATTAGTAAAGTAAAAGTTAGTCTATTGTGCATCCTTTACATACCCTACAAATTTGTAACACATATTCATTAACATCCCGTGTCAGACATTTGTACATATTTACAAAAATTCGATTATGTACTTTGTTCATTAAATAAACCGGGGGTACCATTCACCTTAATTGTTCTATTTTCATTCGCTACAGCAGGCAACGAATGCCTCTCTTTTCTGTTTATGATTGTGACTTGGAACAAAGTAGAACTATTATCGAATAGATAGAGACTATTAAATGTACAAAGAATTCTACTTTATCGACTCAGCCATAGTTATTCATTTCAACGCTCAGTAGCGCTCGCCTCGGCGCAGAAACAAATTAACCGGGGGTACTATTTCACCTTCTTCAAATTGTAACTAGATTGAGAAAATTCTTGAAAGGAACAAGAATATAAACCAAAAAAGAATTGAAAATTAATTATAGATTAAATATAGATTCAATGGCTTGGTGCTTAGTTTTATATGTCAGCTCTTCAGGCCTCGCAGACTCCTGGCTTGATAAACTATTCTTCTCCATTGGCTTCTGTCGAATGCTTTTTCTTCCCACATGGAAACACCCATAAGTTCTAAGTCTTTCTTAACTGCATCCAACCACTTTCGTTTCGGACGTCCTCTTCTTCTTCTTGCACCTGTTTCCCCCAAAGCACTGTTCGAACTACTCTGTTAACCGGCAACCGCACTAAATGACCCAGCCATCTTAGTCTTTGTGCTTTCACGACACCCGTTATTTCTATCTCCCCGAACATGTTCATTATTTTGACATTAGTTCTCCGCACCATCATATCACCCTCTTTTTTCCCACCAAAAATTTTCCTAAACACACGCCTTTCCCACACTTTAATTTTATTTTGATTCACTTTATTTAAGGTCCATATTTCGCACCCGTATAAAACTGTAGGCCTTATTACCGTTTTATAAATTTTTATTTTTGCTTTGCGTGATACCGTTTTCGATTTAAGTAATCCCAACAATGACCCTACACATCTGCTTCCCCTCGCCAATCTTGCTCTAATTTCCACATCTTCATCATTATTATTCGTCATTTTCACTCCCAAATATACAAAATTCCTTACTTCCTCAAACTGGTACTTCTATTGTCTGTAGTAACTCTTCGAAAGTTATTGCATTCCTCACCAATTTGCATGTATTTAGTTTTGGTCTCATTAATGCGCAAACCTGCTATTCTGGTTGTTTCTTCTAACCTCTTAAAGATGTTCTTCAGCTCTTCCTTCGACCTAGTAATTATTTCAATATCGTCGGCATATGCAAGGATTTAATGTCTCTGTCTACCAATATATCCTTTGGTATATATTTTACTCTCTCTCATTGCCCACTCTAAAATAAAATTAAACAGGATGGGAGATATTGGGTCGCCATGTCTTAGACCTTTCCTCACAATAAAATCTTCTGACGTTAATCCATTTACTACCACTTTACATTTTGTATTCCTATACGTCATCTCGACCAACCTTATTAATTAAATTGGTATTTTAAAATATCTCAATATACCCAAGAGTTTTTCCTTTATAATCGAGTCATACGCCTGCTTGAGGTCAATAAATAATATTTTTAGTGGAAGTTTATGGTCATAACTATCCGCAATTATTTCTTTGAGACTATGTGCTTGGTCAGTATTAGCTTTGTTACTGCGGAAACCCCCTTGGTATTCTCCCAAAATTCTCTCTGATACTTCTTTTAACCTATTCCGTATGCATAAAGCTAACATTTTATATGCAATATCTAATAAGGCTATTCCTCTGTAATTATCGCATTATACTCGATCTCCTTTTTTGTAAATTGAACAGATTACAGCTTCTCTCCATTTCTGTGGCATTACCTCTTCCAAACATCCTGAATTATCTTACATATTGCTGCATGTATTTCTTCTCATCCATTCTTATATAACTCTGCAGCAATCCCATTTTCTCCTGCGCTTTTGTTGTTTTTTAGGTCGTTAATCACTTTCAGAATTTCTTCCGCAGTAGGTGTCTCTACTAATTCTTTGTTTTCTTTATATGTTTCATATATGTTTGGCAGCTCTTTCTGTTTTACTACTGAGCAATTCATCGAAGTATTTTCTCCATCTATTCACTTTCCTTTCTCCTGTCACCACATTTCCATCTTTATCTTTTCCATATACACCTTTTCGTTGGTAACCGGCTTTCTCATTTTTCACTTCTTGATAAAAGTTTTTTATATAATTGTTTCTGTAATTTTCTTCTACTTTTTCCAATGTTTCCTCCATTTGTCTTCTCTTTTTACGTCTACATTCTCTTTTATAATTTTTTCTTTTCCTTCATGAAAGTATTTTTATTTTCTTCACTATTGTTTTGATTTAAATTATTTTGTGCTACACTTTTTCTTCTTAGTGCATTTCTACACTCCTCGTCAAACCAACTTTCAGTGCTTTTTTTTTCTTGTCTTCAAAACTTGTCTTGATACTAAACATATTACTTGCTCTACCTGTTCCCAATTCTTTTCCACATTATCTGTGTATATAATTTTCTCTAATTTTTCTTTTATTGCCTGAGTAAATTTCTGTTTTCCCTGTTCATATTGTAGTATATCCGTATTATATTTCTTCATACGGCCTTTCAATTCCCTAGGAGTTTGCGGTAATTCTTGTTTAAGTTTAGCATGTACTATGAAATGGTCACTATCTGCCGTTGCACCTCTTCTAGTTTTCACGTCTTTAATTGCATGTGCATGCTTTCTTTCAATCAATACATGGTCGTTTTGGTTACAAATGTTACTTCCTGGCATCTTCCACTAACCCTTATAAATTTCTTTTCTCATAAAAGCTGTTCTCATTATCTTCAGATTTAGCTCTGCGGCAAACTCAACTAATTTATTTCCATTTTCATTTGTTACTTCATGCTTACTGTTTCCTCCTGTAATATACTTAAATATTTATTCTTTACCAATCTGAGCATTCAAATCGCCTATAATAATTTTCATGTCGTATTTTGGTATTTTATTGAAAATTCTAATTAGATCTTCATAGAACTTATTTTTAGTCTCATCTTCCTTCTTATTTGTAGGTGCATGTACATTTATTATATTTATTTTTCTATACATACCTCGAATTCTTATCCGACATATTTTATCCGATATTGGGTCAAATACAATTGCCGATTCCTTCATCTTCTTATTAATCATAAAACCCACCCCAAAATACCTGGTTTCCTACCCACTGTTAAAAACTATATAGTCCTCCATTTTAAAAATGCTATTTCCCTTTAGCTTAGTCTCTATATCTATTTTATATTCACTAAACACCTCTTCTAAATTTTTATACATCCCTGCTGCATTTGTTCCCTGAACATTCCATGTACCCATATTAATATACGTTAATATATTTCAGTTTTTTGACACAAACTTTTGTTCAACAAGCATCTCATCTCTATTGTTCCATACAAAATGCTTTTCGTCTACCATTAGTTTGTTATGTAAGATTTTTGTTCTCTTACCCTTTGCTCGTTCTTCATTTGCTTTCTTCCTAATTTCCATTCTCATTTTCCTTTCATCCTTCTTATAATCGTTATCTATATATATTTTCTTCACTTTTAGCTTAATTTTGTTTTTCATAATCTTTAGTTTTTCTTTATAATCTGCCAATTCTACTAGTAATATTGTTGATGATTCTGTCTTTTTAATAAGTGAAGCTGCCTTGATATTACATTGTACTTGCAATTCAGTTTCTATAAATTCACTTATTGATTCTTTTATATTCTTTTCCCCTACTTGTAATCCGGTAACCATTATATTATTTGTTCTCTTTTGTTTATCGTAAGTCTCTAATCTGGCATGCACAGCCTGTATTTCCGCCTTCATTTCTTCTTTTTCTTTTTGCCATTTATTTTCCTTTTCCTAAAAATCTTTTCTGATACTTTCTATTGTCTCGCTATTTTTCATTATTTCATTCTTTAGATCCGTATGGTTTACATCCATCTTCTATTTAACCTCCTCCATAGTTTTTGATATTGCTGTTAGCATCTTCTTTAGTTCATCCATTTCGTTCGCTTCTTTTTCTTCTTCTTTCTTAACAGGAGATCTCGCTGTTCTTTTACTTTTCTGAAATATATTCTCCTCTTCTAATACTTTTTTGTTAAATTCTTCTCTTTTTCGTTTTTCTAAAGAGTTACTGCGAGCCAGTGACCTCTATATACAAAATGGACCGGCGGCTTGAATAACTTGCGTGTATCCACCGAGAATACCACCCGCCTGACTGGAGGGGTTTCTATCTCTCTCTAACTTTCGTGTATAGTTGGACCAAGCAGATATGCGAAAATGTATTTAAGCTTTCTTCTTCATGTTCATCGTTAATTCGTCGTACTAGTACTAGCTGACGCATGCGTACTTCTCACTGTTAGAAAGAGATAGCCACCCCTCCATGACAGTTGAGTGGATACAGTTCGCGCCGTTGTGAAAAGATAGGAGTCGCCGGTCCATTTTGTATATAGAGGTCACTGCTGCGAGCCTTGGTGCCCCTATTCATTTGTATATGCCCTGCGCCGCTGTTGTGTGAGCCGCCGTTAAGTGCGCATGCGCGTTCACAGCTGAGCTCGCAGAATCCGCACCTGCTAAACTAAATTTATTTAACCTTGCTTTTGCTATTTTCACTTGACTTTATCACACTTTTTCACTGTGCCACTTTAAAACTGTTTAAACACTATAGTTTCTTTTATCTTGTTTTACCACTTTTATTCACATTTACACAGTAATTTTGGGTTAATCGCTGGTGTTAATATGAAAACAATGTTTACTTCGACATAGGCGTCCGTTACCCATTTTTAATTTAATTAATTTAAAATTAATTACAAGAAGAATGGCAGAATATAATGCCATTGGTTACCAAATATTTGGTAGATTCAATGGCTTGTCGCTTAGTTACTGGTAGAAAAACAAAACGAAACTCATGAAAATATTATATATCTTTATGAAACATAAATAAATGTTTTATTATTCAAATATTTTGGTTATCGTACGAAGACTTTTTTTGTCATGAAATTATGAATGCTTTCAATGTTTATCCCATAAACTAAATAAAAGATCTATTTTATTTGTTTATATTTTTATAATGAAATAACGTAATATAATATCTATCGTTATGGATTGAAAAAATTAAATATATTGGGTGTTGGAACTATTGTCACAAGTACACTTTTCTGTATGACTTACATGGTTTTGTAAAAATGTAAGACATTTATAAAAGTAATAAAGGGACGTATACGCAGTGTTGTTAACTGCTGGGGGCATATGTAAAACTAAAACGTAGATAGATTTAGTATTGAACACTAATTTAGAGCAAGTTACAGGATTGTTATTTATAAACGTCAATATAACTTATAAATTAAATAAAAATAAATAAAACATACAAAAATTATGTACTAAATTTTTATGCAATACATGAATTACTAAATAATTCTTTTTTTAAATAAATAGTAAAATATCTCAAAAACTACTGAATTTATCAAGTAATTTTGTGTATTTTCGCATTGCATGTAATATTTTATAAGTAAACATTGAAAACGGTTAATAGTTAAAAAAAATAACGATGAAAAATGTTCATGACTTCCTCATAAGAGACGTCTTTCGTTGAGATACAGAAACAGAAGAAAGTAAAATATGCATCTTAATAGTATTCTCATATAAAGTTTTAAATCTTTAGTGCGTCTAGTATATACCTGTTATCTTTAAAAATGAGTTTGGTGCGGGCACTTTAAAGGGCTGTAACTCTGTAACGAAAAGTTTCCGGACATACCTTCATATGACATTTTTTAGTCAAAATAACTCCCCCAATAAATGGTTTTATTTTGGTACACTGTTCATGAATCAGCCTGTATGTCAATGTCAGGAGGAAGCACATCAGAGAATTTACTGAGATTTAGAGGGATACAAGTGATACTATTTGTCATTAAAAGAACTCCACCGCCGCGAGACAGATGATATGCTTGATAATCTATATCCTTCCGATGTACTTTAAAATTATTTATACATATTTCTTCATAAAAGCATAGTGTAAAAGTGCGCTCCATAAAACTGTTTTTATTATAAAAGGCGTTCATAAAACAGGCAAATACTTTCATATAAAGCCTAATTCGGATGGTCAAAAATCTGAATAGATCAGAATATTGTGTATTTTTATTAGATGACATATACAAATAAAAAAATTAATTTCTTAGATTAAGCAAAAGATACCGAGTAGTGGCGATTAGGACTGACGATAGGGATTTAACATGTTAATTTCTTGCTCTCCTATTAATTTTGTGGTAAAAAATTCTAAGTGCAAAGTTGTTCAGAATTAAAAGTTGCACACAAATCTGTTTTTTTATATTTTCTATTATGTTTTTAGTTTCTTCACGGTAAAAAAATATTGCAAAATTTTTGTTGAATAGTTATAAAATTTCTTTTCCTGGTTTTTATAAATTATTTTAAACGTCATTATAACTTATAAATTAAATAAAAACAAATAAAACAAAAATATATGTACTAAATGTTAATACAATACCCGAATATCTAAATAATTCTTAGTTTTTTAATAAATAATTTCCAAGTATTACATCCGAATTAGGGATGCATTCGGGCCGGTCCGGACCGGACTTTGAGGTTTGAAACAACTCGGTCCGAAAATAAAAAATACCAGCCCGACTCGAAGATGGACTCGACAAAAAATTAGCTGGTCCGGGTTGAAAATTGACTCGAAATCGGGCCGGGCCGGGTCAAAGCTCGAAAATGAATGCATCCGGCATTCCTAATTTTGATTTTATGTGAGGCGAACTGTTTGTTTAACAATTTTTCGTATCAAACTTAAAACCTCTACATCCTTATAACGTTCAACATTAGTTAACAAAAGTTGTTAGAAAAAAGACACTTCTAGTGTAAGTTTGTTATAAAAATTACAGACCTATGAGTATTTAACATTTTGTTTGCCAAAAGCGTTCGATAATTTAAACAAGTTTTTCGCAAATCTTATATAAAAAATATCATTAAGAATTTTTTATCTAACTTTGTGTCTGCTCAAAAATAAGTCAAGAAATCATTGTGGTAAGAACAAAAATCACTTTTGTTTAAGTATACGAGTAGTAACAATAGTAATAATTATCACAATAGCATTATTATGCGTTAGTGAATAACCTTGAATTTTTGTGAGATAACATTTTTATTTATGAAGATGTGAAGTATTAAATCATTTTGATCCTTTTTAACTCCATCCATTTTCCTTAAAATATTAAGGAAACTGTGCATTTAATTGAACTATAAGATATTTCGGGCCGGCCAAAATCAAAAGTCCGACTCGCCTCAACTTTTGCAAATGATTAGCCCGATTCGGCCAGATGAAAAAGTATCTTCGGCTCGGCTCGATGATCGATTCGAAATCGAAGCGCCCTTCGGGCCGGGTCGAGCCAAAGCTCGAAATCGAGTGCATTCCTAATAAATAAAATTCTTATAACAAATGTATTCCTTAATTGCCCTAAATAACACATAAAATTATATATATATATATATATATATATATATATATATATATATATATGTAACTTAATTGCTAACGTGTTTTTTTATTTTGCATTTATATGTTGCATGTGATTTCCTGTTATTGGGACATAGTCCTGTTAGAAAGCCGAAGTTAAACAAAATAATAATAATAATAATAATAATAATAATAATAATAATAATAATATATGTAATTTTATTTAGTAATGACTAAGTAATTCTCGAATTTCCCTAAATAATAAATGAAATTCTAATTCATTCGTAAAACTTTACAAAAGAACTGATTCACTTGTCAAAATATTCCATGGAATATCTTATATGTTTTTGTAATACCTATGAATTTCCTCTTAAATACTTACTTCTTCCATTATTATTATTTATTTTTTTTGACAAGGAAAGGGTTCTCGCGAGATTACCAAATATAAGTAGCCAAAATCATTAGCTAACAAGCCAAGATGCGATAGACCCCGTAAACCAACAAGGCGAACAGATAATAGTATTTAACATTACTAGCGAGGTAAGTAGGGTTTAACTGGCGGACAGAAGAATTGAACTGGCGAGTCGAAGACGAGCCTGTTATCCTTCTGGAGCCAGTTAAACCCGTTACCGCGCGTGTATTGTTCAATATTTTATTTGTTTTTCACTTGTAAATAAATTAAAATCAGTTAAAAACACATTACTCAAATTTATATTGACACGAGTGCTGCGTGCTGCCATCTCTTACAGATACTATGAACTACATTTGTCAAAAAATGGCTTTGATTGTTGTGCTTTTGTTATTTTATTTACTTTTGGTGCAAATCAGGAAAATGGATGTGCCCGAAGCAATAATTAGTGAAGCAAACAGCGTACTTACAAATTTATTACCAGGAAAATCATCGTCAAGATACGAACGAGAATATAAAGATTTCAAAGATTGGCAGAAAAAAAATGAGGTTAATAATGTAACAGAAGAAGTTTTGTTAGTTTACATGAATCAATTATCTGTTAAATTTAGTCCTAATTCACTATGGGTAAAATGGTCCATGCTAAAAAGTTGTTTAGAACTTAAGGAAAATATCCAAACTAGCAGGTTTGTTTTTATTAAAAATTTCCAAAACATAATCTTACTAATGCATTGCATATTTGCAGATTTCAAAAGGTATATGCGTTTCTTAAACGAAAGAACGAGCGTTATAATCCAAAAAAGGCCAAAGTCCTTACTAAAGAAGAGGTTGAACGATTCTTGTTGGAAGCACCTGATGATCAATGGTTACTTGCAAAAGTTATAACAATATTCGGGATTTTTGGGTGTTGTCGATGTAACGAACTTCTTTCTTTAACTACAAATGATATAGAGGATGTGGGAAAATACATTATTGTAACGTTGCAAGAAACAAAAAATTTAACATCAAGAAGATTTATTATAACCGATGATGGCTGCAGTTTCATGCCTTGTGCGTTGTGTAGAAAATACGTAAGTCTTAGACCTCCTAAAACAGAAAGTCTACGATTTTTTTTAACATACCGAAATGGAAAATGTATTTCCCTTAATGCTGGTCAACATACAATTAGTGCTGTTCCAAAGCAAATTGCTAAATATTTAGGCTTAAAAGAACCAGAACTATATACTGGTCACAGTTTTCGCCGAACAGGAGCAACTATGGTTGTGGATGCGGGTGGAGATATTTTAGCTCTAAAACGTGCAGGAGGGTGGAAATCTAGCGAAATTGCTACAAGTTATGTCGAAGATTCCATCAGTAACAAAGTTGAAATGTCGAAAAAATTATTTTTTAGTAGTAATGAGTCTCACAATCAAAGTACTATGCCGTTGATACTTCAGCACCTATTTTAGCACAATCTGCACCAGCAGATAATGCAGTTACAAATATCCAATCATCTAAAGTTTGCGTTACTGGAAACACTAATTGTACGATGATTTTTAATATTTATGATTCAAACAGAACAGAATTTTCAAATGTAAATAATTAAAATTTAGTAATTTCTCTAATGTATAAAAATGTATAAAATGTATAAAAATGTATAATATATATAAAAATAATTGTTAATTAAATTATATATAATATTTAATATAAATAAATTCTAACCTATTTCAGTGACAGCTAATCTACTAACCTGTTAAATTTTAACAAGTTAGTAACTTGTTAAGTCAAACTTAACTACTTACTAGAATGCCTTGATAAATTGAAATTTACAAGTGAGTAACAAATAAAATAATTAAATCAATGCCTCGACGGTGTGTTGCAGTGATTGCTTCAAGAGTAACATCGACAATGTATTATAGAATACAAAATAGTCCAAAAAGATTGTACCATTTTTTTTTACCACTTTTAAAGTATGTATATTTCTGGTCCAATACATTTGAACATCATAAATTATTCTGTTATCACATAATTTTATTTATGTAGTTTTTGGTTTATAATTTGAAAATATATTATGCACACATCTGTTATTAATATAACTGTTTCATTTCTTTATTACTATTACAATATACGATGTAGTGTAAAAATTTGTGTGGATCAACAATAAATACAATAACTGTATTATTTGTTTATATGTAATATGTAACATAAAGCTTTTCATTTTGAATTAAAAAGAAAGTAAATATATTGGACTGGCTACAGATCATTATATTTCCTAAAACGGATTGGAACTATTTTTGTAAATTTGTGTTCATAATGAAGTCATTACGAAATCCAATTGCGTATCGAAAGAGCCTCCATTGCGATACGCAATTTAATTAAATTTTCAAATGTCATAATAATAACCTTTATTATTCAACAGGATGAATCCCCATTACAGAATAATATTAAAAAATTAAATATAATAATAATAATAATAATAATAGATACATGATTAGAAAATTATATTATGCCATTCAAATTATTTTTTAATTTATTAAGTGAAACAAAAAAATCAATGTATGAATTAACATTATTACATTTACGGCACATAGTGTTAATTGGAGAATTATAATAGTAATTTGTGCGCGAAAAATTATAGACAAAAATAGGATTACAACGAGTATTACAGTTGAATAATAGAAGTATTTCGAACTTTCATTGTCTTTATTTTTTTGAGTTATACAACGTTTCGATTGATAAAATCTCCAATCGTTATCAAGTGAAAACTGAACAATAATCCTTAAGGCTACAGCTTATATACTAAGGGTGTGTGATGAAGTGTGAAGTTGGTTGAGCTGACCAATGAGTATTACAGTTATTTACATAAAATTTCAAAGCATTGACTAAGTCAATTTCATTGATTAAATTATTAATTATTTTATAAACAAATAATATTTGATGTTTTGTTCGTCTGTTTGCAAGCGTATCAAGATTGAATAAATTAAGTAAAGCAGACGAACCACAATGTCTTACACCGAATATTCTATAGTGTACTACTTTGTAAAATTTGGTTTGAATCTTTTCAATGATATTGACCAAGTATGCTTGAGACGGAGACCATATAATACAGCTATAATCTAGTTTGCTCATAATTAACGATTTAGAAAGTACATTGTAGCATGTTATATTTTTGAAGTCATTAGTCGATCGCAGTATAAATCCTCTAATCTTAGACAGGAACTGACTAAAATTTCAATATAATTTACAAAGTTTAATTTTGGATCGAGATAAATTCCAAGGTCTTTAATTATTGTAACACGATTTACATTTACGCCATTCATTAAATTATTGAAAGTGATAGTATGTTTTCTTGTAAAACTCATAACATTGCATTTACTTAAATTGAAAAATAAATTATTTTTAATTGACCAATTAAATATTGAATTTAGATCCTCCTGAAGCAGACAGCAATCAATTACATCAGAATCAATACTGAATAATTTAAAGTCGTCAGCATATATAATACATTTAGAAAATTTTAGGATAGATGTTATGAGGTTTATAAATAATATGAAAAGTAAAGGGCCAAGTACTGACCCTTGAGGTACACCTGAAAACGCTGTAAATTTATATGAAGTGAAGCCGTTACAATGCACATACTGTATTCTTTTATTTAAATATGATTTAATTCAGAGAGATAATTTATTTGAGAAGCCTAAAATTTTTAATTTATGCAATAAAATTGAATAAATAACTGAATCAAAGGCTTTGCTGAAATCAGTATATAGAGCATCTACTTGTTTCTTGTTATAAAATGCCTCAAAAATGTACTGAACAAAATTAACTAAATTGGTAACATTTGATCTTCGGCTAACAAAACCATGCTGGTAAGGGCTTATATAATTGATAGTTTGTTGCTGAATCTGCTGAAATAATATTGACTCAAAAATTTTGGCTACAGAATTTAGGAGAGATATTGGACGGTAATTACTTATCAAACTTCTATCGCCTGACTTAAATATTGGACAATTGTGGAACATTTCCATTTATCAGGGAAAGTATTAGTATCTTAACTTAAATTAAATAAAATAAATAAAGGAAGAACTAAGGAATCAATGCAACCTTAAAAATTAAGATTGGTACATTATCTGGACCAACTGATTTTCTGTTTTTTTGAGACTTAATGGCAGCAGTAATTTTATCAATACTTACTTCAGTTACTGAAATAGGGTTACAGAAATTATTGCTATCTGTATTAAACTGTAAATTGTTATCATTTACTACAGAGTTATTATAAACACTTTGAAAAAATGTTGCGAAAGCATTTACAATATCGGAACCATTAGAAAAGTTTGATTATCGTATTGCATGACTGAAGGTATATTGCCAGAGTTCTTTTTACTCTTTAAAAAATTCCAAAAATTTTTGGGACTGTTTATTAAATCATTTTGTACGGAATTAATATAATCATCGTACGCATTTTTAATAAGTATTTTTGATAAGGATCTGAAAGATTAAAATTTATTTAAGTTTAGATTTAAGCTAGATTTTTTATACTGTTTATGATGGTATTCTTTTTGTTTTAAACAGGTAATAATATCATAATTAAACCAAATAGGGTATTTATAATTTCTAGTATATTTTTTAGGAATGCAAACATCAAAAATATAAAACTGCATAAAAATGCTTAACAGCTTCATTAACATCGTTATAAAAGTTTAAAAAATACCAGTCAACCTCGTTCAGTAGTTTATACAATAATTCGTAATTACCATTTCTATAACTATAGTAAATTTTTTCATTGGTTTTTAAATTATTATAAGGAGAAAGAAAAATTTTACAATCTATATTTAGGGCCGGATGATGTCTTTCTTCAGATAATAAGCTAAAATCACATTTTTGAATAATGCAGTCTATGTTAGCAACAACGATATCTAGGATGTTATTAATAACATTAGGTATTCTATTGTATTGTGCCATATTGAGAAAATTTATAAAGTTTGTAAAATGTTTCTCATTATTATCAGAGATATTATTTTCATAAAAACAGTTTAAATTCGTAATGTTTACATCTCCAATAATTAAAACATTGGCCGAAAATACAAAACGAAGATCTGAAATGTGCTCATAAAAGTGTAAATATTCATGTATAGTAGTATCGGGTGGTATATAGACCGCAAAGATATATACAACTGAAGATGAACTAGGAAAAAGTATTTTTACACATAAAACATCAATTTTACTTAAGTTCCAGCCGATATCCTCTTGTTTATCTTTGGAAAGTTCATTGTCTGCAATGTGCAATCCTCCTTCGCGGATCTTACCAGTTTCAACTCTGTCACGGTCACTTTTGTAGACACAGTAGAGCTGATCAAAAAGTTCGTTGTTGCTGACATTTTCGTTAAGCCAGGTCTCACTCAGTACAAGTACGTCATAGTTCGTAGATGTACCATTTAAATAAAGTTCTGTTAACTTGGTACTAAGTCCATTTACATTTTGATAGTATACTGAAAACGAACGAGTTGTGGAGCTTTTAAGTTTTTTGAGACAATATGCGGAACATCATTTATGTATTTTATTTTAAGGTTATTTTCACCGACATTAATGCGTTTCACAATTTCAGCTTTTAGCTCAGAGTAGTATTGACGTTGTCGAAATGTTTTATCACTAGATAGTTTAACATTATTAAATTTAGTGCTGTTAAGTTTTTACTATTTTATAACACAGTTACTACGTCATTAGAGTGTTTAAAATTGTTTTTGACTGGTCTAGGTTTATTAGTTTTTGGATTTATTTTACCTATGCAAAACATTTTTAATTCATTTGTTGGCAAAGTATCAGATATAGTAGATATTCAGCCCGATTCTGTAAAAAGTATCTAACATTGTTACTTGTTAGCAACGTTGCTATGAAGTTACTCTGATAGCAACTATCCTAGTAACTGAATACATATTTTGTATTTTGTAATTATATATTTAGGAACGTTACTACCAGAGTAACTAAACAAATTTAGTTACTAAGATAGCACTGAAATGAGGAACACGAATTATTGTGCGCATGCGTATTTCTTCTTCTGCGTTTGTTCTAATCTGATAAGTGACATTTCTTAGTGTTTACAAGTGAACAAGTGATATCTGTTAGCATCATGGTTTATAACAAGCCTAGGGCTTCAATAACAACCAACGAACAGTTGGAAATATTAATAGCTTATTTAGAAAACCACAAAATAATGCTCGAAATGAAAACACATCCTCTGAAAACTAATGAGATTAAATTGGCATGGGAAGAACTTACAAATATTTTGAATAATACAAAGAAAGGAGCCAAGAAAAAAGGGCAGCTTACTTTTAAATGAATAGGTACGCCTGATGATCTTATTGAAGGTTCCGCTAACGCTAATTAATCTTGTACAATTGGTTTTGGTAATCGGAACAATTTTTTTAATTTTACATCCGAAATTAAGAAAGGATTACTCTCGTCTCTTACCAATCTAATTTCTAACGTATTTCTTCTTCTGTGAAATAATAATATAAATTTATCAAATAAATTTTCTTTTTTCATAAATTAATGTTACCGAAAATTATTTATAGTTACTTATTTATACATACCGATTTTCCAAATCTGCTAGTGCTCTATGAAATTCAAAATTTATCCAAATTCCAGCCATTCTGAAAGGTTACTATACCTTAAACACTACGTTTGGCTAGTCTCTAGCGTAATAACTTGTTTAACAACTAAGTATCTAAAACTGTAATGACTCTGTGCTTATAGAATACAAAAAATAACAAGTTACTCTAGTAGTAACTGACCTTCATTTTAAAGACTATTTTAGTAACTTTATTCTAGTAACTCTTCTTACAGAATCGGGCCGATTATCTCACCCACTTTCTCATTTAAGTTAGATTCTGGACTCGCAGATTCAGGTAAATTGTATATGATCAAGTTAGATTTACGGTTATTACGATCATTAATTTCTGAGATGATACTTTCAAAAGCAGTATGTTCTTCGAAATTAGATTTTTTTAAGGAACTAATTTCAGTTCTGAGGCTATGAATTTCAGCCTGAAGATTTAATATAAGTTGTCGTTTGATGTTGTACCAGCAGTAGATTAACATGAATCGCAGAACCACTTATTTTTTTTAGATCTTAAACATCGGGTATCATTTTGAGTGATACGAGCACAACTTTCATGGAAAGTAATAGAACATCCACAGTAGACTATTGACGAAGACACGTCAAACTGTTTGGAGCAGATTGTACAAAACGAAGCCATGACTGATACGTGTAAATTTAGTAACGGTGCTACTATAATTTCAAAAACGTTAGCTTATACCACACGCACAGTTTTGTTTAATTAATTTATTTAAGAACATACACTCCGAAAGATGAAATTAGGCAGAAATTAGGGCAGTAACAATTCACTTACTAATTAAATGCACTTATTAATGACACTAAAGATTATACAAAATTTGATATTAGAGTAACAGAAATAACTGAACTATTACTTACTATAAAAGCAAAATACTTAAGAGCAAAAAATATACGTTCTTCACACTGCTATGTATCTTTTACATATATCAAAATTAACATGAACTTTCAAATTATTATTGAATAAACTACAACATTATAAATACAAATGTACCTAAATCGACTCGGTTTAATATAGCAGTTTTTATTAAATATGTTAGTATATGAAAGACGTAAAATATAAAACATAGTATAAAGGACTCATTTTACAATACTCTTTTTCACACTTGGTCATTTAGACAACTCGCCAGAGCTCATTTTCTAAATTTTGACGCGTGCGGAAGAAATGTGTCCCATAAAACTAGTTCTTTAATATACTATTGTATTATTGTATTTCTATTTCAAAAATTAAATGTATCGCAGCCAAATTGTAAAATGTCTTTTTGTAAAAAGTTAAGTCTATTTCAAACTGACGAATTGTATAATAAATTTTTGGAAATTTTCTTTTGTAATTTTTCTAAACATTAAAAGTAGCAGTTAAATTAGCTGGTATTGCAACAGCAATCATAAATAGCCATGATTACCTCAATATTTTGAAATTAAATTTACAGTAAACAATAGACTCAACAGACAATTTTACTAACATGCGATCCGAAAAATAAATCGTGCCCTGTAAAATAATTACTATTGTAAGTAATAAAACAAAAAATAAGCTCAATCATCCCCTTATAGTCGCCGAATTTAAATCTGATTGAGCACGTGCGAAAAATTATTGAATGATGCAGAAATGTTAATGTATACAGTTAACAACAGGGAAGAATTAGAAAGTGTAACCGAGCCCCTTACTAACCAGTGAAACACGACGCCACTGCCCCGGCCAGATAATAATATGCAGATTCAGCATTTTGTATCAATGAATTATTCTGTATTGAAATATTTAGTTATCCTCTTAGCTGTATGATGTGTTACATGTTTATTAAATATTTTTACTGTGAACCTTTTCATTTATTCGTAATTCACCCGATTACAAATTGGCGCCCAATGTGGGGCCAGTAATATATTTAATAAACATACGGACTATCCGATTTGTGCAGAAGTGTAAGTGATCCTAAATTTACGTGAAGTGCGGATAACTACATTCATTAAATCGCATTTATCGATGAACCACTAATCGCTAAAATCTAGTGAAAGTGATATTGTTAAATAGTCAAACTGTACAGTACCAAAACTCGCAAGGATGCGATCAAAGCATTACGCAGTGCGTTTAATACTAAAAAGCTACCTTTCCGAATTTACAAAGAATTGTTCACAATGGAGCAAGACAACGATACTTGGACAGAAATGTTTATATGTCGCACAAGAGCAATGCTAGCTCAGATTTCAGATAAACTGAGTGAAAAAAATCAGTTAGACATGATTTATTGATTGTTAAATCGAAAAATCAGAAAACAAGTTTACCGCAATAATTTTAAAACATTCTCCGAGTTTATTGATAGTGCTCGCGTAGTAGAACAATCATTACGTGATAGTGAAAGTAAGACTAGGAAATAAGAAGAAAATAAAATCGATTAGAAGAAAAAAGAAAACTCTACAAAGCAGAGGTCTGAATACAGCTACTGCAAGAAATATGGACACCGTGTAGAAGAATGCAGAAACAAGAATAAAACAGTACAACCAAATACAAACATACCTCCGCGAAATCCCAAGGATTTGGAATCTACTACTTTAAAGTGTTATTAATGCGGTACACCAGGTGGTCATTAGATCAAAATGTGCCAAATGCAACCCAAGAAACAGCTCAGAATTCGAGTCAACCGATGCAGACTTTCGTAACATTGAAGTACAAGGTATGAAAACAAATTCTATAAAACGACCTATAGTAGATGTAGGAATATGTGGTTTTCGAGAAACTGCATATTTTGACATTGTGCAACTAGAAGTGTAGCCAGTACAAGTTTGTACAATTTAATAAAACACAAATCTGTGTTCGAGAAACAATAAGTCAACATCAAATTAGCAGATGGTAGTACAACCTGTACCGAGGTCCTGGAAACAATTGTTGATGTGAAATTACAAGACAGAATAATAAGAACAAAATTCATTGTTCTACCTAGTGCACATGATAATAATACATTACTAGGCTCTGATTTCATAACAAAGGCAGAAATTGTCATTGATGTCGGTCTTGATGAATGGTACTTTAGAAACAAAAGTAACGAGAAGTATTTACTTGCTAAAGATACTAACATGAAGTACAACATCCGTAGCGTAGACGTACATAATCTGAATTTACGAGATAATGAAGGAACTAGTCTAGAAATGAAGGAAAGCGCAAAACTCAATGAATTCCTTCAAGAAAATTCAGCTACCTTCGCACTAGGGGGAGAAGCAACTATGTTCGCAGAACACGTCATTGAGACAGGCAACCATGCTCCAACCTATGTCCCACCCTATAAGGTATCATCACATAAGAAAGAGTTGTTGAAAACAGAAGTAGAGAAAATATTAAAAGAACAATTAAAGGATCCCGAACTGGAGAAAATCATAAAGGATATGGAAGAAACCTCCACCGATGCCGAGAAACATCATTGGTTAGATTGTGGATTCCTAATGATGAATGGTGTGTTATTTCGATATCCACCTGATATCGAAAACGACGATGCACAACGAGTTGTCCCTGAACAAGAACGAGAAAGAGTCCTGAAGGAATACGATGATAATGCTACAGCAGGACATTATGGGATAGACAAAACATTGGAAAGAAGAATCTCAGCTAGATATTATTGGCTAACTATGAGCCGAACTGTAACCAATTATGTTCGTGCATGTATAGAATGCCAGAAATACAAGGCTAGTAATTTGAAACCAGTAGGCTTGATACAAACCTCTGCATACAATCAAAAATTTGAAGTCATTGCCATTGATCTATTTGGACCGTTGCCTATGACTGAAGAAGGAAACAAATGGGTATTTATAGTTGAAGACACAGCAACAAAATGGGGGGAACTCTTCCCACTGAAAGAGGCTACATCCTAATGCTTGTGCTCAGAAGTTAATAGAAGAAATATTCTTAAGCTTTAGCGTACCTCGTAAAATCATTAGTGACAATGGACTTCAATGCATTAGCGAAGTAATGCAGCAAGTATGCTTCGTACTGAAAATAAACTAGTCGTTCATACCTATCATGCGGAAGCAAATCCGGTGGAGAGGAAAAATAGAGACCTAAAGCCCCGACTAGCTATCCTTGTAAAGAATGAACACCAGAGTTGGGATATTCATGTTAGTACTATAAGATTTGCGATGAATACGGTCTCTACTCAAGAAACTGGATATACCCCTTCTTTTCTGATATTTGGTCGAGAACTAAGAACTGCAGATGACGCATTTCAAGATTTAAGAGTCATAATTAGTCAAGAAAACTTCATACCACAAATAAGTCCGTACTTGAAGAAAATGAGTACCCATCTAGATGCTGCCAAAGAACAATTCGAGAAAGAACAAAAGAAACAGAAAATCTATGCTGATCGCCGCCCAGCACCTGATTATGAACCTGGAGATCTAGTTTTGGTGAAGACTCATGTCCTCAGTAATCCTGCCAAGGGTATCAGCTCCAAGTTCGTACCTAAGAGAGATGGACCATATCAAATCCTGAGGGGGATTTCCCCTACGTCATATAAAGTCTCCTCAATCAAACAACCTGACGTATCCATCGGTAAGTACCACGTGAATTAACACCCTTTGTTGGAGATTGCAGTACATCAAACGAGCCCGTGGTTCCGAAGAGAAAACGAGGACGTCCCCGAAAGGCGCTCTAAATTCAGTTCCTGGTCCGTGCACGAGGACGTCGCCTCGAACCAGAGGGGGAGTATGTAACCGAGCCCCTTATTAACCAGTGAAACACGACGCCACTGCCCCGGCAACATAATTATATGCAGATTCAGCATTTTATATCAATGAATTGTTCTGTATTGAAATATTTAGTTAGTCGAAATGTCCTCTTAGCTTTATGATGTGTTAGATATTTATTAAATACTTTTACTGTGAACCTTTTCATTTATTCGTAATTCACCCGATTACAAAAGTAAATTATAAGAAAATGGCACAATATAGCACCATCATTTTTTTTACTTCCTTTTGCGAAGTAATGGAAGTACAACAAAAATTTTGTTTTTCCGATTTCAGAGGAAATATCCATTTTGAACATTCCTGAAACCATTTTGACTAATTTCGTCTTGAGGGTAAGCCATAGAAAGTTGAAATTTTGTATTTAAGACTGCTACAACATCTAGTTGTGCGCTTCCCTTTTTGGTCATTACGTAATTTCCGGAAGTGATACTTTACTTGAAGCCTATAATAGATTTTAATGAAAAACTATATTAAAATATTCAAATCTTTTCAAATTTGGTATGTAAGACTTTTATATCAATGGGAATAACATAATAGATTTTGATGAATTTAAGCGGTAATCGACTGAGGAATGGATGAAGGTTCCTGAAGGAAAAATAATCGGACAAGCAGTCTGCAGTAAGAGTATTTATTTCAAGCCGACGTTTCGACTAATACATTAATCTTCTTCAGGGCACTATGGGCAATACAAAAATGCACAAAAGTAGTACATAATGAAAAACAGACACATGAACAGTAGTATTCTATTTTCCGCATGTTAATAAAAATATTCTTTGATTTTTCAATTTGGTGATTTTGTTATTGCAGTTTAATTGTGTGACGTCATTGTTCGAGCGCATTACGGGCTGACGTCGTCTTCACCCCTCATGGTTACTGTAGGGGTTGGTTCTTGCTCGGGCGCCATCTTGTATCTCCGTGTAACTGAGAGAAGGATGACGAAGGTTTGCGGATAGCTAGTCGTATAGGCCAGGATTTTTATGTTATTTTTGTGCAGTAAAAATGCAGTACACTAGAACTATGTTTATTTACACACTATGTACAATTTAATAAATGAATGCGAAACTGTGACTAATATTATTTAAACTACTGAGAATTTTAGTATCAAGTAAAACTGGAAATATTTACTCTCTGAACTTAGTACGCGAAATATTATTTATACTCTAGACAAACTTCAAATAATATTTACTCTATGAAACTTAGTACGTGAAAAATTAAATCTTTGAAACTTAACAACGTGAAATATTATTACTCTCAAGACAAACGTGGAGACTCAGATTCATCGAACAGCGACGATCGGTGTCTGGATCCTACAGAACAGCTGTAGGAGGTCTTCTAGATTCTGGAGCTGGCTAGAACAGCTAGCCAGCTCCAGAATCTGCCTTCTAGGGCTGGTGCTTTGCCTTTTATGTCGCGACAATCAGGCCTCCCATGTGTCAGATCTAAACTACATTGAATTGCATATTAAAGTCAGTGTCAATTTGATTTTCTGAGAGAATATCTATAATATTTAGTTAGAGAAATGGTGAGCAGTAAGTGCTGTGTCCCAAACTGTATCTCAGGTTACAAATCTTGTAAGGAGAAAGTCTCCATGTTTCGCGTTACAGGAAAACGTCTTGTTGAGTGGACCCGAGCCATTCCAAGAAAGGATAAACTTCTAACAACCAATGACGTGATGTGTGAAAAACATTTTACCCCAGATTGTTTGGTAACGAAGTGCATTGCCCCTGGTGGTAATATTGAGGTACGTAACTGTGAAAAATGAAATAGGTTAGAATGAAAACTCTTGTTATCAGCATGATTTCAGATACCATTGCAAACTATTAAATTTGTGGAACATGCAATTCCGACAATATTTCCCAATTGTCCAAGTTATTTAATTAAAGATATAAAAAAGATGTTAATTTAAAAAAAAATTAAAACTTTGAACAATAAACACACAGAACCAATACAAGACATTACAGAAATAGATACGTCGCAGAAATTATAAAATGCAACTCGTATTTAGAGTTTTTAAAAATTATAATTTATTTATTTGTTCGAAGAAGTTTATACAAAGGTTGATACAGAAGAGAAGACTTGCTTCTAAGACGTTAACTCGGAGAATCGTATCTCCAATTGCTTTACACAGCAATTTATACTATTTAATACGTCATAATACATTAATATGATTGACATTCAAATAAATATTCTTAAAAAGGTTTTAAAAGATAATGCGTCTCATCATATTAATATAATTGACTTACAAATAAATATTCCTTAAAAGGTTTATATTAGTAAAGATATACATAAATGTTTATACTGCAGATTAATAAGAATGACTCAATTAATGATAAAGCGCAGTTTATAGAATCAAGGATATACATAACTCCTCCCCTGTTAAAACGTAGCTTTATCTTCTTGTAAATTTGAAATTTCTACAGATACATCTTTAGGAATTATTTTTCTTTTCTTAAATTTAAGAATACATATTCTTATAATTATAAATATAACAAATAGTGATATAATGCTTATAGAAGTAGAATTGATAGCAGAATGATTATTACTATTTATATCCAAATTTTCAATTTTTGGTATTTCATTAATTTTAATTTCCTGTTTATCAATTTGTTTCAGTTCTAGAGTTTTATTGCTAAATTGTTTCTTTTCTAGCTTGAAATTAACATTTTCAAATATTATTTCTTTATTATAATATGCATAAGTTTCCATGACATAATTATTAATTGCACAATTTTTATTAGTTATAAATTTATAAATACCAATTATATTTTTATGTTTTTCATAATTTTGACAATATATATCTAAGGATTGTTCTTCGCTAGCTGCTATAATTATTATATTTGAATTTTCAATTTTAATTACAACAAATGAATCATATATCTTATGATACATGCAATTTTTGTTTTTCTGATTTTTAATTATATCATATAAACATAAATTTACTTCTAAATAATTAGTTTTGCAAAAATATGTATTTTCGTTTCTTTTGCAGCTATTTGCTTTAAATAATTTCTGTTCTCTTTCTATTATCAATTCTTTATTAGTATCTAACATATACATTTTCTTATTGATATACATAGGAATTGGTGTAATTTGTAATAATTTATTATGCCTATTTTCATATATTGGTATTTCCAATAAATACTCTATCATATTATTTTCTAGTTTACAATGGCTTGTTATTTGGGCGGATATATCCCAAAAGTTTAATTTTGAAACTTCTTTAGTAATTTTCTTCAAATCTTCCAGACTTATTATTGATGAATGAATCTGATTTAAATTACAAAACGTTAAACTGGTTTCAATTTCAGAAACGATCTCTATTAAGTTTACACTTAATAAAATTAGCTGGTTTAAAACATCTTTGATTATTAATAAGTTTTGCCAATTTACACTTATTTTTAGCATATCCTCTATTTGCATAATTCTAGATTTTAAAAGAAGTTCATTATGTCTTATATTTTCTAACTGGGTATTGAATTTTGAAATCATTATTTTATTTATTCTAATGGTCTCTAGATTTTGCTTTTGTAATATTTCTTGATTTTTATTTATTTCATCGAATAATTGTTCATAACGTTGCCCATCTGTGGCGTCTAAATTACCTGTAATTGATTTTATAACGGTACCTAAGCCATCTAATAGACTTCTTTTGTTTCGTTTTTTATTGAAAATAGTTTCTAATTTATCTTCTAATCTGTTACAGTTGAATTCTAATATTTTCATATATGTTTCCAATTCTCTGTGATATGAATCATTATTTTTAATATGGTTACATATATTATTTTTATGAGATATAATTTTATAATATTCTATATTTATGCTAGTCAGATTATATCTGTAATAATTATATTGAGAATTTATATACAAGTAAACTTTACCTAGGTCTAGGATATTAAGTCCAGGGTTATTGTTAATCTCCTCTAATTCGTCTAATCCGTTTGTGCATCTGCAACAAACAGACGAGGTTTTTTAATTTTGTCTATTTTGTGTTTCTTATTATTATTTATTTTAATGACTCCTAATCTGGGATTATAATTTTCAATTTTATGAATTTTGAATAAGGGCTTTTTAATTTTTTGAATACGTCTTTTACCTTCTTTTATAAATACGTTGTTAGGTATATTTTCAGGTCTGTTATATTGTTCTTTATATCTTTTGTTCTTTTCTGCTTGCAAATTTTCCTTAACTGTATTGTGAATAATTTTTAACTTATTTTCATAATCATTTAAATAATCTTCTTCTGTAGATTTTGTTTCGAAAGGACTTTTGTATTTATCTTTTCCATATAATACTTCTAAAGGTGTTAATTTGGTTACATGATTGATTGAATTATTATAACCTATTAGTGCAAAATTTATCTTTCTTTCTTTAGTTTCATTTTTAAATTCTTCTCTTTGATTTATTATTCTCAAATGTTCTATTATAGTGGAATGAAATCTTTCTATACATCCATTGCTTTTAGGATTATCTACGCAAGTCATTTGTATTTTAATTTTGTACATGTTTAATAAATTTTTAACTAAATTGTTATTGAATTCGGTCCCAGAGTCATGAATTATTTGGTCAGGTATTTTATAATTCTTAAAATATCTTGCTAATGCATCTACTATGGTTGTAGCATTTAAATCTTTCAAACGATAAATTTGTGCGAATTTTGAAAATTGATCAATTATTGTCAAATATTTTTCTTTTTCTAAAGTTAACGTATCAATATTAATTATTTGAAATGGTTTATCTGGAGTTTTTGTTAGATTGTCTTTTAATTGAAATGGATTTCTCTCATACTTATTTAGTTGGCAAATTTGACAATTATTTATGTATTTTTGAATATCTTGATACATATTGGGCCAATAATATTTTTGTTTAAGCTTTTGATAGGTTTCTAAAATTGCTCTGTGGTTTGTTTTTCCTAAATGATAATTATTTATTACTTGTAATTGATCGTCAATTGTTTCAATATCTTCTAATATATATTCACATTTAATTAGCTGGTAAGAATTCTTTACAAAATTTTGTGATAATACTTCGTTGAATTTTAAATGTAAATCTTTTTCAAATAAACAATAGTATTTACAGTTTGGTACTAAATATTCTTTTATGAATTTATTTATTTCATAATCTAAATTTTGATCATTTAATTGAATGACTAAACGTTGTTTTTGTGTATTGAATAATCTATACAGGGTAACTTTTGTTTCATTATTATGTGTAGAAATTACTAGTTGATTTTTTCCTAAATTTATTGCTATTTCTTTATAAGTAATTCCATTTATTTCGTTTTCGTTGTCAGAATGAATAGTTTCAAAATCTGATTCATCTACTTGAGCTATAATACTTTCATTGTCGTTCAAATTGATTTCTTCTGGCATGACATGTATATAAATTTGTAAATGTGTTTCCTGGAATATTTTATTTATTATACTTTTTATTTCTTCAAAATTTTGTTTATCCGAACCACAACATATTTTTGGCATATGTAATTCTGTTATGTCGTTTTGAATGCAAAAGTCTCTAAGTTTATTTAAACATTTCTTAATATTTTCGATTGTTGGTTTATCAAAATAATTTTGTTTTGTTATTAAATGAAATAAAATTTTATTGTTATAAATTGGTTGGGTAAGTATGTCAGTTTTATTTTTATCTTTATTATTTAAATAATTTTTACAATGAAATTTTTCGTCAATTTGTCTAGCAAAACCTTTACTCATCTTTTTATCTGCTGATATGCAATGTACTAAATTGTGATATTTGTCAAATATATTGTCATTAGTTTCAATGATTTTGAATTTTGGTTTTATTCTTGATAATGCATCTGCATTACTGTTTAATTTTCCTTGTTTATATTCAATATCGAAATTGAATTCATCTAATTTGATTTTCCATCTCATCAATTTTGAATTGGGGTCTTTAAGTGACATTAGCCAAACTAATGGTCTATGATCGGTACGAATTTTGAATTTAGTTCCGTACAAATATGGTCTAAAGTATTTTGTTGCCCACACAATACTTAATATTTCTTTTTCTGTGGTTGAGTAGTTAATTTCGTGACTATTCAAAGTTCTTGAAGCATAAGCGATAGGTAAATCTTTACCTTCGTAATTTTGGCTGAGTACTGCACCTAAGGCATAATTACTAGAATCTGTAGTAAGAATAAATTGTTTAGAAAAATCAGGATATTGCAATATTGGAGAATTAATTAATAATTTTTTACTTTGTTCAAAACTTTCACGATAATCTTTATCAATTATATCAATTTTGTTGTTTTTCTTTAGACAATTGGTCAAAGGTTTAGTTAATTTTGCAAAATTTGGAATGAATTTACGATAATATCCAAGTAATCCTAAATAAGTTTTGATTTCTTTTTGGGTTTTTGGAATTGGATATTCCTTAACGGCTTTAATTTTATTAGGGTTAGGTTTTACTCCCTCTTCTGAAACTATGTGTCCAAGATAAGCGACTTCTTTCATTAAAAATTCTGATTTATCTAATTGTATTTTTAAATTATGTTCTCTGAGTTTTTCAAAAATTTCTTTATATTTTCGATATGTTCTTGCAAGCTAGTTCCAAGTATTATTATGTCATCCATGTATACTAAGCAAATTTTGTTAACATAATCACGTAAAACATAGTTCATTAATCTTTAGAAAGTGGACGGTGCATTCTTAAGTCCAAATGGCATTCTCTTAAATTCATAATGACCATCTTCTGTACTAAATGCTGTCTTTTGAATACTATTTTCATGCATTTCAATTTGATGGAAACCCGATGCTAAATCTAAGGTTGTATAATACATATTTCTACCTAATTTGTCCAATACATCTGTGATGTTGGGTATGGGGAATTTGTCATCTATTGTTTTTGAATTTAGTTTTCTGTAATCTATAACCAATCTGAATTTACGTTTACCAGAAGCATCTAATTTTTTCGGTACTATCCATACTGGTGAATTCCAAGGGGAATAACTTTCTTGAATAATTTTTTCTTTCAAAAGTTTATTAACTTCGGTTTTAATTTCGTTTTTGTAACACTCTGGATAGCGATATGATTTTGTATATATGGGTGTTTCGTCAGTAGTTCTTATTTCATGTTTTATTGTTGAGGTATAAGTCAATGGTTGATTTTCTTTTGGAAAAATGTCATAATATTCTCTAATTAATTTAATAAGTTTTGACTTTTCTTCATTGTTTAAATGATCTGCTCGAATTTTGATTTCATCGACATCAGTAATATTTATTTCATTTTTATTAAAGTATTGTAATTTGAAAATTTTATCTTTAATCTTTACAGTATTATTTCCAAGATTTATTTGTGCTTCTAACTGTATTAATGCAGGAGTTCCTAATAATACATTAAAAATTTTATGAAAGTCAAAAAGAAAACATTTAATTTCTTGTTTTTCAATTTCTAGGATAATGTATTCATTACCGCAAGTTTTTCCTAACGCTGTAGTGAATGAAAATTTTTCTTTATAAATTTTGAATCGATTTTTATTTTTCATTACAAAATTTTTATTTATTAAGTTTATTGATGATCCTGTATCTAATAATATTATATAGTCTCTTTCTTTTAAAAATGGTAATTTGCTATTACAGTTAATGTTTAAAATTTCTCCTGTATTTCGAGGCTTGTTAAATCTAAAAAAGAATTTTGGCGTGAAATATCATTATCAAAATTTTCGAAATTTTGATCGATATTGTTTTCATGATGATTTTCGAAATTTTCTTGAGTTTCATAATTTTCATCTTGATTATTACATTCCTCATTATTATATAATTCTTCAGATATGTAATTGGGTGAATACTGAGTTCTCGGTTGGAAATGATTTTGTGATCTAAATTGAAAATTTTGTCGTGTTTGAATTGACATAGGGATAGGCTTAATACCTTCAGCATTTCTTATTTGTTGACGAGGTGCGAATGGTTTCTGTACTGTTTTATTTTGATTTGTATTTAATTTTATTGGACCTCGGGGAAAATTAGAATTTTGAATTTTGGTTGTATGTTCACAGGTTTCTGAATATATTGGGGTTTTTGATTTGAACGTAAATATTGGAAATCATTTGTTAATAATTACTCAATTTCGCATAAAGTTTTTGGATTACGCGTTGCCAAATTATTTCTATAAGGATCGCTACAATTACTAATAAAATGTGTAGTAATTATTACTTCTTGAAATTGTATTAGACAGGCTTTATTTTCTCCTGTTAAATCTAGTAAAACTACTTTAGCTTTAAATAATTCAAATTTTTCTTTAATTATTTTCAAATAGTTAAATATATCTTTATTTGAATTCATTCTTAAAATATCTATAATGATGCTAGCAGGATTTTGCTTATCATCAAAATTATTCATCAAGTGTAACTTTAAATCGTTCCATGATTCAAACGTAGTATTTTTTAACGTTTCTGCGGCTTTGCCGATAATTTTATTTTTAATATACTGAATAGTAACTATTTTTTGAAAGTCTGTAAGAGGTGGTTCCAAAGTACTAAATGTACGTTGAATTACTTCAACTGACGATACAATGGGATAATGTTTTTGCATTGCCATCGTAACTTGGAATGGTTTCAAGTGCAAATTTAATATTAGCAGTATTGTTTTCCGCCATTGTTAATTATTAATTCAAAGAATGATAGAATATTTTATAAAAAATATTACTTACAATAAAATGCACAACACTATGTTGAGAATTGCAATCTTCATTTGTTGCTTTCACTTCTCTGCAAATGGAATTGTTGTCTCGATGGACGAAGTGGATTGTTGATCCAATGAACTGGATTGTTGTTCGCAATGAACTGGATTGTTGTTCGCAATGAACTGGATTGTTGTTCCCAATGAACTGGATTGTTGTTCCCAATGAACTGGATTGTTGTTCGCAATGAACTGGAATGTTGTTCCCAATGAACTGGATTGTTGTTCCCAATGAACTGTTCGGACGGCTCTCGATCTACGGGCTCTGTTGTCCTGGTGATAACGACCACGGGCTCTACACTTGGTGGCTCTTTTGTGACCGGGATAATCTGACTTCTGTATCGGTGTCTGCTTCTTTATCACAGGCTCTACACTTGGTGGCTCTATGTAACTGTTGATCAGCGATGACGTTGTTTTAACTTCTTTGGCTTCACAAGTAAATGTTGAAACAACCGAAATTATTACTTTAACAAATTAATTCTTTTACACAGAATTTCGATAATAATTCGTCTTGTGGTATCCTACCAAGACTGCGCCAATTATAAAATGCAACTCGTATTTAGAGTTTTTAAAAATTATAATTTATTTATTTGTTCGAAGAAGTTTATACAAAGGTTGATACAGAAGAGAAGACTTGCTTCTAAGACGTTAACTCGGAGAATCGTATCTCCAATTGCTTTACACAGCAATTTATACCATTTAATACGTCATAATACATTAATATGATTGACATTCAAATAAATATTCTTAAAAAGGTTTTAAAAGATAATGCGTCTCATCATATTAATATAATTGACTTACAAATAAATATTCCTTAAAAGGTTTATATTAGTAAAGATATACATAAATGTTTATACTGCAGATTAATAAGAATGACTCAATTAATGATAAAGCGCAGTTGATAGAATCAAGGATATACATAACTCAGACGTTAAATGCTGAGAACGAACAAGTATTAGAAATAACTTATAAATGTAATATTAATTTACCCAACAAAAGCCGGAGTTATTGCGTTCTTGTCATCAATATTAGTAACATGCATGTTTTTTAAGAAACGGTTTATTTGCAGTTATTGGGCACTACTACTGTATGTAGAAAAATGGTATTGTATAAGGACAAGTTTTTCTTTTCATATCAAAATCATGTTCTTACTGACGTATTAAATACTGATGATGATGAAGAATCAGTTAGTACAAAAAAAAAATTACTTAAATAATTAGAATTTTAATACTACAGTAACTTTGGATTTTTTAAAATTTTTTTAATAATTATTTATGCAACAAGAGTAAAAAGTGTTGTAACGTAAGTTTGACGTTAAACTTTCCTATTCGTGAAATAATTTTTTTTAATAATTATTTATGCAACAAGAGTAAAAAGTGTTGTAACCAAAGTTTGACGTCAAACTTTCCTATTTGTAAAATAAGACACTTTTTACTCGAGTTGCATAGAAATTATTTTTAAGTCTGCTATAAAGGTGTGAAAAAAGTGCCACAAAGTTTCATTATTTCACGCGTTTGCGTTAAAAAAGTATACTTTTTTTACACTTTTATTGTGTTAAAGATAAAACATACTTTGTAAATCTATTTTAATAAAAAAGTGTAACAAACGTAAATAAAATATATTGTAACAAAATACATGCATATTTGTTTTGAGGAACTTTTCTTTAACTACGTAACATACCAATACAGCTTTAATGCATAATAAATAATGTGATTAAAACAAATTTTAGAGTATTTAACGCAAGCCTAAGTATTTTATGTCTAATGTTTAAAAGTTATTAATATTAAAACAAAGTATTTTCATGTTTATTCCTTAATACTGCTGAAAAAATACGATAATTATCATTTAATCTCAGCTTATGTATTTGAATTGATGGGAGGCCTGATACTAGCGCCACACGGCGGCTGTTTCAAAAAGTAGTACACTAAACGACCGCGATTTCTGCTCAAGTCGTAGAGCGTTCAAGTTCATCAATTGCAACTGGACGCAACCTGAAACATCATGGACAATATCATCCATCAGGTACACATGACGTACGGAGTTGAAATGAAATACCATTTAAAACAACTATTAAACTTTCAATAACAAAATCACCAAATTGAAAAATAAAAGAATATTTTTATTAACATGCAGAAAACAGAATACTACTGTTCATGTGTCTGTTTTTTATTCTGTACCACTACTGTACATTTTTGTATTGTCCATAGTGCCCTGAAGAAGACTAATGTATTAGTCGAAACGTCGGCTTGAAATACTCTTACTGCAAACTGCTTGTCCGATATTTCCTTCAGGAACCTTCATAATGGATTTTAATTAAAATTGGGTAACCGGAAGTGATACATTACCCGAAGCTGTAAACTTTTTACTTGAAAAAAAGACTTTATTTTGGGTTTAGAAATAAATGTTTCAAATAGCAGTTTTAGAGAATTAAAGTTTGGTTCTAGCACATTAAGAATTATTAAATTAGCCCTTTGTATCTGAATATTAGTTTAGCTATTAATTTGTCAAACGAAAACTCATATTTTATATTATGAATACATACTACATTCAATAAAAGATGAGTCGAAGTTAAAGAGAGATTGATTTGACTTTGAGTGATCAGAATATGTAAATTATTTGACATATTATACACGACAATCAAATAATTTATATATATATATATAGCGTTACATGCCTTCGAGGGCCTAGGCTTCTATTTTCTTCACAAATTCTTTCCATTTTCCCTGTCTAGTTTGTCACCTTTTGTTCCCGTAGATCTTTTTATAGCATTTAGCCATTTTGTCTTCGATCTCCCTCTTTTTTTTTCCTCTTTCAGCCCGTAATGCTGCTCGTCTAGTATTTCTGCTCTCCGGCACCCTACCTAGTCATCGCGCTTTATTTGCTCTAATCGAGTGACTAATAAATGAAAAACCGTACATTTCTTGTATTTCCCAGTTGGATCTTCTCTATATTCCGTCTTCTTCTTTAACCCCTCCAAAAATTCCTCTGAATATTTTCCTTTCCCAAACGTCTAGTTTAGTTTTATTGTTGTTATTAAGCATCCACAATTCACATCCATACATGACTGCCCCGGCCATATAACTATCCTATATATTCTTATTTTGTAGATCTTGATAAATTTTTGGAGTATATTGTTCTTAAAAGCATTCCATAAGCTTTATTTCCTCTAGCTATTCTCTGGTTTATCTTTTCATCTTCATCATTAAAGTTATTTATTGATTGTTACTTCCAAATATTCAAATGAGTTTACCTTTTGAAGAAGTGTACTTTATCTTCCATTTCAAATGTTATATTCTGTTCTTTTGTTGTCTGATTTTACTCTATTGTCATATATCAAGGCTATATCGTCCGCAAAGACTACACACTGATTTTTCTTGTAATAATCCCATTTCTTTCTATTCTACCTTCAATCTTTATTGTTTCTCATGCGCAATTAAAAAGCAATGTCGATAATGGTTCTCCTTGTTTCAAATCTCTTCTAACCTGGAATACGTTAGATGGATCTTCCTCTACTGCTATTCTGTTCCTCTTTTCATCTAGAGTCATCTTAATAAGTTGTATTAATTTTCTTGGTACTATTAGTTTTTTCAGAGCTCCATAAACCTTATCTCGTATTCGTATGAGTAAAGGCCGTGCCGTCGAAAACCAAGCTGTCGAAATCCACGCCGTCGACGTCCGTGCCGTTGAAATCCACGTCGTCGAAACTTATCCCCTCTACTTTGATCGCGCGGTCGAAAACCACGCCGTCGAAATAATCAATAATTCATCTGCTTCGGCATAGTGCACGAGCAAACCGGCCCGTCGAAACTTATACCCTCCACTATTACTAATAATCTTCGACCATATAACTATAGACACGTAACAGGCTATGTTAAATTATACAATGTTTTGAAGCATAAGTGTGCGGTGCGGGGAAGAGGGGCGGTGCCCATATGTGGTGTTTTGTTGGTTGCAGGATTGTAGGGGATACAAGTGCATTGCGGATTACATATTGGTAAGCATTATTACATTAGACTTTAAAAAATGTTTGAGACATTAAATATAATATTCCAATACAAATTATTTAAATATAAAATTTATATTGTTACTATTTTTAATAACTAAAATTTAAAAAGTTAAACATTATTTTAAATTAATTGCTAAGATGAAAATATTAATTTTAATAAATACCTAAAATTAATAATAATAATAATAATATAAATAATAGTAGTTAATAATAATATAAATAATAGTAGTTAGTGTTATATACATTATTTTATATTCAAACGAAAAAAATATCTTTATTTAACAAAAGAGCCTACTAACAGCATGTAAAACTAGTAATATTGAAACATTTTCCTATCATCGAAAATAAAACAATAATTATTAAATTTATCTTCATAAAAATTATTTTAAAAAAACTGATAATATTCGATAATACCAGTTAATCAATTTTTATGACGAAGCTAAAAAACATGAAATATTAAGAAAATCACTTTTAGTGTAACATGTAGTACATTTATGTATGTATTATGTTCACACATATTTTTTTATGTTAAATATTAGTAGTTATACAAAAATTTACTAAAATCTACATAAAGTCTATCCTTTTCCTTACGAGAAGATAATAAAAATAGCAAGAATATAAATTTTATATTTAAATAATTCGTATTGGAATATTATGTTTAATATCTCAAAAAAAATTCCAAGGCTAATATAATAAATACTTACCCGTATGTAACCCACAACGCATTTTATCTCCTACACACCTGCAACCAACAAAACACCATATATGGGCACCTTCCCCCTTTCCCGCAACGCATACTTACGCTTCAAAACAAATGCCCCTATTACGTGTCTATAGTTATATGGTCGAAGCTAATAATCAATAATTCGTTCTGCGTAACTTTCCCCTTTTACTGTCTAGTATAATTCAAAAGAAGACCGATAGATGGCGATACCATTGAAAATTGTACAAAATTTAAATTTGTAAAAATATTATAATTGTTATTGGGAATCGCAGAATAGCATGCAACACTAGCGGAATTTCACGGGCACGGGATTAAATTAATGGCCGCCGAAAAAAAAAGAAATTTAAAAATATCTCAAAACTCTAAAGTTATAAATCTGCTCTTTACATTTCACAAAGCAGGATTATCATTTCGCAGGTCGGTATATTTATTTAATTTAATGAATTATAATTTTAATATTGTCACTGAATACGTAATATATGTATATTCAGTATTCAGTAATATTGTGCAGAATATTCATGTGTAAAGCAGTCATTAAAATAACATTGTTCAAAGTCAGCCTCACTACGCCCTGCGCTTCATGGGGTCCAGCTATTTAAAAACAATTCATATTTATTTATTTCTACTAAATAAATTAATGTAGTTCTATATTTTTTTATTCTTTATAATGTTAAGGCAGAAGTTATATCTCTTATTATAGCCCTTCAGATTATAGAAACAGAGATTTGATTATAACAATAAAATTATTGATTACAATAAGGAAAATTTAATTGCAATAATGAAAATGATTAATAATACAAAAAATTATGTATTTTAGTTTTAAATATCTTGGTGGTCATACAATCTCAAAATCTTATGTAATGTAATATGAAAATTACAAGTATTGTCCAAAATCAAAACAGATTTTTTCTATATATGAATTAGAAATATGTTAATAACAGAGTTTTTAAAAATTAAAAATATTTGTTTTTTGTTTGGGCATATTATAAATTTGTTAGTGCAGTTTTACAGTGATTTTTGCGTATAATATTTATATATATAATTATTTTTACTTATTTATATCATAACGTCTGTGACTATAAATATTCAAGAAATTCCAGTCGATTTCATGAAAAATGAAAAAAAGATGATGAAGAGAATGACACTGACATCTGTCAATATTTATTGTATCCCAAGCCCAGACAAATTTGGGAGGGTTGACGTGAGGAAGGGCATCCGGTCGTAAAAAACCGCCAAAACCATGAATGTAAAGGAAAAAGGATTACGGCTAGGACATCCCCCATAAGTGAAGCGCAGTTTTGTCGCCCGATGGATGTGAGAAGTGGACGTGGGATACTGGACCAAGTATGAGTTCGGTTTGGGAAGTTAATGGAGCGCTTGATGGTGGAGGGAAAGAGGAAGAGTGAACGGCCCAAGCTCAGGTGGAGTGACAAGGTGGCGGAGAACTTGTGGGAGAGAGTGTGAAGTCCGGGGGACGCTATAGTCGGGAAGGAATGGAGAAGGATGTTGGGAGGGTGGAATGCCGATCCTGTGTAACACGGGAAAAGGCATAGAGAAAGAAGAAGAACAACAGCGTTTTTAAAAAAGCCGGTTTAATTTGATTCATCCCCGTATATTTTTGTTATATTGAAAGACCCCGCGGTATAATCTTGCACTTGGCCCCGCAAACGATCAAGTAATAATTAATCCCGAATTTATGACTTGTTACCCTTCAATTACGTTTCTTGGCGAAGTTGACTCAACAAACACGAAAATCGTATTTAGTTGAATTGTTAACATTTTTTTATGGCTCAGCAAGCACTCAGTCAAAATGTTAATAATTTGACATGTCATGTCCTTGTGGCCGCCATGACAATTTCGCTTGCAACGCCGCAAGTGGATTCTGCGGGTTCCAATAAAATATAAAAAGAGAATATATTTTAAAATTTCTTATTTTATTATTAATTTATAGGGTATGTAGGGGATGCAAAAAGTTAAAATAATCAAAATTAATAACTGAAGTGAGAGGTCGTAAGAGCCAATCAAAATTAAGAAAAATAATTTCTATTTTATGAGTTTATTAGTAAAAGTTTGTCTATTTTGTATCTCTTGCATACCCTATAATTTTGTAACACATATTCATCAACAGCCTGTGTCAGGTATTTGTACATATTTATAAAAATTCGAGGTTGGCAACATTGTTTCGTAGTGTGAGCACGCAATTTTTTTCGAGTCAAGTTTTTTTTTCTTCAAAAAAGTGTATAAATATAATAGTCGCGTTTCATTTATTTATTATTTATTGTATTAATCCATCATCTATCATTTGGGTTAATTTTGGACTTCGAATTTCGGTTAAAGTTTAACATAACCTCAACATTAGCACACGTTTTACTTTCTCATAAACGAGCGAAGATATGGATGTAATTCTGAAAAAAATTAGTTGCTATAGAGGCAAAAGTAGACGAAACCAAAGCAGAAGTGGTAAAAATTAGCATTGCATTGGAAAATGTTAAGCTAGAACATAACGCCCTGGAAATAAAAGTGACGCACCAAGAAGAAGAAGAAGACATCGAACAAAGCATTTTAAATATTATAAATAACATTTTAAACATTCAAGCCACAGAAGAATGTATTGAAGAAACTTACAAGGTACGTTCAATAGCCCTAGCGCTAGCTAGCAGCTGTTAGCGCTAGATAACTGAACGCACTGCTAAGTATCAGCTGACAACGTTTTGCTCGAGCACTGGCTAGCATATGATTTCATTGCTAGGTCAATTCTGCTAGCTACCAAATTCAAAATGAGCGAACAGGGCGAAATTGTTTTTCTTACTGATATTGACGGAAATTGCACAGTTAATGAAAATAACCAGAAATTGGTTTATAATATTAAAAGTAAGTTTATTATAATTATATTTCTTGTTGTATATAACCTATTTGTATATAACCTTTTTTTTTTTTGTAGCTGGAGAAATTTTAGCAGTAGATGATCTTATCGATGAAGAAACAAAGCCAGAAGATGCTGACACAAATCGTGAGTTTATAATAACCTGTTTATACATAATACATGTGTTTTTAACCGTAATACTCGTATAAACTAATTTTTTTTTTTTTGTTCAGATGCAAACTTACTAATATCGTCTTGTGATGCACATGAAAACAAAAATAAATTTTCACATGAGATGGTTTTATTCTTAATTGACAACTTTATTCGTAACAAAGAGAAAATAAGAAGTGGCCGATACAAAAAAAAAATTGATACATGAAGAAATAAAAGAAGAATTTACACGGAAAGGTTTTGTTGTTACAGCAGATGATATATCTCGAAAATGGAGAAATTTGAAAATCACTTTTACAAATATAAAAAGCAACAATAACAAAACAGGTAGGGGTACAACGTCCTGGCCATATTACGATGCATTGGAAAGTTTCTTTGAAGATGATGTTTCTATAAACCCCAACATAAAAATGAAAAGTTTTTGTACAATGGATGAAATGAGTCCACCCAGTTCATCTCAGTCACTTATGAATATCAATCTTAAATCTCGTTATAGCCCATCATTATTAAAAAAAACAAACGCTTCAGAAGAAAAGTTAAATCCAAATGAAAAGCATTTTAGTAATAATAGTGGTATCTCAGCATCGCACTCAAACTCCGGAAGTGAAAATGAGCAGCCTGCAGTAAAAAGACGACGAAGAAACGAACCTGAATGGGTTAACAAAATGTTAGCAATGCAGGAAGAACAACAAAAGGAATTTAAAGTCTTGAAGGAAGCTCTCATTCAGTCAAATGAAATACAGAACGAGAGAAATAAATTGTTGCAAAATTTTTTGGAAAAATAATTAATAATACATTTATTTAACATAGGATATTTATTTTTGTTATATACACATTTTTTGTACCAAAGAATGATAATTTATTTTTACACTTATAGTATTGTTATACATATATAGAATGACAAATATGTAGTTTTTACATATGAATTAAAGACTGAGCAATAATATTTCTTTTATTTTGTGCATCTGGATCATTATGTCTTACACATTCTCTTACGTAGTCGTTTTCATCTAAGTTTTCTTCAGCTTCATCGTCACTACTAGCTGTGTTTCCGTCATATTTCAATATTATGTTGTGTAAAATACAACATGCTCCAATTACAACTGGAATGTCATTTGATAGCGACATGTCTAAGTACATTAACCTTCTAAATTTTCCTTTTAGCCTGCCAAAAGCTCTTTCTATGGCTGACCGTGCACCGGAGTGCTTTTTATTGTATTTTATTTGAAATCGGTTTAAAAATCCATTGTTTCTGTAAGGGGTTAAAACATTCATCATAAGAGGATAAGCACTATCTCCTAAAATATGTTGATTTGCAGGAATAAGACCATTTGAAATTTCTCGATATAGCGGACTGTTTTTGAATATTCTAGCGTCGTGTACCCGGCCTGTCATTCCAATAAAAACATCTATAAACCTCAATTGACTATCGCAAACTCCCTGTAATACCACAGAATGAAATTTTTTTCTATTATAAAAATCTGCAGGATTATGTGAAGGAGCTTTTATTGGTATATGACAACCATCTATAAATCCGACAACCCCAGGTAAGCCAAAAGTATGTAATACGAATGCTGCATTTTCGTTATTTGTTTGTTCATTAGGCCATCGAATATATTTATTTTTCAAATTACTTATGAGATGGCAAATTTGTAAAAATATTAAATGTGCAGTGCCTTTGCTCAATCCAAAGAGATCACTGGCTGCACGGAAGGAAATAGCATGATTAGCTAATAACCACAGAGTTACATGAATTTTTTTGCCCAACGGAACTGTCATGGCTTTAAAAGTTTCATCAGATAATTGGCTTCGTAAATCATCGTACAAAATCTAAAACAAGGAAATTCTGTATTTGTACATTATAATAAATCATTGTAAATCTAGATTTATTTATTTATACATACACTCATTGTTTTTCGTGATATTCGAAAATATTTCTTGAAAGTTGCGTCTGAATAATGTGGCACTACAGCTTCGTAGAAGTTGCCAACATATACATCTTCGTTTTGTGTTGCACATTCACAATGCAATAACTGCATATTTGTCTGGATGCACATAGCACCAGTTACAACAATTTCATTAACAAAATCTGTTTTGTCGCAAAATTCTGCCAATATAATCGGCTCCATTTCGATTCAAATGTCAACTTAATGTCGTTCAGCAATTAAACCTTTTTGCTGTATTACAAGCGCTAGCAGCTAGATAGCACTTTTGGTCATTGAACGTACCTACAGAATTGGTACTGTAAAAGACAGCTATACTAGACCTATCCTTGTTTGCTTCTCATCATGCAAAATGAGAAACAATATACTGAAGAAAAGGAAAAACCTCAAAGGCAGTAACATCTACATAAATCTAGACTTAACCACTAAACAACTGTACGAAATACGACAACTTCTACAAGAAAGAAAATCCCTAAAAGAAGAAGGAAAACGTGTCAAACTAATAGGAAGTATCTCCTCAGAAGATTCACCCTCGAAACCTAGTGCGAAGACGGTAAAGCAAGGAACTATCCCCTCGTTTTTTCGACCCACAACAAAACCAAGTGCCCAGTAGCCCATCGCAATTCAATGTTAAGTATTCCAAATTCTAACTCTCTGTAACAAAAACTGAAAATGATTTAAACATTGTTTTTTGGAATGTAAATGGTTATAGTAACTTATTCCACCTAAACTTTGAAACTATAGAAAGCTTATTAAAAGCACAAATTATTTGTCTCTGTGAGACATGGTTAACTTACGAAGTAAAAGTACTACCCAACTTTTTAAAGGCTTACGAAAATAATATATATCAAAATAACAGCAGTTAAAGACAAAATTAAGGGCCGCGGTAGCGGTGGAATATTAGTCGTTGTTAAAAACAATACATTTCTTAGCATCAGTATTATTGAATCTTGTAATCATTGCTTATTTTTAAAAATTAATACAAAAAATATTAACTATTTTATAGCAACGGTTTACTTGAAACCTAACTTAGATGATAATATTTGTCTTCAATTATTAGAAAACTCACTGAATTCATTTGCAGGTATATGGGATTTTAACACCAAGATTATTATTATGGGGGACTTCAATGCCGAAGAATTTGAACCAATTTCCAGAGAACTGTATACACAACCCAAATGTCTATGAAGGCATAATCTCCAAACTTGAGGCAACTGACTACAGGGGGAGAAAATTAACGGACACTATGGAAAACCTAGGGCTATACGTTCTCAATGGTCGCTCTTTTGAGGATTATCCGGCTGGACTTACTTATATTAGTAGTATAGGTAAAAGTATAATAGATTTAGTCTGGTTAGACATTTATACTTTAGAACTTGTCAGAAAATTTGAAGTTATCCCTAACTTGGAATCGTCAGGGCACAATATTTGTAGTTTATCTCTTGCATTTGGTATTAAAAATGAATCGAGAAATATTATACAAAAAAGTCTAATCTCCCATAGACTAAAATTTGAATTCAATGAAAATAAATCAATCTCATTTATGAATTATAAAAATAATTCCCCTCATTTATATTGTAATAGCAATAATACTTCTGAATTAAACAATAATTTATTATTGGCGATTAAAGAAGCAGCCTGTGCTGCAGGAATGCTAAAAATTCAAAAATTTAATAGTCATTCTTTATCTCACACGAACACAGGCAAACAATGGTTTAATGCAGACTGTCTTGCTCTGAAAAAGCATACTAAATCTTTACTGAAAATATATAAAAAAAGTACCTTCAGATACAAACAGATTAAACTTTTTGGAAAGTAAACGTGCTTATCTAAAACAAATAAATATCTGTAAGAAAACATATCAGCAGTCTATTTCTCATAAGTTATGTAATGTGAAAAATAACAATGAATTTTGGAAAGTAATAAAGCAACTTAATCCAAATACATCCTTCTCTCAAAATAGTGAACACATAGACTGGATTAAATTTTATAATTCCTTATACCCTAAAATAGATAAAAATTATTTACAACTTTATGACTGTTTTAATCCTAACTTTGACAGAAATATTATAATGCAAGATTTGTTAAAAGCTATTGATTGCTCCAAGGAGGGAAGAGCTCCGGGATCATAAACAATAATTTTTACAAATGCCTAACCAATAACTGGCTTCATTATTTACTAAAATTCTTGAGAATGAGGATATTCCCGCTTCTTGGTGTCAAATACAGTTATTCATGCTTTATAAGAAAGGTGATGCATCCGACCCGTTTAATTACCGTGGCATCGCACTAATTAACTGCATTGCTAAACTTTTTACACAAATATTAGGGGATCGAATCCAAGAACATCTTGAAAGTAATGAAATTCTATGCGAAAATCAAATAGGTTTCCGAAAGAACCGTGGAACAGTTGATTGTATATTTTCAGTTACTTCAGTAATTCATATGCAGTTAAGATTAGCGAAAATACCGTATATGCAATATTCGTAGATTTCAAGCGAGCGTTTGATTCTGTAAACCTTTCGTTATTGTGGAATAAATTATATAAAGTTGGACTAAGCGGAAAAATAATTAGAACCTTACAAAATTTATATAAAAATGCTCATATAATGTTTAAAAATCACGACTTAAATTGTGTTACGGAAATAAATGTAACAGAAGGAGTTTTGCAAGGGGAAATTTTATCCCCTACTTTCTTCGCGGTATATATAAACGATCTAGAAGAATTTTTACGTGATTCGGGTGCAGTCGGCCTTAATGTTAACGGACATAAAGACTTATTAATCTTAGCTTATGCAGATGACCTTGTAATTTTGTGCAACTCTCCGTTAGATATGCAGAAAAAATTGATTTTATTAAAAAGATATTGTGAATTAAATAAACTAGAAGTCAATGCAAAGAAAACAAAAATTTTGCCGTTTCACAGAAGTCGTCCTAAGAAACATACGATCACTTTTAGATATGGCCAAGAAAGCATAGAAGTGGTAAAAAGATTTTGTTACTTAGGCGTACTAATTTCAAATTCAGGATAATTTTTAGACGCATCTAAACAAGCCAGAAATAAAGCAGCAGCATCAACAAGCTCAGTTAAAAATGTTTTGGTAAAGGGAAACTCAAGAATGTGGGAAGAAAAAATCAAACTCCTGAAATCAGTTGTTAATGCAACAGCATTATATGCTGTTGAAATCTGGGGTCTAAGATACGGGGATATGCTTGAAAATTGTAAATCGCGTTTTATAAGGACGTTATTAATGTTCACTAAAAATACGCCAAGATTAATCTTAAGATTAGAATCAGGATTACTTCCCCTAAAAATTGAAATTGCTAAAAGAACTTTAAATTTTTGGGCCAGAGTTTTAAAGTTGAACGATTCTCACATAACAAAAATTATTTATAATAGATTAGTTAAGTAGTTTAGATAAAAGTGAAAATAACAAAATTGAATACATTTGGGTATGTCAACTTAAAGAGTTCTTTAAAGATGGAAACTATGAACACATATGGCTTCAGCAAGGTATAAGTAAAAAACAAATAAATGATCTGTTAAATGTATTTAGTAAAAATTTAAAACAACAGGATATGGACCTTTTAAACATTTCAAAATTTGTTAATCTTTATAGGAAAATAACTCCCAATCTTCCATACCCTTCTTATTTGAAGGCAAATACTTCGTTTAGTAAAAAACGTTTAATTTCCTAAATTCGCCTAAGTAATCAATTCGTTTTCCTATTCTCAATAAACAATATAACTTACCGTATAGAAGCAAAAAGTATTTGTATGATATGTAACTGTCATGTTCCGGAGGATATATCTCATTTTCTTTTCGAACGTCCAATATACCGACCATTGAGAAATGTATATTTTGCAAAATACATTACAGAGTCTAGTGACTTAAATTTCTTTACTTTGTTAGAAAATTTAGATAACGAGAAAATTAATAACATTTTTTATTATGTAGTTAGTGCACTGAAGTTGAGGAGTTTCTGCCTTAGCCTCTAGCCAATGATTTTTTTCTTTATTTTCTTTAATTATGTAATATTTATTAATTAATATACATGTACATATATTAGATAGTCGTCGTTATATACGGAACTAAATATATTTTCTCTATTTTTTGTAATATTCTTATCAACATATTATGTCAGATAATTATTGTTATATTGATACTATACATTTTTTCTTTATTTTTTGAAATATGTTTATAAACATATTGTATATCAATCATCGTTATATACATTACTAAATATGGCTTAAATACTTTGCAATATTTTCGTGTATGTTATATTTATTTTGTAAATATATTGTATATCAGATTTTTCTAAATATCTTTATAAACATATTGTATATCAGGTTATTACTTTTACATAACTAAATATACTTTTTCTTTATCTTTTGTAATGTGTTTATAAACATATTGTACATCAGAGGACTATCGTTATATACATAACTGAACTATATTTGTTCTTTATATTTAGTATATTTTTATAAATAATAGATAAAAACGTATTGAAGATCAGATATAATATCATTTAAGTCTTTTTACTAATATTCATATTAATTTTTGTTTTTCATGTATTTATTAGCACATGGGTAAATAATATTTATGTATATTACTTATAATTTTCTATTTGTATATAATATTTGCATATTTTTATATGTCTATACAACTTTATACATTCTACTAAATAATAAATTTGTCAATATTCTAGTAATTGCCAACCATTGTTAAAAGATTGTAATTTTTTTATAAACAATAAATTATTATCTATCTATCTATTTATAAAAATTCGATTACACACTTTGTTCATTGTAAAATATTTCCACTTCTCTTATAAGCGGGTATTGACATTTTGTAAAAGCCCCACAATCTTTAAAGATTAATGATGCATGGAGCATTAAAAAGGAATCATATGTAATAGCTGAAAAGTTTTAATTTTTCCTGTGGCCCTTTCTACGTGTATTCTTGCCCTCGCTATGTTTTTTGTTTTCTAAATTTGTTCCATCGTAAACTGTAGTGTCATTAAAAAGGTGGTATATTTAAATTAACGCGTGGTGGTCGGCGAGAAAGTGACCCGCAATTTCGTAATGATTAAAATCTACTGGTCTTCCAAATTTGGATAATTCGTTTAATTGTTCAACATCTACCTCAGAATGTGCGCGATCAGTGGATCTATGTGGTGTTGACGGACATAGTTCTTCAATTGTTTGCACTGTAGCATCAGTTGTTTTCTTCATCTACCAGGAACAAGCCGTATCCGTTACGGAAATGTTGTAGTTTGCATGACTAGCTAACATAGTCATGTAATGGCAACGAAATTTAGTACTGTCTATGGCATTCACATGAATCACTTTCAGTGGATTTGTCTTCAATTAAACAAATCTGTAAAATTCATTATAGTATAAATAAGATAACATTTACGTTTCAAACATGAACTTACCTCGACATTATTATATTTCGCTTTAAAACTGACATGCGCTTTTCTTTTTATAATTTTAAGGTCTGCAGCATAATCTATTTCATCGACATCACAAACCACTTGGACTTGTTTGATTCGACTGCATTTTCACCACGAGCAACAAGTCTCTCTTTCTTAACTTCTCTGTTTTTACGTTGTAGTTTCTACTGATGATGAGAACTTAGTTCTCGAAATACGTATATAGTTTTTAAATTTATTGTTAAGGTTAAGGGGTTTTTCTTTAGTTATAAGTCTCTCTTTATCCAAAACAAAAAGTGATTGTTGAAAAAAAACGAATCACATGTTTTTGTGCCAATGTAATTTTGAAAAAAGCACAACTAAAACACTACTAACCGAATTGCAAGCAAGAACGGACAAAATGTAGTGATCAGATGCAGAATACCATTAATCCTTTGATCAGTAGCCTAGGTTCTAGATCTATATCTTTATCTATAGAAACAGAGAATGATACGGGGAATATCCTTTCACTCTCTCTGAAGCAGGATTAAATTCTTGAAATTTATAAAAAATTACTTTAATGTAGTGTTTCTTAAATCAAATCTGCATATATTTGTTTTACTTTAAATAAATAAAACAGCTGTATGTAACAAAAACACATCGGGAATTGCAAATCTTGAAAGTGGGCTTCCGATTTCTTAACTTCATTATGGAAGAGTTTATTGTGAACTGTCCATAAATCAGTCATTTGACTAATTTAAAAACTTTAAAGTTTAATTATGTTATTTTGTTACATATTCTTATTTTGGGTATTTAATGTAAAAAAAATATATACCTAATTTTACGACGTCTTAAAAACGGTACAAATGAGAATAATACCAAACATAAGTATTAATTATTTGTTAAATAAATTGCAGTGGGTTAAAATAAATGTTTGCCGAAATAAAAATTTAAGAAAACATATTTTGTAAATAGTTTTCTATCTATATAAGTGTTTATCATATTATATTAAATTAAAATATATCACTCCTAACACACATACATTTATAAATTGTGTTTTTAATTTATATTTATGTACTACTTATTTCCATTTATAAGATTCTGATGGTGCTAAATTACTAGCAATAATGATAAGCCAAAGTATAAATATATAAAATAAACTCAGACTGGTAGTATTTACTTTAATCAGGGGTGTTTAAGCTATGACTAATTCGCTTGTTTTTCAATCATTCCAATGTTTTTTTAAATGGTAGCCATTGTGATTAGTTAGTTATGGTCATTAAAATTTTGAGTAAATATTACCGATCCCAGAGGTTTTCACTTTTACCATTTTATAATCAAAAATCATAAATTTACTACTCAGTGGAAACGAGTTGATCTGGAAAAGATACATGGACGACATTATCCTCCTATGGATCCATTATATATTTGCACATTTTTCACAATGCTATGAACAACCTATTTAGACAATAGCGGAAAACAGATTGCTATAACTGTGATAATTGTTATACAGGTCTCACAAAACTAAATAAACAAACCAGATTTCGCGAACATTTAAAAAATAATCCACCTTCAGCAATAGGCACACATCTTTAAAATACAAATCATAAAATTACTTTAGACAACTTACACCTACTACATTCAGAAACAAAAATTCAAATTATATATATATACAGGGTGTTCATTTTAAATGTGCCACCATTGCTATCTCGAGAACTATAAGAGCTACAAAAACGGTTAAATGGGCAAACAATTTCTATTATACAAGACAAATTTAGAGAACAGAAAAAAATTTTTTTTTCGACCAGTGGTTCTCAAAATACGGGACTCAACTTTTTTATTTTAAATGTGAACATATTTTTTTATTTGCTTATTCGATAGAGAATTTAATTCTGAATTCAATGATATAATATTATCATATCCTCACATAACGATTTTTTTGAGTAAAATAGATATCAAATTTTAAATTAATTTGATTAAAATATGATATTACTAAGAGTGCCATGAATGGAAAAACTGAATACAAGTAATTTTTTAACCTGGAATTAGAGTGCTCTGAATGATATAAGTGAATATTTTATTTTGTTAAGTGATCATAACTGTCAAGTGAAGTTCAAAATCATTTAATTTAATTTTAAAAATGTATAATTTTACTCACATTGAAAAAGTTGAGATGTTTGAAACATACATTTTATCAAGAAAAACTTTTTCTTATGGGGTTATTTAAAAGTTACAACACAATGTTATATTTTTTTTTAATAAGATAGTATATCCATATTTTTTTAGGCCTATATTTATATAAAACCCGCCATACTCACCTGATTTGGTAATGTACAATTTTTGGCCATATTTTGAAATTAAAAAGATTTTACTAAATAGAAAATTTTCGTCTGAAGAAAAGATTGCTGGTGCAATTAATGATTATTTTGAAGAAATTGAACATTCCAAAAGAAGATTGGTGGAGTGCTTTTAAGAAGTAGAAGTAAAGAATGGTGAAGTGTAATATTGTTGAAAAGAACTAACTGTGAACACATTTAAAATAAAATTCTAAAAAAATAACTATGTATCTTATTCTCAATCAATTTAGCGTGACCTTTGTATTCAAACACAGTTTGTTAATTACGTTGAATATTATCTTAACATCAATTGATTTAATAGTATTAAATAAATTTTAATGTAATTTGTTGCCAACAGTGTTTTAAACAAACTTCCTCTAATAATTACTAAAATTAGAAACAGCATATATAATTTTATAACTACATATTTGTGACAAATATTTAAAACAGTTTGTTATAATTATAGCATCCGTAGTACCAGCTGATGTTTCTTTAATAATTTTATTTACTCGTTATTGTTTTATATTAACATCCCGTAATTTGTAATAAATTATAATTTTTTAAAAATATAGATTTTAAATTGTAAAACACCAATCTGCATATTCACCAGTATTAATGTTTTCCATTTTTTAAGTAACAGAAAAAATACCAATAATTAAAATAAGGAAATTAACATTTTTGCGTTTATTTCTATTTTCTGTGCTAACTTGATTGTATTTTAACTAAAAACTAAATATTATAGATAATTGATTTTTTTTTGTAAAAATTAAAATATCTCGAAAACTCGTAAGATTATTAAGTTTTAGAAAGAGTAGCTTTTCTTTGTTTTTTTCCAATGTACGTAATATTTTATTAGTAAAAGTAAAAAAAATCTTATTAGGTAAAAGAATAACGATGAAAAACCTAGTTTCAAATTTATGGTACACCTAGTACTATAGTTATTAATATAAATGTGTCGGGTAACACGTATTTATTAACACCCTGTATTTATTTTATACCGTGAATTTTAGCTAAGATGTAATATTTACTATTCTGCCATTAATGTATTACTATGGATACTAATTGTACCTACTGAATCATTCCAGATAAAATGCAGCATAGGTTGTCAAAGTTATCAGCGTCAATGACCCTGTCATCACGCTTTAAAGATATTTAGTAAAGAAGAAAAAATTCGAATGGTTACTTGGTACAATGCTGGTTATAGATTGAGAAATGTATATGTGATATGATAATTTATCTCCTGGACGTTCTAGCTGGATCAAATCCTTCTACAGTTTCGAGAATATTTACAAAATTTAGGAGTGATGGATACTTAGATAAAGATGATACGAAAATGACAAGCACAAAAACAGCGCGGGCAGAAGAAAATAAAAATTATTTACTACATGCAATTGAAGAAAATAATCACATGTCTACTATACTTTTGGCAAATCAATTACATATTAGCAAAATAAGAAAAAATTAAGCACTCGGTAGGTTTCACAAAATTTTCAAAGATTCTTTATTGCAATTTCGGTGTTTCTGCCATCTTCACAAGAATTACAAGAATGAATTTAAAAGTAAGAATGCATAAACAGGTAAGTTTAACAAAGAAGAAGGATCACAAGAATCAAGGGAATGCTAAGATTAAACAATCAAGAATCGGAGAAGGACAAAGGTCTAACTGTTCGTTCATTAGATTATAGCCACTTTAAATGGTTTTCTTAATTTCGAAAGATCCCAGGAAGGTTAATCTTGGCTTTTCCCTTTCAAAATGCAGAATTTTTAAAATGTCTTTATTACATGAATGCTGATTTTCTAATAAATGTTGGGCTACATTTTAATTGCTTCTATTGTTTTTAAAACTTCATCAGATCTAATGTTAAAATTACGTGCTGTTTGACCAATTTAAATACAGTCACAAGCATAGCAGTTTATTTGATAGATATCGGACTTTTTATAATTTTTTTAGGATATAATTTTATGGGGTCCCGTGGCCGCGTGCCTGAGTGTCTGGTCGCGAACCCGGGGGAACCGGGTTCGATCCCGACAGACGCCAAATATTTCTAATTTTAAATGACACAAAAGTGACCCCTGTGGTGCACTCTCCACACCAGCTATGAGTGCCCGTGAGGTGACGCCTGGTAAGCGCCCACACGGTAAAATATATCGTCATCATTACCGATGTCTACATGTGTTGTAGATACTGGCACACCCAGAAATGGGTAATATGCCGTGATGATATATTTATTTATAATTTTATTATTGACTAGTAATGTTCTCAAATTGTTTTTATTATAAAAACCACATTGTATATTAATCTTTCTGAGCTTGAAGGATAATTTTTAACTGAATTTATTTATATATGCAAGTTTTTGTAAGTAATTTCTTGGTTTGCTATGGTTCAGGTATAAAACTGTTTCACAAGTAACTTAGATTTTTTCTTAGAATTAAGATTATGAATTAAATGAGGCAAGTAACCGTTATTAAAGGCAATTGGTAAAATAATTTTAAGCTCTGAATTATAATCACTTTCATGTAAGGGACAAAAGTCTGTCTATTATACTGTGGAAGGCGGACATTTTAATATTATGCGGATGATTGGAATGCGCTGAAATGATTGTGTCTATATATGTGTTTTTTCGATATATTTTGAAATTGAATTTATTATTACAATGAGTTATGGTTAAATCTAGAAAGTTTAGCGATTTTTCTGATTCTATTTCCATAGTGAATTTAATGTTTTCAAAAGTATTAATATAGTTTAACAAGGAATGTAGTTGTATTCTATACAACTAAATTACATCGTCTACATAGCGAAACCGAAACAAAATTTTATTAATTAAGGCATTTTTACTTTTTAAAATTTTTGTTTCTAAATAATCATTTATATATCTGCCAAAATTGGTGACAAAGGAGAACCCATGGGTATACCATCATTTTGTTTATAAAATTTATCAATATAATTGAAATAATTTTGAGACAGGCATATTATTGTCTATTAATTTTTGTTTCCTTATTTCTAATAATTTATTTACTGATATTGTTGTGAAAAGACTTGAGACATCAAATGACACTAATCTAGAATTGGTAGGGACATCTATATTTTTAATTTTATTAACTAAATCTAATTCATTTTTTTACATTGTGAGTTGGTTTTAAATTAAGTAAATTAGGGATTAAATTGTTTAAAAATTTACACAATTTGTATATAGGTGCTTCTACGTATGAAACAACTGGTATAATAGGAATATTATCTTTATGTAATTTGAGAAAGCCATATATTATTGGTGCTGAGGGGTTCGTACTAATGAATTTGGAGCTGTTTTCGTTATTGATAAAGTTTTCGCAATTTTTTAATAGAAACCCGAGTTTTAACTGAAAATTAGGTGTGGGGTCTGACTTGAGCTATGAGATATTACCATTGTTAATAGAATCGTCAGCTTTATCTAAATAGTCTGATTTGTTATTAGCAAAACTTTTGCATCAAAAGTTGAAAAATTTAATTTTTATCATTTTTAAATTCATCAAGAGTTAAGATACTTATCTTATTTCTTTCTTACGTTATTTATAAATCGGTAAATTATGATGATAATTTTATTTAACAGTGACAACCTATGTTGCATTTTATCTGGAACGATTCAGTATGAGTAACTGATATCTATAATACATTAATGACAGAATAGTAAATATCTCATCTTAGCTGAAACTCACGGTATAATAAATAGTATTGACAATTTAGTTTGTTAAGTACATTTTTTAAAATATGTAGGCGTGTTGGCGGTTAGGGGTGAATATAAGGATGTAATATGCAATTTCCTGCTCTTATATTCATTTTACGTCAAGAACTGTAAAGTGGAAACTTTCATATATTTTAGATTCGTCTAGTTTGTCCAATTTTGTTCATATAACTAGCTAAAAGAAAAGTTGCTAACTGTCCTATTCGAGGTCGTACTTTCGGTATAACAATCTTACAATAATTGTTGCTGCTTCCTACGTCCTACTTTGAATGACAAAAGTCCTATTTTCCGTATTATTATTTAGTTGAGTGCTAGTCACTTTTGTCACTGTGACTTGTAAGATCTATTGTAACATGACCCAATCTTGATTTTCTGGAAGCAGACCCAGATCTTATGAAACCATTTTACCTATGTAGATGGTTAATACCCAGTTGCACAGCCGACACTTAAAATTTAAACTTGCTTTTAATTAGTTAACCAAATAAGTTAATATTGATTCCCATTGAACAATTTTTTAATTATAGTATAAAATTGAATTGACTGAGTAAAATCAAGTTCAAATTTTAAGTGTTAGTGGTGCAATTGGGCAAAAGTCTATTTACTTGAAAATAAATAATACTTTCCGTAAATTATAATAAATATAATTGCAGTAATAGATATTTTCAGCAATATCACAAAGTAATTCAAGTTTAATAAGCATTAGGAGTTTCGATTTTAATTGGCTTTTCGTATAAATTTAGAAGCGATTTTGAATTTTTTAACTGGATCATTCCTGTTATCAGTATTCTACTTCAAGTAGGGTTACCATAATGGAATAATGAAAAAAGAGGACGACGAGCGAAGCGACAAAACCGCTGGAGACGTCTAAATTTTGAAAAACCAAACGCCATACGGATCTTATATGACACGCACGTAACCATGACTCATTTGTTGGCTTACTATTACTATTATTATTACGAATATTTTCTATCATTTATTTTAATTGAAAAGGTCTATTAATTAAGCTTCAAAAGAAAAAACACAACTTTATTTGATACTATTTAATGGCGGATGAATAAAATATTTTGATGATTTCAGTATATTTCTCTGATCCCTCAATTTGTTTTAGAATGGTCTTATTAACAAATAAAAAATTATAAAAATCTTTACATGAAAATCGTATTTTGAATTTGTGAAAGAGAATAAATGCATTGAAAAAGGAAAAAGATACCGGACCCGGACCTTTGCTCCAAAAAAGAGAACATATCCATTGAAAAGAGGACGTCTGCTAACCTTTACTTTTAGGTATCCAAAATTGCTATACCCTAAAGAGAATTCAAAGTGTAAGAAGCTTTTGGAACAAAGAATTAAGAAAAACGTAAAAAAACATTAAGTATAAAGGTTGAAGATATGGTTTTGATAGATCGAAAGATAAAAGTTAAAAAATATATAGATATCATCACAGTTTATTGCCCATTTTTGAGTGTACCAGTTTGCTTCTATTTGCAAAGTTGTAGTGGAAGGAGTATCAAATGGGTTACTTTTGTGCTATTTAAAAATTGGAAATAATTCAAATAATTTCATTTTTGACGTTGGTTGGCATCGAACCAGAGCCGTCTAATCTCAACCGGTCTCCTTATACACTCAATCACGGAACCCTGCAAAAATAAATATTATTGTATTTATTGATCAGTTATGATTTTATTATTTTCAACTCAATTTTTGCAAATGAATATTTTATGTCGTATTAAGGATATTATTATTTTTCAAATATTTAATTCTATTTAATAATTCATTCATTACTTAATTAACCGAACCAAATTGGAAAACAATGATGCAATTGCCGTTTATCCCCACCAAACCTTAGTCACTATAAAAATGGTCACTGGCTCTTTCAAGTCAGCTGAATAGTACCGCCTGAAAGACAGTCCAAATTCACAGTGCACATAGTGCAGTGAACAGCTTCCAGAATCCAGACTTTAGCAGCATGGAGCAGCTGAAAAAATATCTGGACAACATTTGCTTTTGCGGTAAATACTCCTTTTATTTTTCTCTTTAATAGATTGAAAATAAATTATTTTACAAAGCTATTAGTTATTAACCAAATGGTATTGCTGAATATATCTTGATTTAGTTCTCTGTGGCAGATATAAGAAAAACATAGCATGGATTAATAGGCAGTGTAACCAGATATGGAAATACCCAGCCTTCAACTAAGTTGTAAAGATTATTAACAATAATTAACAATCAATAAAAATATGGAGATACCATAGATATTTTGCGAACTATTTTATAATTATAGGTATTTATTTTTTAATCAAGGATATTAAAGGAAATGTGATTAATTGTTTACTTAAAGACAGATTAATAATTATTAAAAAAAAATATATGATAAAATTCTTTTAAAATAAAAAGTTGTTTTAGTTAAAATTAACTATTAAGTATTCCTTAAATATTTAATAAAAATATTACTAGTAGATAGTTAGTCCTAATTAAAACTGAGCATCAATTTTTTTTCATATAGGTACTATATTGTGTTTGAAAAAATAGGTGGTTGGTGACTAATTTGCTGACCAGCAAAAAAAGTTACTGACTGGCTATTTCAAATTTATGGGTTGTATTTATATTTAGTAATCTAACTCAGAGTAACATACGTCATCTTTTGGTAACGTATCAATCTTGAGCTCACCTTCAAAGAGGTACTTTACTTTAGTGAATTATAATAAAATTTTGCTGACTGGCTATTTAGAATGAATCTATTTGCTTAAAAATTAGCAATTTACCTAAAAATAATATATGCCACCCTTTGGTAACGCGTCAATCTTGTGCTCTCCTTCAGAGAGGTACTTTACTCTAGTGAATTATAACAAAATTTTGCTGACTGGCTATTTAGCATGAATCAACTTACTTCAATTTCAGTAATTTACGTAACAAATAATATATGCCACCCTTTGGTAACGTATCAATCTCGTGCTCTCATTCAGAGAGGTACTATACTCTAGTGAATTATAACAAAATTGTGCTGACTGGCTATTTAGAATGAATCGATTTGCTTCAAAATTAGTAATTTACCTAAAAATAATATATGCCACCCTTTGGTAACGTGTCAATCTTGTGCTCTCCTTCAGAGAGGTACTTTACTCTAGTGAATTATAACAAAATTTTGCTGACTGGCTATTTAGAATGAATCGATTTGCTTCAAAATTAGTAATTTACTTAAAAATAACATATGCCACCCTTTGGTAACGTGTCACTCTTGTACTCTCCTTCAGAGAGGTACTTTACTCTAGTGAATTATAACAAAATTTTGCTGACTGGCTATTTAGATTAAATCGATTTGCTTCAAAATTAATAATTTACTTAAAAATAACATATGTCACCCTTTGGTAACGTGTCACTCTTGTGCTCTTCTTCAGAGAGGTAGTTTACTTTAGTGAATTATAACAAAATTTTGCTGACTGGCAATTTAGAATGAATAGATTTGCTTCAAAATTAGTAATTTACCTAAAAATAATATATGCCACCCTTTTGTAACGTGCCAATCTTGTGCTCTCTTTCAGAGAGGTACTTTACTCTAGTGAATTATAAAAAATTTTGCTGACTTTGTTTATCATGTATGCGATAATATAACTAAAACAAAGTATTACTGTTTAAATGTATTTTAATTTTGTAATTTAATTATAAGAGTACATTCTAAACATGATATAACAATTTCTCATTTTTCGCTTACTTTCTCATAAAAATGAAATAATAAACGTTATAAAAAAACTAATATGAATTTCACACTATATTAGGGATATCTTTTCGGGCAAATCTATTTTGCTGACCAGCAAAAAAAGTTGCTGACTGGCTATTTAGAATGCACCGATTAGCTTGATAACTGGGACACTACCTCAGTATAACATATGTCATCATATAGTAACGAGACAATCTTGTGCTCTCCTTCAGAGAGGTACTTTACTCTAGTGAATTATAAAAAATTTTTGCTGACTGGCTATTTAGAATGAATCAATTTACTTCAATTTCAGTAATTTACCTAATAAATAATATATGCCACCCTTTGGTAACGTATCAATCTTGTGCTCTCCTTCAGAGAGGTACATTACTTTAGTGAATTATAACAAAATTTTGCTGACTGGCTATTTAGAATGAATCAATTTACTTCAATTTCAGTAATTTACCTAATAAATAATATATGCCACCCTTTGGTAACGTGTCAATCTTATGCTCTCCTTCAGAGAGGTACTTTACTCTAGTGAATTATAACAAAATTTTGCTGACTGGCTATTTAGAATGAATCGATTTGCTTCAAAATTACTAATTTACATAACAATAATATATGCCACCTTTTGGTAACGTGTCAATCTTGTGCTCTCCTTCAGAGAGGTACTTTACTCTAGTGAATTGTAACAAAATTTTGCTGACTGGCTATTTAGAATGAATCAATTTACTTCAATTTCAGTAATTTACCTAATAAATAATATATGCCACCCTTTGGTAACGTGTCAATCTTATGCTCTCCTTCAGAGAGGTACTTTACTCTAGTGAATTATAACAAAATTTTGCTGACTGGCTATTTAGAATGAATCGATTTGCTTCAAAATTACTAATTTACATAACAATAATATATGCCACCTTTTGGTAACGTATCAATCTTGTGCTCTCCTTCAGAGAGGTACTTTACTCTAGTGAATTGTAACAAAATTTTGCTGACTGGCTATTTAGAATGAATAGATTTGCTTCAAAATTAGTAATTTACCTAAAAATAATATATGCCACCCTTTGGTAACGTGTCAATCTTGTGCTCTTCTTCAGAGAGGTACTTTACTCTAGTGAATTATAACTAATTTTGAAGCAAATATATTCATTCTAAATTGCCAGTCAGCAAAATTTTGTTATAATTCACTAAAGTAAAGTACCTCTCTGAAGAAGAGCACAAGAGTGACACGTTACCAAAGGGTGACATATGTTATTTTTAGGTAAATTACTAATTTTGAATCAAATCGATTCATTCTAAATAGCCAGTCAGCAAAATTTTGTTATAATTCACTAGAGTAAAGTACCTCTCTGAAGGAGAGCACAAGATTGACACGTTACCTAAGGGTGGCATATATTATTTTTAGGTAAATTACTAATTTTGAAGCAAATCGATTCATTCTAAATAGCCAGTCAGCAAAATTTTGTTATAATTCACTAGAGTATAGTACCTCTCTGAATGAGAGCACAAGATTGATACGTTACCAAAGGGTGGCATATATTATTTATTAGGTAAATTACTGAAATTGAAGTAAATTGATTCATGCTAAATAGCCAGTCAGCAAAATTTTGTTATAATTCACTAAAGTAATGTACCTCTCTGAAGGAGAGCACAAGATTGATACGTTACCAAAGGGTGGCATATATTATTTATTAGGTAAATTACTGAAATTGAAGTAAATTGATTCATTCTAAATAGCCAGTCAGCAAAAATTTTTTATAATTCACTAGAGTAAAGTACCTCTCTGAAGGAGAGCACAAGATTGTCTCGTTACTATATGATGACATATGTTATACTGAGGTAGTGTCCCAGTTATCAAGCTAATCGGTTCATTCTAAATAGCCAGTCAGCAACTTTTTTTGCTGGTCAGCAAAATAGATTTGCCCGAAAAGATATCCCTAATATAGTGTGAAATTCATATTAGTTTTTTTATAACGTTTATTATTTCATTTTTATGGGAAAGTAAGCGAAAAATGAGAAATTGTTATATCATGTTTAGAATGTACTCTTATAATTAAATTACAAAATTAAAATACATTTAAACAGTAATACTTTGTTTTAGTTATATTATCGCATACATGATAAACAAAGGTACTCGTATACTAGCATGAAAATATTTCGCTTTATCTTTTGAAATTGTTTTCGCAGGAGTATTATGGTTTTATTTTTTTAAACGTGATTCATAACAAATATGGAAATATGATTATTTCACTGCCGAAACTTTCAGCCTCAAGAAAGCAACTGACGTCACTACACAACTGGCAACAAAGCCAGCTCCGGTGGCTCGGTTAGCGCAACGCCTCTTAATCATGAGTGCGCTCAGGGCTCTTGGTTCGAATCCCGCTAAGGCGTGGATGTTTGTGTATGTGAACCTATTCTGTAATTGGCGTTTAATCCTGTTGAGAGGTTTAAAAAAATAGGAAATTGCAATATCTACAATATAAATCCTAACAAATCCTTACTCAAAAACATACATACAGAATGTCTACTTTTTGGTGGACTATAATACAATGGTAAATTTGGCTTTAAATTCTGTCCATTAATCTTAGAACTAAAGCATAAATACAAAAAAATTATTCAGAATTGAAAATTGCATTTAACAAGGTCTTAAATATATTGATGTAATAGGTTCTTGCGCGAGATAAACGTAAAATAAATAGACGTCTTTAAGCTTTTTATATTGCCAAGATAAAATATACTTATCAAATAGTTGTATTAATTGACTTTGACAAAATTTATTAATTGATATTTAATTGTTAATACATATTATTGCACTGAGTTTTTTTCTGCTAATCAATAATTATTAAAAATTCTATGATCTATGCCAAACTCAAGCAATACAACTGTGCTATTTATGGCACTGTGTAAACAGCTAACATTTAAAATTTTCCTTTTATCTCTCATCCAAATAGTCGTACTGTTTGACTTTGATAGATAAAAGTTTATTAATTGATATTTAATTTGTTAATATTATTCCATTAAGTTTTTTCCTGCGATGGTAAATGAATTCACGAATACTAATAAATAAATTAATGAATTCAATAATTATTAAAACTTTATAACTGATATCATCTACCAAATTCAAGCAATACACATGGTTAACATTTTATGCTATTTGCCATGGCATTCTGTAAATAGCTAAAAATTATTACTTTTATTTTGCCTCTCTTTAGCAACGTACGTAAACAATAACCATCTGAGAAAAATATAACTAATTACAAATTTATATATATATATATATATATATATATATATATATATATATATATATATATATATTATAAATAATGTAATCTTCGATTATAGTTTAGTTGGTAACTAAATTAATTTTACCACACAATAGCGCAGAACATTAAAATTAATTACCAATTACTAATTTGATTAAATACTTTTATAATAACAGGCCTTCATGACATATGTACAGGTTGGAGCAAATTCAAGTATCATATATGAAAAACTTTCTTATTATGCACGCAACAGAAAATTGATGTAGGTCTTTTTGAGATAACTCTAATAGACAACACAGGAATTTTCTATCGTCTTCAGTTTCTGAGCTATAGGCTAAAACTTGCTTTTTGCTCATTTTGAAAATACCTCATATCTCGCTTAAAGGGGTACAGAAGAAATGTTTAAAAAAATTTCATACAGTTTTTTCCATAGAATAACGTGGTGTAATTAGATTTTTTCAAAACTTAATAATTCTCGAGATATAATACAAACATTATATTTTTAAAATGGGAACATATGTTGAAAATAATCTCATATTTTTACTTATTTTATAAGCTTTTCAACGATGTGTAACAAGTCCACATTCTTTTTTTTTTAACATAAACAAAACTTGAAATAACAAATTTTTCTGGTGAAAAAATGAAATTTGTAAAAAAACAAATGATAAAATCGATTGCAGATCATTAGTTGTTTATTTTTCATGTTATTTTCATTATTTATACTCATTATCCTAATTTATATACTTTAGAGAGCATATTTTCCACATAAATAACTGACTAAAAATAATTTTTAGAGTATAATTAATAGGCATATAATTAAAATAAACAAATATGTAATTGATTTATTTTTGTTTTTTAATAATTTTCATTTATTTTACTCCAAAAAAATAATAATTCAAGTTTTATTAATTTTTAAAACAAAAGAATGTAGACTTGTTAGACATCGTTGAAAACAATAAGTAAAAAGATGAGACTATTTTCAACACATGTTCCCATTTAAAAAATATTATGTTTGTGTTTGTGTCTCGAGAATTATAAAGTTTTGAAAAAAATTAATTTAATCTGTAAAAAATTAAATTGTTAAAACTGTGTATTGGGCAGACTGGTTTGAATTTCAATATTAGGTTAAAAGAACATATGCGCTCCTACAAACTTCAAAATTTAGATTAAACATTTGCTAACCATTTGTTAGATAACAACCATTTGCTTGAAACTTCAATAACACCGATTCATTTCGCAGAAAAAGGCATGAAATTAAGATCCGTGAAGTTGCGCCTATTTGCGCCCTAAAAATTGTATTCTATCTTTATTTACTTAAGAGATATTAACAATTAATTATTTTTGGTGCCAACTTCACATCAGCAGCAAAAGTACTACGTAACATTCCTTTCTTTATACCAGTAATTAGCGCCCAATCTGCGCTCATTTGCGCCCTAAATATTTTTGTTCTATCTTATTCCATTTACGAGATATTAACGATTATATATTTTGGTGCCAAGTTCACGCCAGCACCAAAAGTACTATGTATCATTCTTTTCTTTGTACTAAAAATTAGCGCCCAATTTGCGCTCATTTGCGCCCTAAAAATTTTTGTTCTATCTCATTCCATTTACGAGATATAAACGATAATATATTTTGGCGTCAAGTTCAAGCCAGCACCAAAAATACTACGTATCATTCTTCCTTTGTACTAATAATTAGCGCTCAATTTGCGCTTATTTGCGCCCTAAATATTTTTATTCTATCTTATTCCATTTACGAGATATTAACGATTATATATTTTGATGCCAGCAGCAAAAGTACTACGTACAATTCTTTTTTTACGCCAATATCTTGCGTCTAATTTGCGCTTATTTGCTCCCTAAATTTTTTTGTTCTATCTCATTGCATTTACGAGATATTAACGATAATATATTTTGGTGCCGAGTTCACGCCAGCTCCAAAAGTACTACGTACCATTTTTTTCTTTATGCCAATATTTAGCGCCCAATTTGCGCTCTTTTGCGCCCTAAAAATTTTTGTTCTATCTCATTCCATTTACGAGATATAAACGATAATATATTTTGATGTCAAGTGTAAGCCAGCACCAAAAGTGCTACGTACCATTTATTTCTTTACGCTTTCTTTGCGCCCAATTTGCGCTCATTTGCGCCCTAAAAATTTTTGTTCTATCTCATTCCATTTACGAGATATTAGCTATAATATATTATAGTACCCAGTTCACTCCAACACCAAAAGTACTACTTATCATTTTTTCTTTATACGAGATATTTTATTTACGAGATATTAACGATAGAATATTATAGTGCCAACTTCTTATATCAACAGCAGAAGTACTATTTATCAATTTGTTCGTTGTACTAATATTTGGTGCCCAATTTGCGTAATTTTTGTTTAACCTTTTCATTTTACGAGTTGTAGCTATATATTTTTGTACCAGGTTCGCTTCAGCACCAAAAATATTACGTATCAATCCTTTCTTTATGTCTGTATTTAGCGCCCAATTTGCGTCTTTTTGCAATTTTGTTCAATGTTTGTTCAATCTCCTTATATTTATGAAATATTATAATGTGGTACGAATCATATTTTTCTTAATACCAATAATTAGCGCTTATTTGCACTTATTTGCGTCTTAAAATTTTTGTTTTACCTTATTTTTATTTACGAAATATTAATGATTTCGGCCCGGTTATACAATCATCGGATTATCTTTCACTTAACTATACCCAGGTTCAGTTAGCTAAGTTTCAACTTCACATTCCGTTGTATAAAATGAAGAAAATTCAAGTTAACTGAACCGGAGCCTAACTTGAAAACTAAAATAAAATAATTGGTGATAGAAATATACGTCAAATATCAAATGTCATTGTAAACGGCAATTACAAATTTCAAATTGAATGTGAATAGATAAAAGATGTAATGTGTTATACGGTAGCCAATTAGTCAAACATTGGTAGCAGCGAAAAATGGACGGATAGAATTTCGAATGAAGAACTTCGTAATAAGTCAAAAACTTTAGACAGAGTACCAGCTTCGAAAAAGTTAAAATGGAATGGAACTGGCGGGTCACGATGCTAGAATGACAAACTATTACAGAATGGACACTTTGCTAGCATAAACAAGGTAGAGACAGACCGTGCCATAGATCGGAGGAAGATTTACGTAATGCAGTATAAAAAAGTTCACGAAACAGGAAGAAGTCGAAAAAAATGGGTTGTTTCAAATATTAACAAATTATAGAATATTTTAAATGCTTGTTTTATCATATAAAAACTTAATGCACCTGTATTATGTACTGTAATTATTAAATAAAAGGCTATTAATACTATTATTATTAATTATTATTTATTATTAATACTATTATTATTAATTATTATTTATTATAATTAATACTATTATCATTATTATTATTATTACTTATTGTTATTCTAATAATAATAATTATTATTATTAATTATTATTATTATAATTATTATTATTATAATTATTATTATTAATTATTATTATTATAATTATTATTATTATAATTATTATTATTATTACTATTATAATAATTATTATTATTAATTATGATTATTATTATAATTATAATTATTATTATTATTATTATTATAATTATTATTAATATTATTATAATTAATATTATAATTATTATTATTATTATAATTATTACTATTATTATAATAATTATTATTATTAAAATTGTTATTATTGTTATAATTATTATTATTAATTATTATTATTATTATAATTAATAATCCCAGATAATTTTTGTAAAAAAAATTCGTTTATTTAGGACGTTTATAGAAAAGGTTGGTAATTATAATAAAAGATTGTTGAAAGAAACTTTGCATATTAATATAAATAAAAATAAAACTGTCAACAACCATACCAACTATAAAAATAATTTACAACATGCAAAACATTTCCTAAATAAAAAAAAAATCAGTTTTCTTCTTCTTCTTTTCCTATCCCCGCCATGCTTTTATCACTTGCGCAGGTGTACAACCTACCCGAGATTTTTTAAATCTTTTTTAAAAAAAATTTTCTTCATTGCATTTATAAATTTGCAACAAGTTAATTGTATATATACTTCATAATATAAACAAAATGGAGTACCACTTGTTATTATATTTGAAATTTGATATTTAAACATTTATATCGACTTTATTAGTACAAAATTGTTTACATAATTTATCATGTGAAGGTGAGTGGTTTTTTTTTTATAGCTGATGATGGGCCACTTGTGCTCGAAACGTCCTAAATAAACGAAATTTTTTAATAAAAATTATCTGGAATCATTAAGGCCTTCCTACATATATAAAAGATTTGAACTTGATCCTTCAACTACAACCAATTAATTATTATTATTATTATTATAATTATTATAATAATAATAATAATTATTATTATTATTATTATTATTATTATTATTATTATTATTATTATTATTATTTTGGGCATAGCAGCTTTAGATTTGCCGAAGTTGAGCAATAAATGTTTTACTATTCCATTTTCTCTTTTTTTTGAATTTTTTCGAGCACTTCTAGGTACTAAAATATTTATTATATCTAAAATATCTCCATCATACTTTTTTTCGAGTAAATTATCCATACTGAATCTAACGTGAAATGGACTGACAACTAGTTATATTTTGTGTTTTTACTTAAGCCAGGGTTGAATTACAAACATTGGTGGCTTATTTGAACTTCAGTTTGAGCTAAGCTCGGCATTTGAACTTAATTTGTACAACGCAGACTGTCATCTGAACTCAAATCAACGCTGAGCTCACCCTGAACCTCAATTGTACAACCGGGCCTAAATATTTTTAGTGCCAACTTCTCACTTCAAAATTAATATTCATTGTATTTTTCCTTTTCTTGTTATCGATAATCATCAATTATTTTCATGCCAGGTTCACGCCAACACTGACTTCAATATATTAATTTGTTAAATAAAATCTCATAATTTTAACAACATTTATTGAGTGTGCTGATACTTCCTAATAATAAATCAAATCAATTAATTAAAAGAAAGATACTTCTGTTCTATTTTGCCCTTAAACTGGGCTAAAGAAGAATAAGAGTGAATAGAATGAATTGAAAAATATAAAAATATATAAAGAAGATATGTGTTTCTGTGTGTATCAGAAATGTCAAATATGTACAGCGTGTTAGAAAAAACCAATTCGGAGTAGGATATGAACAGAGAAACGTATGTCTGATATTTTATTTAAAGAAGATGTTGAAAATGTTGTCCATTATTCTCTTTGGATAACATATTTGACAATATGTCATGCAAATCTTGTGTCAAATTGACATTTAATTAAATTTAAGACATACGTTTCCCTGTTCATAGCCTACTCCGAATTGGGTTTTTTTTTTAACACTATGTACAATACTTATATAGCCTAATATGGAAATGGCGAGCGGTCTTGTGCTGGCCATAACAGATTTTTTTTGTAACAAAACATAGAATTTTACACAAATAACTGTTCATCTGAAATATGAAAGTTAATGTCCTTCCGGTTAAACCGGAAGCGCTACCATCATATACCAAGTACCATGATATGTGAACCGCTAAATCAGGGTTACAAATATATAAACAAAACTAAAAAATAATTATAAATAAAAAGCTTTACTGAGTGGCCAGTTTTTTAGTGCGACCTGCATATTATATTTTGTTAGACACCAAAAAGTGTGTTTTTTTAATTAATTTAATTCATAGTGTATTTAACCAATGTTTTATTTTTATAACACTATGTAAATAAATATAATCGTTACTTTGAATTTTAATATTCATGAAAAGTTCTAAAATTCTAAAAACACTAGTGTTTTTATCGTATCAGAGATCTCGCAACAAAAAAGTAGTTCCATACAATTTTATAAAAGAAGGAATCTGATTTAACTGTACATTGTTACAGCCCGTTGTTTCAAAAAATATATGGTATATGATCACCCATATTACTAGTTGTAAATAAATTCTCTGTGCACATATTAAAATTACATACTATTGCATTTTCTTCAGTTGTTAAATTAAAGTATTTGATTTGCAGAATGTAGTTTTGTACACACTAGGCAGTTCTTTAAAATTAGTTTCTATTAAAAACGATATCTTACAGATACAGTTAACTGTGAGAATTCCGGTTTTATTTTTATCAGCATTTGAAAATACAGAATTCAGTACTAATGCTCGGTTTGTGTAAGTTTTTATTGACTTTAAACCCGATGAAATAAATTTTTTTATAAATTTGAGAAACAGTAATTCGGAATTTCCATTATTGTTTCTATAAAGAATACTGTCGCTAAACATTATTGCCACAATTTGTGCGAGTGAGTCAAATGCGCACGTATTTAAATATAAGTAATTATTTTTCTCTAATTTAAGAGGTTTGTTGATAAAATTTCCATTTTTTAATACACTAAATTTCATTTTATTCCCTTCTGTTATTGTGAGTATTTCAGAGCAGGAAGATTTATAAGTTGATGTTCTTTTTCGTTTCTTCAGACTTTCAGATGCCTTTAGTTTCCAGACTTCTATGCATTTTCTTTGTCGTCACTAGCCTGTGACTTGTTTCTAATCGTTGCGGTTAGTTCCAAATCGGAAGTAGATAATATAGTTAATTTCGATGTACTTAATAATAATTAACTTTTAATGCTCTCTAAATGACTAGCAATAAATTTGTCTACTCTCATTGGCAAATTTACATTCTTTAATGTTCGATTTTTCAGGTGATTAAAATATGATTCTACTGAAGCTGAAGAAGCCGTGTTTGTACTATAGTTAAAATGTGTCATGACACAACTCCACAACACAAATGTTCTCATTATTCTAATAATTATATTTTCGAATTCCGGGAAATAGTGAAAATTTTCATCATCGCCATCATGTATATAATCATTTCGTGTATTTTCTACAATTTTTTTAGTCCATTCTTCACTAGAAGTTACTATTGTATCAAATTTATCTTTACTTGAATCTGTATTTATTTCATTATATTTGCTTCCACTGACAATAAGTAAGGCATGTATAATTTGTTCAGCTTCAATTAATGAATAACTTCTAATTAATAAAACCATTGCTCTCATGTAAAATTGTTTAAACAACCGTGGTTTATTCCGCAGTGGTTCCCAAGTACTGATATTTTTCATAATGTGAGCAACATCAACTCGATTGAAAATAGACGGTAATTTTCCTACTTGGCCTTGTAGGTAAGCGAAACAAATATCCATATATGTTTTTAAGTCATGCAATTCAGAAAGGGATCGTGTTATAGCTCCTAGTAATGCATATTAATGGTCACAAACTACAATTTTGGGCAAGAGTGCTCCTCTGCGAATCCATTCAGTAAGCCATAACGCTATATAATGTGTACTATGTACCTCTGATACCATTTGACAAATTGGGATTTGTCCTCCTGAAAATCCAAGATGTGCTACACATTGATAAAGAAAAATGTAACCAGACATGGTATTATACGGTCTTTTAAGTTTTTTAACCAAACCTCCAGTTGCATCCACAGCGATGACAGATTCCTTAGAAGTTCTTATTTGGTTATTATATACAGCTATTTGTTGAGGTGACCAATAGTGAACAAAAAATTTATCTAGAGATATATTATGTACATAGCCTGCGTAAATTTCGCTATGTTTCATGATTTGTAAATTTTTAACGGGGCATGATATATCATTAAAAGAACTAAAATTAGATTTTTGTTCTTTACATTTTCTCAAAACTTCTTTATTGTATATAGTACTAGGTCGGGGTTCTCCTATTATCATGCCTGAATGTAACGCTTCTTTTTGTTGCCATAATATTGCAGAACCCATAGCATTCATTTCGTTACCTACTTGGTTTCTACGTATATTTGACAAAGGACGTTTTGAAATATATCTGTGGTATTTGGGAGCATAATCAGGTAATTTGCAAAAAAAAAAAAACTACATATTCTTCGTGGCCAACTATACCATTTGACTGCAATATTAATGACGAAGAACATTCCTTACAGTGTGCATAAATAATAAACCATTTCCATAGTAACCCATTCATTTTTAGAAATTCGAAGTAGAAACTCGTTGTCTTCATTACTTCCTATGGAACTTTGTTCATCATTGGAAGAATTATCATATATTTGAAAATTTATTACTTCCCAACAATTGTTCTAATTTTTTTTATGTACGTATATAATGCATTGGGAGTAATTACATTATTCAAATTCTTGCTAATATCCCGCCAAATAGCATCATTTTTTATTTATATAATTTTTTATATCTTCAGAATATTTTTGTACTGGGTATGTACATCTTCTTTTGAATAATTACTTTTTCTTCCAGCCTTAAACATTATAAGAGTTATATTAGTCACAGTAGATATAACTAAGAAATATGAGGTTTTATTTATCCGCAACACTTTGAAAATGACTGTAAACCAGATCTTATTATTATTTTCCTAATAATAAAATATTTCTATTTCTAACGATTAAAAATTGTTTTTATAACGTTCATACACAAATTCATTATAATTAATAAGTATTTAGATTATAAGGCATAAAATTGTATCTAAATTCAGTAATATAAATTAAATAAAATTACATTCTTATCCTCTTAGGTAAAAAAATTATGTTGAATTTAAAAGTTCATATATACTTATACCTACGTACGTACATATATTCACACCTTATATCACAGTGTCATAAAGCCTTAAATTTATATTCATAAAACTACAAGCAATTTGTATATAAAAATATGACAGGTAGTCAAAATATTTTTTAAGGAGTTGTATTATACAAAAGTCGTTGTTTACCATTTCATATCAATTCTACTTTTATAACTGAGTCAAATCGACTTAATTTACAGCAATAAAACCTCATATACGAGTAATCATTGAGGGATTTCACAATTTTTGAAAATCTAGTATTTTGTTAATCTATGTGGGAAATAAAAAATATCTTTGGGCGGTAACATGAATGGAGATTAGATGACTAGCAGTGATTTAACTTTCAATCATTTATGGTTTATTTTACAGAAAAGTACTTCAAATAGGAGAAAAATTGTATGCAACTTTTATTTGAAGTATTTTAAGTATTTTTCTCTAAACTAAACTATAGAGTTAAAACACTGGTAATGTGGTATTCATCTCCTCCCTAGTCATCGTGTAGCTGCCAGCCTATGACACAGAAAAACGGGCCAGTCGGAATACATATATCGGGTGGCCAAAGAAACGGAGCATCCTATTAATTTTTTTATTTACACTCAATATCTCCATGTTGATCCCCACCTCATCAATTTCTGATGCAAGAATTACTAAACTTTTATCTAGCACCTTTGTCGTACATACATGGCTTATATAAGAGTAAGACTTTTATTCTCTGTCTCATTATCTTATATGTTTCAAAGGGATATACTCTGTCTTCCTCCAATCAACGGTGAACAATTAAATAGAAACTGTACTGTAACTACGGTAACGAAAATTATTTTCAAACATTTGAATTATTTAAATATTCATGTCATTCTGTCAGTCATGTAGTGTAAGATTTGTTTTGTTCTATTATTTTTTAAATTTGTGGTTTTTGTTTCCCAGATTTTAAATAAATATCATTATCATTCCTTTAGAATTAATATTTTTGTGCAGTTTATTACAAAAATTTTAAATTCCTGTGGCATTAATAACTTTTGAAAAGTCTGCACCGGCCGGGATCGAGCCCGGGCAAACACTATGTCGCACGGCCACGAGATCCTATTGAAAATTAAATTAAATATATTTATAAATTTCCGTCGAGAAATCTCGGTGAGAATTTTTTGTGCTAATAACATTTGAAAAAAAAAAAACAACTAATTACAAAATATTGAATGTTATCAAACATTTTTATTAAATTATCAAATTTTTGCATAAATAAATAATTTCAACAAATACAGAAACTATCAGTCTCGCCGTTATACGATTGTTAAATAAAATCGCAGCCAACTTTAGTTGTTTTAATTTTTTTGTATTACTTTTTGCTGCAAAATTTGACTTCTGGCACATCATTGTATTCTTTCAGATTTAACCTAAAATTCAAAAATGTAACAATATACAGAGTTTTTCATTTAAAATGAGAAACTTAATGCCACTTCCGGTTAAACCGGAAACGATACGTTTATCATCTATACACATCAATGATGTTACATATGTTAAGTTTCCAGATGTAAATTTTCAATTAAATATCTTTATAAATAAAATAGTTAATAGGGTTGCCCCGCTTTCTGTGGACACCCGATATAGTAATTTTTTTATTAAAATAAATGAATGTATTATCACGGCATATTACCCATTTCTGGGTGTGCCAGTATCTACAACACATGTAGACATCGGTAATGATGTTTTTTTTATTCTGTTTACATATTTGTAAACTAGGCTCCGTGGTTCTTAAATCGTAGTATTTGTTATTGTGGTGTCTCTTCCGGTTTAACCAAGAGAAATACTAACCTTCATACATAAGTATTTCAAATAGGATAGGTACCCTATACATATTTTAAATTCACATAAAATTACGAATTCAGTGATATGGCTGAAGTGACTTTTTATGAATGAAAGAAATTACAAACTCGTAAAGCCTCATTCACAATACGAAATTAGTAGTTAGTGTTCACAATACATGAAATTAACGACTACGAGTAACTATTTTTGTTGGTAAAATAATACATTCATTAGATTCAAAAATTTTAAGAGTTTATTAAATTTTATAGTTGTTTAGAAGATTTGAATATAATTTTGTTGTAAAATAAGTTCAACAGAACAACGGAAGGAGCTTTTATTGCCTATAACCCACAAAAATAATATTATTTTTATATTAAGACACACATTTTAAAAGCGTTTATATGTAACAGAATAATAAAGTCAGTATCAATTTCTGTTTTAAATCAGCACAAAAAAATGTAATATATTGTAAAATGTAAAATTTTACAAAAATAATTGGTTGAACAATTAATTATGTATATATTGCTCATACCATTGTCAAAGCCTAGCTGATATGACTATTTATTATAATTTCCTATTATTAATAAAAAATCTCTTTAACCATTTTAAGTAAATTTCAAATATTTAAAAAAATGTTATAAATTGGCCTGTTTTCAGTGTCAGCTGGTATAACCGCAAAAATTACTGAATGTGTGATATAATAACTCTCATGAATATTGTATTTTTAGTATTTATTATCAAATAATACTTGATTTTCACGTAGTGAAAAAAACCCTATTGGCTATAGACTTAAAATTTGCCTTTAGCGTAGGTACTCAGCCTCCTCACTCTACTTTCTTTTATTTTTTTTTATTATTATTATAAGGGAATTTATATTTATATGAACTGTATGGGTGGTCTTGCGGCACAAACGAAAACACATGCCGCAACAAAAGACTCGCCAGTGGCTTTCGGTGTGTTTGATAACACCAGTCCGTGATAAAATATCTTACTGGTTTATGGATAGAATGTAATTAAACAATAAAAATGCTAGAATTTTTTTAACTAAATGCGGATACTACAGGGTAATAAATATTTCTCTGTTTTCTCAGATAACATTTATAAAGCCAGTGCATTAAAAACAGAATTTCTAGATTTAGTCCAGTTATTGGGTAGAAAAATAAGGATTTATTCTACAAAAGATCAGGTATTTTTGATTTTTTGATATATTATGTATTTGGCTGTCCTAATAAAAATACAAGTTATCGACCTTGGTGCACCTCGGAAAACGCCGCCGGAAAAATGACGTGAAAAATATTTTTTTTTTTTTCAAAATATCTCTTTAACAATAAGTATTAGGGTAGAAATAGTTATTCTTTAACTTGTTACGAATAATATTCCCTACAACTGTTATCTAAAATATTTCTATGACTAATAGAAAGCGAGCTATAACGCTTCAAAAACAGAATTTCTTTGAAAAATTCCTTAATGCTCCGTTTGTGTCATTTTACTTCATTTGGATTATATTTTATTAGATATGTTTTACAATTTATATATTATTATTGATTAATTATTATTATTTAATTACAATGCATATAAAAAAAACTATTCTCAATATAAAGAGGTTTTATAGTGCAGGAAATTTACGATTTTACCTCAAAGAAATTGCAACAAAAGTTTTTTTTACTGAATCTTGTCCAAAATAATGCGCTCAATAACATAAGTTTTAGTAATTCTGAGCATGGGAACCTCCCGCAAATAATTGGGAAAAATGGCGGCATAGGTTTTTTCCATTTTCTCATAGAAATTTATGAAATAAATTTATATTACTCAAAAAACAAACAATATTATGTATTTAATACTTAGTCTAATAGATTTTACTGTTTATTATAACAGTTTACATTCGTCGTGACATCGAAAGAAGCTAATTATAGATGATTTTTACCTAATTTTTGCGAACACTTTTCTGCAACTTGAACTCATATGAAATTTTAAACATCTGAAAATTAGAAATTTAAGAAAAATATTTTTCGCGCTATGTTTCCAAGATGGCGGTGTATTTCGGGGTGCACCAAGGACCAAAACATGTATTTTTTATTAGGACTAGGGCTGCGAAATAAATCGGGTTGACCTTGTTTTTCGAAAAGTTCAATCAAAAGAAAAGAAAAAATATCGATCAATTAAAAAATTATTTATCCGTATTCCGGAAAATTGTTTTTTCAAAAGATATTGATCTTTTTGATTCTGGAAGATCGGTTTTTTTTATCAAAAATCGAAAATCGATTTCAAATTTCTAAGATCACACAGCCCTAATTAGGAACCTTAAATATATAACATATCCAAAAAACAAAAACATCCGACATTTTAGAGAGTAAATCTACCCCATTACTGCACTAATTGTAATTTTTAATTATTTTTTTGCCTTTTTAACATTCTCGTAAAATGTATTATTACTTATGCTTAATAGTTAAATTACAAAAATTTATTCTTTGGGCTGGAATTCGAATTCAGAACTTCCTGATCTCCAGTTAGATGATCTGTCAATAGTTCCCCAGAAAACTATGCATTTTTAATCCACTAAACGGGAAATATATGTAAGATGGTCAGTTAATAGACACACAAATGCAATGTACACGCAGCGCCTTTACCAGTACTGCTTACAAATTATGGTTGCTATGGTTACTACAATACAAATATCTGATGTGGACACCACATGACTTCCTTGTACGCCTGTTACACTATACATATTTTGTTAATAATTACAATATATATTATAACAAACCCAATCATAAAATTGCACGTATTTCAAATAATTTGACATTGACATTAAATTCTTTATTTTTTGTTATTTTTTGTCCTAATTCATAGAAAAATTAATTAGAGAAACCAAAAAGTACATAATTTTTAAATTTACATATCTCCCTTATACAAAGAGCTAATTTAATCATACTTGATGTTTTCGACGCAGAATTCAATTCTCTAAAACTTTTATTTGAAACATTTATTACTAAAATTAAAATAACATAATTTTTTTTCAAGAAGAACTGATAACAGCTTCAGGTAAAGTATCACTTCCGGCTTGACTATTTTAACCAAAATCTATTATGTTATTCCCATTGATATAAAAGTATTATGTATCAAATTTGAAAAGTTTTGGATTATATTTTAATATAGTTTTTCATTAAAATCTATTATAGGCTTTAAGTAAAGTACCACTTCCGGGTAGACCATTTTAACCAAAATCTATTATGTTATTTCCATTGACATAGAAGTCTTATATACCAAATTTTAAAAGTTTTGGATTATATTTTAATATAGTTTTTCATTAACTCTCCACGCCAGCTATGAGTGCCCGTGAGGTGACGCCTGGTAAGCGCCCATACGATAAAATATATCGTCATCATTACCGATGTCTACATGTGTTGTAGATACTGGCACACCCAGAAATGGGTAATATGCCGTGATGATATATTTATATTTATTTATTTATTGAAATCTGTTATAGGCTTCAAGTAACGTACCACTTCCGGGTAGACCATTTTAACTAAAATATATTATGTTATTCTTATTGATATAATAATAATAATAATAATAATAATAATAATATATTTATTTCACTTGACAAAGGTACATGTGTTGAAAAAGTCACAAAAAAACAGATAGATACATACATACATATATTTTAAATATTATTAAGAAATCTCATTATTAAAATTATTATATTCTGATACAGAGTAAAAGCAATTATTAACTAAAAATATTTTAAGAGTTTCCTTGAATGTTCGCAAGTTGCTACAGTTTTTAATCTCAGATGGTAATCTATTAAAAACATCTAGACCTAAATATTGTGGAGATTTTCTTTCTACATTTAATTTGTTAAAAGGCAATCTAAATTCATGTTTATTTCTTCTATTATAATTGTGCAAATCTATGTTTGTTAAAAATTTGTGCTTATTTTTGTATACATAATTGCACAATTCCTGTAATAATACACAAGCTAATGGTAAAATATTGAATTTTTTGAATAAATTTCTGCATGAAGTTGACTGTGGGACACCAGCAATACATCTAAGTATTCTTTTCTGGCAAATGAATACGTCAGATGCCATTGAAGAGGAGCCCAAAAACAAACACCGTAATATAAAGCAGACCCAACATGCGCATGATATAACATTATCAATTGGTCTAAATTTAATATATTTTTAACATTTTTTATTAAATACCATGTGGAATTTAATTTTTTAATAATATCGTGGCAATGGTCGTTCCACAAACAATGTTCATTCATATGCAAACCTAAGAATTTTGTGTCACTCTCTCTTTGCACCGTATTGTTACTTATTTTAATATTCATATCATTTTTATTTAGTTGATTATGGAATCTTATGTAATTAGTTTTATTTTCGTTCAAGAATAATTCGTTTATGTTGAACCAGGTTGACAGCGAATTGTAAACTTCAGTACAAGTGACTTCTAAAATTTTTGTATCCGAGTGAGACACAATAACTGATGTATCATCAGCGTACATGGTTAAACTAACATTAGTGTTCCCCTGAAACATCAAGTCCATATCATTAATGTACAACAAAAATAGGATGGGTCCTAGAATAGAACCCTGTGGCACACCTATTTTGACTGCAGAAGGCTTCGAGTTAATTATCGATATTTTAAAATTATGCATACATACATACATACATACATACATACATAAAATCACGCGTTTCCCACTTAGTGGGTTAGCAAAAACCCGAAAATAATAAGAAAAGGGATGAAAGCAAGAGCTCCACAGAATCACTTAACTCTTTAAAAACATTCTTCTTCCGCCTTGCCCAAAATCATCATAACATTCATTCAAGAACATATTATTGTGACCGATTTTCGGTAGCGAATAACCGCATCCGGACCACAATAATAGTTACGCAACAATCATCTTTCGCTACACATTCCTGTACATACATACTTCATTCTTCTCGTCCACATAAAAGTTCAGCTGTCTCTCCATTCTCACAAAACATTCTTACTAACCATCCATCTTTACACCACAATAATTACGAAACAATCATCCTTCGCAACACATTCCTATCCATGCATACTTCTTTCACCACAGCCACATTCATAAACGTATTCATACATAATAACATATTAAAGTGACCGATTTTCGGTAGCGAATAACCGCATCCGGACCACAATAATAGTTACACAAAAATCATCTTTCGCTACACATTCCTGTACAAACATACTTCATTCTTCTCGTCCACATAAAAGTTCAGCTGTCTCTCCATTCTCACAAAACATTCTTACTAACCATTCATCTTTACACCACAATAATTACGAAACAATCATCCTTCGCAACACATTCCTATCCATGCATACTTCTTTCACCACAGCCACATTCATAAACGTATTCATACATAATAACATATTAAAGTGACCGATTTTCGGTAGCGAATAACCGCATCCGGACCACAATAATAGTTACACAAAAATCATCTTTCGCTACACATTCCTGTACAAACATACTTCATTCTTCTCGTCCACATAAAAGTTCAGCTGTCTCTCCATTCTCACAAAACATTCTTACTAACCATTCATCTTTACACCACAATAATTACGAAACAATCATCCTTCGCAACACATTCCTATCCATGCATACTTCTTTCACCACAGCCACATTCATAAACGTATTCATACATAATAACATATTAAAGTGACCGATTTTCGGTAGCGAATAACCGCATCCGGACCACAATATTAGTTACACAAAAATCATCTTTCGCTACACATTCCTGTACAAACATACTTCATTCTTCTCGTCCACATAAAAGTTCAGCTGTCTCTCCATTCTCACAAAACATTCTTACTAACCATTCATCTTTACACCACAATAATTACGAAACAATCATCCTGCGCCACACATTCCTATCCTGGCAAACTTCTTTCGCCTCAGCCACATTCATAATCGTATTCATACATGCCAAATTATCATTGTATTTAATAGACACATATTGTTGCCGACTATATAGGAAAGACTTTACCCATGTAAGAGCTACTCCACGAATGCCATATTCTTCTAACTTATCAAGAAGCGTTGAGTGGTTAACACAGTCAAAAGCTCTTGAAAAATCACAAAAAATGGCAACGGGATATTCATTGGCCTCCATTTTGAAAATGATATTCTCGTAAAAAATTTGAACAACTTTTATGGTTGATAGATTATGTCGAAACTTTTTTTATTACAATTTTTGTTGAGTTTATTTATTTGAACATTTTGATTTTGTGAAGCTCTGATTTGAGCTTGTTTACTCAACTCCATAGGTGTTTTAATGAAAAAGTTATTAAACTCTTCAGCTATGGTCTTAGGGTTCTCTTCAATGACATAGTTATCATTTTTTAATTTCACATTTTTATGAGATAATATTTTGTTTGTGTTTGAGTTTATTACACTCTATGCACTTCTAGTCATATATACCAAATTTGAAAAGTTTTGGATTATATTTTAATATAGTTTTTTATAAAAAATTTGATACTGATTTCATTGTTATGAATCCCTGTTTGTCTGATCATTCTGCCCAAGTGTGGAGTTTTCGGATGAATTTTCCTAGATTTAACTCTAATCAAAAATTCGTTTTCTCACGAGTCTTTAGTACCGAAAACAAAAATTATTTCAAATACCTGCTCTCTAAAGAAAGATAATTTCAACTTGAAAATGGAAATATTTCTAGAAACAGTTTTCTCTCTGTTTAATACAGCTTTTCCACTTGTTCGGAAGGCAAAAAATATGCAATGTAGAACTCACAGTTGTAAATGGTTCACTCCGGAGTTAAAGAGTATGTCTGATAAACTGAGATTATTGTCCGATATGTATAACATCAGTAAAAATCCTGCCTTTTTGGTTGAGTATAAAAAGTTGAAAATTACATATAAAAAAAATATCTCACTGAATAAAAAGCTATTTTATGAAAACATGATGTTGTCATCTAATAATATATCAAAAACATCTTGGAATTGAATTAAAAATGTAACATCAAACCCCTCCCATTCTCTTCCTATGCCCATGCAACAAAGTAATAACGAAATTTCTGATCCAAACGATATACCTAATCTTTTCAATAACTTTTTCTCCGACTCTATTCAACCCCCATCTCACAATTCCTCTAGTAACACTACACATGTTTCTTATAACCATACTACTTATGACTCCTCTATTTTTCTAAATCCAGTCGATACAACTGAAATATTTAGTATTATACTAGATATTGGAAAAAAGCATTCTGCCGGCATAGATGAGATCCCATGCTCTATCTTATTGTGGGTTGCTGATGAAATTGTAAATCCACTTACATATTTAATTAATGAATCGTTAAAAAACGGTATGTTTCCCAGTCAGTTTAAAACAGCAAAGGTCGTCCCTGTCCACAAGAAAGGTAACAAACATCAAGTAGAGAATTATAGACCCATCTCTATTCTTCCAGCGTTTTCAAAAAAATTTGAAAAAGTTATGAATTCTCGCCTTGTCAATTTTTTTGATGCCTTTAACATCATATCGCCTAATCAGTTTGGATTCTGTAAAAATAAAACTACTGAACATGCATTATACTTTAGTCTCTGTAGCATCCTTCAACACCTTGACAATAAACATTGCACTTCTGGAATTTATTTTGATTTAGCTAAGGCTTTCGATACCATAAGCCATGAAATACTTTTTGACAAATTGTTTCATTAAGGTATTCGTGGAAATGCCCTTCTGTGGATAAAGTCTTACCTGTCTAACAGATTTCAAACTGTACATATAAATCTTGATGGACATACGTATAAATCTGAACGAAAACCCTTAACATCTGGAGTCCCACAAGGTAGTGTACTTGGTCTTTTACTTTTTCTCCTTTTCATAAATGATCTTCCCAATTTTTTCCCTCAAAATGATGTTTTGCCTTTTTGCAGATGATACTTCTGTTATAGTAGCCGCTTCGTCGAATATTATTCTCAACTCTGAGTTGCAAAAGTGTATAGACGCGATGTTAAACTGGTGCAACATAAATGGTGTTGTACTTAACGCTAGCAAGACTCAACTACTGCAATTCATGTTAAAAGGACGTAATTTCAGTTTATCCGCATCCCTTAATAACACCGTTATTATTCCAGTTACATTTACTAAAGTTCTGGGTTTGCACTGCAATTTTAATTTTTCTTGGTTTCAGCATAGCCAGTATCTTATAAATCAATTGTCAATAGCGTGCTATGTAATAAGACAATTAAAAAAATTTGTTAGCATTGACATTATAAAAAAATATTATTATGCTCATGTATATAGTAAGCTATCTTATTGTATTGTTTGCTGGGGTAACTCACCGCAAACACAACTTATTTTTAAAGCCCAGAAAATGATAGTTAGAGCCATAATAGGTTGTAGTTTTCAAACGTCGTGCAGAGATATTTTTGTAACTCTCCATCTCCTTACACTTCCCTGCATTTTTATGTTACAGTGTTCCTTGTTTGTAAAAAAAAATCCTGCTCTTTTCCCTACCAATAAACAAGTTCACGGATTCTATGACACACGTAATGTGAGTAAATTATATATACCTAAACATCGCACTCAAAATTTTCACGGGAATGTATCTTACATGCCAATAAAATTTTTTAATAGATTGCCAGATTACATAAAAGCAATCCAAAGTGTTAACGGTTTTAAAAAAGAGCTCAAAGAATATTTAACTCGTCATTGTTTTTATTCAATTGACGATTTTTTTAACTTTGATCATCCTTAATTTATTTTTTTACTTTAACTTTTTTTAAATATGTGTTTTTAACTTTGATCATCATTAATTTATTATTTTACTTTAACTTTTTTAAATGTGTTTCACTATTTCTCTGTGTTTTTTATAGGCCTTTTTATTGTAATTTATTATATATTGTATTTTCTTTAATTTTAACTTGAATCCATATGTTTTGACTGGCCATTGTTGTACGTTTTTTGTATTTTTTTCATTTGTGGCGAATAAATTATTATTATTATAGGCTTCAAGTAAAGTACCACTTGCGGATAGACCATTTTAACTAAAATCTATTATATTATTCCCATTGATATAAAAGTCTTATATACCAAATTTGAAAAGTTTTGGTTTATATTTTAATACAGTTTTTCATTAAAATCTATTATAGGCTTGAAGTAAAGTACCACTTCCGAAAGTTATATAATGACCAAAAAGGGAGGTGCACAACTAGATATCATAACAGTTCTAAATAAAAAATTTTAACCTTCTACGGCTTCCCGGTTTTTAGTTATGCGAGATACGTACATACGTACAGACGTCACGGCGAAATTAGTCAAAATGGATCCAGGGAAGCTCAAAATGGATATTTCCGTTAAAATCTGGAAACCGAAATTTTTGGCGATTACAATACTTCCTTTACTTCGTACAAGGAAGTAAAAAAGATCTGTTATCAGAAATTCATTAGTCCAGTCAATGGAGACCAAAAAAGACCGTTGCCTTACAAAAGGTGGGGGAAAAATCGATTTTAACATATATTGTTCGGGCCAAGACGGAGATGAAAAAATTAAATTTGTGACCTTGGAGAGGCCGGAGTGAGCCGCCATCTTGGATCAAAGGTGCAAAAAATGAGTTTTTTTGCTATTATCTCGAAAACAGTGGACTATATCAAAATTTTGCGAGAATACAAAATTAAAGCTGGTTACTTTTTGTACAAAAATAGATCTCATTTTTTACCTAGGATGAACTCTTAAAGAGGTATATTCAGAAAAATTTATGAAAGAATATTTAATCACTCAAAATATACACAATATTAAGTTTTTAATACTTATTCTAATATATTTTGTTATTTATAACAGTTTATATTTGTCGTGGCATCAAAAAGAGTAAATTTTTGATGATTTTTAAATAATTATTTTCAACGCTTCCCCACAAATTCATCAACCACTCTGACCCGGTTCAATTTACGAAACAGCGGTTAAAAAAATTTTATTCAGCTTGGAATTCTCCTTTGTGTAATGTTAAACGATATTTGCTCCGATGAGCTGTTCACGAATTATTAACAATTTAAATTTATATGAAATTTCTCTAAAATTGAAACATCTGCAAATCGGCTTAGTTTTCATTTTTTCATTAGAAATTTTGACACGTATTAAATACGCAATAATATTTATCTATAATCGTGACGAAATTTCAGCAATCATTTAACATTACATAAAGGAGAATTCTAAGCTGAATTAAAATTTTCAAACCGCGGTTTTGTATCTTGAACCGGGTGAGAGTGGTTGATGAATTTGTGGGAAATCGTTGAAAATAATTATTTAAAAATCATCGGTAATTTACTCCTTTTGATGCCACGACGAATGTAAACTATTATAAATAACAAAATCTATTAGAATAAGTATTAAAAAAACTTAATATTGTGTATATTTTGAGTGATTAAATATTCTTTCATAAATTGTTATTCTGGGTACCTATTTCTGAATATACCTCTTTGAGAGTTCATCCCAGGTAAAAAATGCAATAAACCTTTTTGTACAAAAAATAACGAGATTTAATTTTGTATTCTTGTAAAATTTTGATATAGGCCACTGTTTTTGAGATAATAGCAAAAAACTCATTTTTTGTACTTTTGATCCAAGATGGCGGCTCACGCCGAGCCTCCCCAAGGTGACAATTTTGAATTTTTCATCTCCGTCTTGACCCAAACAACATATGTTAAAATCGTTTTTTCCCCACCTTTTGTAGGGTAAAAACCTCTATTGACTGGACTACATAGTACAAATTCAAATAAGTGCACGATATGAAACAGAAACAGTATTTAGAACCGTGAAACTTGGCCGCGTACCTGATTTTCTGGTCGCGAACCCGGAGGAACAAGGTTCGATCCCGACAAACGCCAAATATTTCCAATTTTAAATGGCATAAAAGTGACCCCTGTGGTGCACTCTCCACACCAGCTATGAGTGCCCGTGAGGTGACGCATGGTAAGCGCCCACACGGTAAAATATATCGTCATCATTACCGATGTCTACATGTGTTGTAGATACTGACACACCCAGAAATGGGTAATATGCCGTGATGATATATTTATTTATTATATTTATTTATTTATTTGACACTTGTTTTCAATCTATTAGTGCTTGGAAATACTTTCTGACCTTTTCACAGATGTTGTTAGTATATTATGCAACGAGTTTATAATGATAGCTATTAATACACGAACATGAAGGTTACGATACGAGCCATGGCGAGTATTGTAAATCATGCGAGTGTATTAATAGTCATTATATACATGAGTTGCATACACTATTTTTTCTACGACTATTCATAATAATTTTAAAAAATCTGTTCTGGCCAACACAAGACCTTCCGTCAATTCGATGTATTTTGTACAAATCCCATACCAAAAGGTCCTTGCAACAGATTCTATATAATATGTAAAATTGAACACGAACACATACTATTTTTTACACATTCCATACCAAAAGTTCATTTGAAAAGGTTCTATAAATCCAATAAAATTATAAAATAAACATACACTAAGTAAAATGCACTTGACTCTTTCTTCTTTAGCTTTCCTCTATTTTATTAGGGGTCGCTGTTTCCTCTTCTCTTCCACTTATTCCTGTCCCTGTCCAACGCATCCTTCTCAAGTCTTCTGCGATATAGTCCTTCTATCTTCTCTTTGGCCTTTCTGTGCATGACACTATGACATACCAATTTTTGATCCTATACTTTCCATATTTGGTTTTGCACTTGCAACTGACATCTGTCAATTAGAACTTTTTGAATATATCAGCTGTTTCCATGATAAATAGCAAAGATGACTAATTTTTGAAAATTAATTTCTTTGTAATGCTTTAAATCTACATCTGTTGAATATGAAGGAAAATGTATAATTAAACCGTATAGAGAAGAGTATTTTCTTTAATAATAATAACAAAATGTCAAAAAATAATTTGTAACAGCATTTTTTTTAAGAAAAACTGTTAAAAACTTCAAATAAGGGTACTTCCGGTGCAATGTAATTCTTGAAATTGTACATTTTTCTGATGGCAACTGAACTGGTCGAAACTAGTAACAAAATTTGAATAAAGTAGTGATATTAACAAAATAACAAGTATAGTTTTATTTCTTGGTTAAAAATGTATCACAAAGTAACGGCTGAATTAATTCAAAATTAATTTAATTTAATCCACTATAATTTTCACATTATATTACTTAGAATGCGCAAAATTTTACAAATTTTATTGTTGATTTTTACCCTAATTTTTTTAGAGTGTACTAAAAGTTGTACAAGATCCTATTGTAACTTCCTCAATATTTCTTTAATTTTATTAGTTTTCTGTTTCAGCACACGCCCTGACTACAGATAAACTCACCGACATTCCTGAAGAAATTGGTTTAACTTCTACTCCATATATTGGTGAGCCTAAAACTGTTCCACCTCGCAAGAAAGTAATGAAGAAAAAATTCATTCTTTTGGAAGAGGGCAATATGTCACTTGATTTCGAACTACGAAGCTCTCCATTGAAGAATAACATCACTCGCAAGACTCATAAGTATTGTGGTTACACTTTCTCGAAGGGGATCATCACTACTCCTAATTCTTGCTCTGTCTGTATTGATAATGGTCGGTCGGATTATATGTATCGGTAAGAAGGTAAATTTTTACAGAATTAGTAGAGAGGTTACGTAGAAAAACAGTAAAAGTTAATGATAAATTAATTTTTATATCATTACGGTATATTTCCCAATTTCCCATTGCTGGGTGTGCCAAATTGCTGTGTATAACAGATCTCGTAAATCTCACAAAAGCAATAAGTTGTACGTATTAGTTTTATGTTTTAGGCTATACCATGTATGTATGTATTTTTTTTTTTATTTCACAAAATTTTATTGACAGCATGCTCCATTACATAGTAATACTACATGCTTTAACATTCCTAATTATTAATAACAATAATTTTCGTATCTTAACTTACATAATTACATTTCATATAATATATTCTAGTACATTATTAATTAACTTAATTACAAAATATCAAAATTAATTTTATTGACAAATTGCAAAAATAATTTTAAATGTTTATTCACAAGTTCTTCTTTTGAAATATCCCAGTCACCTCCACGTCGTAATAAGGAATCAATGAAAATTTTTCGTTGATTTCTTAGTTTAGTACAATGGTAAAGCAAGTGTTCCACCGTTTGATCACCATTATTACAAGAATATTCTGATGTTTCACTAATTTTGAACCTACGTAAAAAACTTTTAAGTCTACCATGTCCCGTAGTCATTATTGTAAAATTCGGAGTCACATGTATTTCAAGCTTTAGTCTATTTTTAACATCCGGAAAAAATGCCCACGTTTGTCGTCCCTTGCTACTTCCTGTCCATTGATTTTGCCATTTTTCCAAAGATTTAATTTCTAACTTTCTTATTATTTCACTTCTTGGAATTTTGTTATACTTAATTGTTGAATTAGAAAGTTTTGTTGCCTCCTTTGCTAGTTGATCCACCATTTCGTTTTCTTCCATACCGCTGTGTGCTTTCACCCACTTGTAGCATATTTTCTATCCTTTACATGATAACAAATTCATTTTTCTCCTAGCTTCTTCAATTATTCTACTGTGATTTTTCCTGTTTTTAAAAGAGTCTAATGTAATTTTACTGTCTGTATGTATTGCTAATGTCCTATGCTGATCTGCTATGCTGTCCAATTCTTGAAATTTTTCTAACGTTCTTAGTATTGCTAAAGCTTCGGCCTGATTATTACTGCATTTATTAAAAATTTTCTCTTGGATAGTTTCAATTGCTTTATCTCCATTATAAATTATAACTCCTAGTCCTACTCCTGATTCCATCTTACTTCCATCAGTGTATGCATTAAAAGTAAATTGCATATTTGGTTCTGGTTCTTTTATTTGTGGAAATTCTGTTGGATGCATCCATTCTTCTTTAGGTGTTGGAGAGTCATACATATCATATTTCTTATCTAAATCTTTTGTTGCTCTGAAGATCTCACTTAGTTCTTGTAATTTAATTATTGTTGGTGTTACTCCACTAATTGTGCATGATGCTTCATAAGATAGTGTTCTGCATGCTTTTGCTATACGTATACTTATTAGTCTTTGTAGTTGTATAATTTTTTGTTCATTTTTCTTCTTCTTTAATGCATTTATCCACACAGGTATACCATATGCCAGTAGCGGGAGTATAGCGCCATTATAAATAATTTTTAATACTTCATGTTTTAGTCTCCATGTGACACGAGCTGATTTTGATAATGCGTTAATAAGTTTTTTACATTTATTTGTTATGTTATCTACATGTTTATCAAAACTAAAATTTTCATCAAAAATTACACCTATATATTTTATTTCTTTAGTTTGTTTTATTAAAGCATTATTTAAATAAATTTCGACCATTTTCCCAATCACAGTTCTTCTTTTATTTACCAGTAATACCTGTGATCATCTTGTGATCATCTGCCCATGTTTGAATTTTGTTAATTTCTAAATTTGTTATGTTTTCTGCCTCTAAGAGGGTCTTACCTTTTGAAATAATTAATTAGTCGTCTGCAAATGCCACTACTTTTGTCTTTTTTGTATATCTAATGTTAAGTACTGAATTATAATTTATGTTCCAAAATCCTGGCCCGCAGCACGATCCTTGTGGACAGCCCTTGCTCACGGATTCTTCTAGATGAACGCTGATTGTCCGCAATATTGCTACTCTGTCTTTAAAATAGTTTGTAGCTAAGTTGTATAAATTTTTTGGACAACTGTATTGTTTTAATGCGCACAAAATTAACGGCCACCATGCAGCATCAAAAGCTCCTTGGACGTCTAGACTTACAATTATTATTATATCCTTGTTTCTTAATCCTTCTTCAACGAAGTTCCTAACCGTCAACATTGCATCAATAGTACTCGTGTGTGGCGTGAATCCAAATTGATTATTGCTCAATATATTCTTTATGTATGTATGTATGTATGTATGTATGTATGTATGTATGTATGTATGTATGTATGTATGTATGTATGTATGTATGTATGTATGTATGTATGTATGTATGTATGTATGTATGTATGTATGTATGTATGTATGTATGTATGTATGTATGTATGTATGTATGTATGTATGTATGTATGTATGTATGTATGTATGTATGTATGTATGTATGTATGTATGTATGTATGTATGTATGTATGTATGTATGTATGTATGTATGTATGTATGTATGTATGTATGTATGTATGTATGTATGTATGTATGTATGTATGTATGTATGTATGTATGTATGTATGTATGTATGTATGTATGTATGTATGTATGTATGTATGTATGTATGTATGTATGTATGTATGTATGTATGTATGTATGTATGTATGTATGTATGTATGTATGTATGTATGTATGTATGTATGTATGTATGTATGTATGTATGTATGTATGTATGTATGTATGTATGTATGTATGTATGTATGTATGTATGTATGTATGTATGTATGTATGTATGTATGTATGTATGTATGTATGTATGTATGTATGTATGTATGTATGTATGTATGTATGTATGTATGTATGTATGTATGTATGTATGTATGTATGTATGTATGTATGTATGTATGTATGTATGTATGTATGTATGTATGTATGTATGTATGTATGTATGTATGTATGTATGTATGTATGTATGTATGTATGTATGTATGTATGTATGTATGTATGTATGTATGTATGTATGTATGTATGTATGTATGTATGTATGTATGTATGTATGTATGTATGTATGTATGTATGTATGTATGTATGTATGTATGTATGTATGTATGTATGTATGTATGTATGTATGTATGTATGTATGTATGTATGTATGTATGTATGTATGTATGTATGTATGTATGTATGTATGTATGTATGTATGTATGTATGTATGTATGTATGTATGTATGTATGTATGTATGTATGTATGTATGTATGTATGTATGTATGTATGTATGTATGTATGTATGTATGTATGTATGTATGTATGTATGTATGTATGTATGTATGTATGTATGTATGTATGTATGTATGTATGTATGTATGTATGTATGTATGTATGTATGTATGTATGTATGTATGTATGTATGTATGTATGTATGTACAGGGTGCAACAAATTTGAGTTCTTTTATGAAAACCTTTCTTGTTACGCAAGCTACAATAAATTAATTTAGATCGTTGTTGGCCATTTTTTGAGTTAACTTTAATAGGCCTCACAAGAGTTTTCTATGGTCTATTGGTTTTGAGCTACAGGCTAATTGTTTTTCGCTTATTTTGAAAGTACCTCATATCCATCTTATTATGAGAGATACAGAAAAAAGGTTCAAATAATTTTTATACTGTTTCTTACGTAGAATAATGTCTAATCAGATTTTTTTCAAAACAATAATTCTCGAGATATAACACAAACACAATATTTTTTAAATTATAGTCTTTTGTTTTAAACTTGAATAAAACTATAATTATTAATTTTTTGAGGTGAAAAAAATGAAATGTATTAAGAAACAAATGAAAAAATCAATTACAGATCATATGTTTATTTTGATTACATATACAGGGTGTCCCAGATTTAAACGGCATAACTTGAACCATGGATTAAACACGTAAAAATAAGGTGACAAGTTCATTTGAGCAAATGTCCGTAAATGCTTTGTTTCAGAGATATTCATGTTTTTCTTATTGGAGCAACGCTACCTTAAAAATCAACTTTATATCGAGATATCAAGTATTATCTTATTAAGTTATGACATAATTAAATTAATTATAGGTAAATAATTTGGCTATTACCTAATTTCGATACAAAATTTAATTTGCTTGCCTAAGGTCAGGGCAAAAATGAAAATTATCGATGAATTCAAACAAATTTATTATTTATGTACAATAAAATAATAACGATTTTTTATAACATTTGTTCAAAATGTTCACCTGTAGCAAGCAAACAGGCACGACAACGATCTGCCACTGCATTGGTAGCTGCGTGACATTGCACTGGAGATATGGTTTCGCAAACTTGAATAATTTTTCTGCGTAGAGTGGCCAAATTATCTATCGGTTCATCATAAACTCTTTCTTTTATGGCATCTCAAGCAAAGAAATCTAAAGGTGTTAGTTCGGATGAACGGGATGGTCATGGTACACGTCCTCTGCGACCAATCCACCGTTGTGGATAGTGTAAATTTAACCACTCTCTTGGTTGTCTCCCATAATGTGCAGGGCAGCCATCTAACTGTATCCAAGAATATCTTCTTATTGCTAATGTAATTTCTTCCATTACATCATTCAAATCATTATTTGGAAAATTGTAAAACCTCTCTGAATTTAAAGGATATGGCAAAAAAGGGCCTATTAAAGTATTTTCAATAATACCTAGCCAAACATTACATTGAAATTCATAGTGGAAATTTTTCTCTTTAATTGCATGAAGATTTTCATGTAACCAAAGATTAGAATTTCTTTGATTCAAAACCATATCTCCCGAGCAATGTCACGCAGCGACCAATGCAGTAGCACATCGTTATCGTGCCTGTTTGCTTGCTGAACATTTTGAACAAATGTTATAAAAAATTGTTATTATTTTATTGTACATAAATAATACATTTGTTTGAATTCATCGATAATTTTCTTTTTTCCCTAACCTAGGTGCAAGCAAATTAAATTTTGTATTGAAATTAGGCAATTGCCAAATCATTTACCCATAATTAATTTAATTATTATGTCACAACTTAATATGTTGATATTTGTTATAACGTTATAAAATTGATTTTTGAAAGTAGCGCTGCTCCAATAAGAAAAATATGACTATCTCTGAACCAAAGCATTTACGGACATTTGCTCAAATGAACTTGTCACATTATTTTTACGTATTTAATGCATGGTTTAAGTTATGCCGTTTAAATCTGGGACACCCTGTATATTAATTATAATCTAAAAATTTTTTTGGTCAATTATTTTCAGATTAGTTAGTTTATTTTTTATCGGCGTCGTATTTGGCTTTTAAACGTTTCCAAAAATGTGGAAAATATACTCTCTAAAGTATATAAATTAGGAAAATGAGTAAAAATAATAAAAATATTAATAGAAATGAACAAATCATGATCTGTAGTTGATTTTTTCGTTTGATTTTGAATATATTTCTTTTTTTTTTTTCATCACAAAAAATAATATTTTAAGTTTTATTCATGTTTAAAACAAAAGAATATAGACTTCTTAAACTTTGTTGAAAAGCTTATAAAATACCCAACTAGCACAAACTTCTTTATAAATACTATGAGAATATTAATATATCTAATTTATACAACTTAATGTTATATAATTGAGCACCTAAAATCTTTACACAACTCTAAATCAACCCTTATATATGCAAAATAGGCGCAGTTTATAAAGCTTTTTGATTCTATAAATGTTATCTACATTACCTTACACAACAATTTTAAAACAAATTACCAGTCTTTGGCAATATTCTCAAAGCAATTGTATCACTTTTAATAGAACAATTATAAAATTAATTTTTAAATGGCGAATTTGGAGCATTAATAAAATAAGTTTTTAACTGTCGAGACCGTGATTATATAGTTGTAAAAATACTTTGTAAAAGGTTATAAATCTAAAGTTTTGGTATATAAATGATTCCTTAAGATATGTTTATAATACTATTTAGTTTTCTTGCAGATGTTTGATCAGGAGGAATAGTTTTATTATTGTTGTCTGCAGAATTATTTGTAACAGACATAAGAACTAAAATAATGCTCATGCTCATGTTTATATATTATACAAAATTTGAGATATTTATTTATTCCACTATTAAAATTTGTATGCGAAGACGAATTTACTGTGAAATATAGGAATATACTCGGAAAAAATAAACGCGCTCGAGAAATATTATAGATTGACTATTATCAAAAATAATATATTGAAATAATGTAAAATTTTTTTTTTCTGTTTTAGGTCCATAACTGTAGCTTTTACCCTCTAACACATTTGTAGTAGACTGAAAAAATAAGAAAAGGTATAATTAAGTAAAATTATCATCAAAAATCAATAATTTATTATCTTTGCATGTAAATGGCCGCATTGTTGTCATTATATTTTCATAAGAAATATGGCCGACTAAATTATAAAACATCTGTTGCAATTATATAACTATTAAAAATATATTAGTTACTTATAAAAACAATAGGGTATATAAATGCCTTTTTATTATTCTTTAAAGGTTTTAAGTTTCTTTTAAAATGCATTTTAATTAAAACAACTATAGAGAGTTAATTAATAAATTTATTTTGTTTGATAAAGTAAAACAAAAATATATTTACTATTAACTCCCTGTAGTTGTGTTTTGAAAAGTAATATATCCATTTTGTACCTGCATTTATATATCTCTCTGTATATGAATAAATCGCTAACAAGATTTTAAAACAAATATTAAATTATAGACAGCTAAACTTTTAAAATAATTTCTAGGAATTTAGTCGGCAATAGAAATGTGACAAAATGTATTATAATGATAAGTATTACGAGTAAAATTCTTTTTCCAAAACCATATTTAAAAATTTATGCGATTCTGGCGACATCTGATAACTCTCACGATTTTATTGTGTACACCGATAGAGCCATCAATGTAGCACCATATACTTTTATTACTACTTTATAATTGAAAATTATGCACCTTTAAATTATATTAAAGTAATTCAGAACACCATTTTGCTTATAAAATAATTTGCTTTTATAAGATAGTTGTAAAAATGTTCTCTCAATTTGGCAATAAATTGATTTTATAATACTATTATAAAAGCTTTCTTCAAATACTCTATACAACAAAAAACTTTTATAATAGTTTTGTAGTGGTTTTTATAATCTCTTATAAATCTTTAATATAGTATTACGTTATCTCTATTAAGGTGTTACTATTAAGTGTTACGAGCCTTTATAAATATAAAATATTTCACCTGTTTAAGTTTACAAAGTGTAAATGTCATATAAAGATTTTTTAATATAATTTTTTAATATTCACGTAATGCAGAGGGTATAAAACTACAAAAAATAAAAAGGCTTCTTGTAAAATAAGAAGATGTCGAAAAGTACGTTTAGAAAACCATTTTAACTTTAGCAAATAGTGCAAAATATACACTGGGTCCAAATAGGAACTGAAATAAATAATGGTGAATTAGAGGAAGGAGCTACTAATTTTTTAAATGATGAAGGGAAATACATATCGAATGTCCCATCAGATAAAAAATAAAACTAAAGTTAAAATGGTTTTCTAAACGTACCTTTCGACATCTTCCTGTTTTATAAGAAGCCTTTTTATTTGTTGGAGTTTTATAGCTTCTGCATTAAGTGAACATTAAAAAATTATAATAAAATGTCTTTATAAGAAATGACATTTACACTTTATAGCTTAAACAGGTGAAATATTTTATATTTTTTATTTATAAAGGTTCTTAACACTTAATAGTAACACCTTAATAGAGATAACGTAATACTGTATTAAAGATTTATAAGAGATTATAAAAACCACTATAAAACTATTATAACAGTTTTTTGTTGTATAGAATATTCGAAGAAAGCTTTTATAAAAGTATTATAAAATCAATTTGTTGCTAAGTTGAGAGAATATTATTACAACTATCTTATAGAAGCAAACTGCTTTATAAGCAAAATGGTGATCTGAATTACTTTAATATAATTAAAAGGTGCATAATTTTCAATTATAAAATAGTAATACAGATATTTGGTTGTAAGCTGCAGCTTTTGTGCTAGTTGGGTATGCAAAAAGATTAGGCTATTTTCAACATTATTTTCCCATTTAAAAAAAATATTATGATTGTGTTATATCTCGAGAATTATTAAGTTTCGAAAAATTCTAATTCCACCACGTTATTTTATGTAGAAAACGGTATAAAAATTATGTAACCTTTTTTTTGTATCTCGTAATAAGCTTGATATGAGGTATTGTCAAAATAAGCGAAAAACAAATTTTAACTTTTAGCTCGAAAACAATAAAAGATAGAAAATTTCTGTAGTTAAAGTTCTCAAAAAGTTGGCCCACAAAGACCTACATCAATTTTCAATGGCGTGCATAATAAGAAAGTTTTCCATATAAGGAACTCGAATTTGTTCCACCCTGTACATATCGGCGGTTTCTTTTTTTAAGAACCTTAGGAATTGCAATGGTAAAATTTTCATATTTCTGTAAATTCTGCCCTATTTAATTTAGAACTAAAGTGTAAATACAAAAAAATTATCAGAATTAAAAACAGCACTAAACGAGCCTAAATTTATTGATAGAATTCTCGTCATAAGATAAATATAAAATAAAATATGCTTCTTCAAGTTCTTACAGAATGTCATACAATTCAAATAGCCTATAGTTTGACTGTGACACATTATTATTATTATTATTATTATTATTATTATTATTATTATTATTGCGTACTATATCCTACAGGCAAGAGACCAATTATAGGATAAGGAAAAAAAATTAAATTAATTACAATGAATTTATACAGATTTTAACATCATTGATGGAATTGTAGAATATATCGACTTGATTCTCTATCAAATGATAAAACCTGACCATTTGGTATATGGGTTATCTCAATAACATGTTTGTACGCGCAGTATGAAGATAAAATGTATTACTACGCCTGGGTTACAATCTTGGAACACAGATATTAATTTTTCCTAGAATAGATGAACAATCCATGGTGTTATTAATGATTTTATATAGTAATACAGCCGCGTACATGTCACGTCGTTGCTGTAGAAAATTTAGACTAAACGATTGAAGCAATGTAATTTGCGATGTACCTCTGGGGGGATAAGTGCCTTCTAGTGAACGTAGCAGATTTTAGAAATCGTCTTTAAACTTTTTCAATATATTGAACTAAATGAGATGATATTGGGTTCCATATAATAGAACAATATTCTATATGTGGTCTAACTAGAGACATATATAAAAGCCTTAATAAATTCGGGTCATTGAATATTTCAGAATTTTTGACTAAGAATCCTAAACATCTGAAGGCTGTGGACACCTTTATTTCAATGTGTGAAGTAAACGTTAACTTAGGATCAAATATGACGCCTAGATTGAGTAAAGTTTCAGGTCTCGATAGAATACAGTTATTTATTGAATATTCAAATAAAACTGGCGTAATTTTTTTTGTGTATGTCATGACATTACACTTATTAATATTTAAATATAATTTGTTTTCACGCACCAGTTTTGAATTGCGACCAAATTGTTCTGTAGATTAACGCAATGAAAGACAGATGTGATGTTGGAAAATATCTTAAGATCATCTGTGTAAAGTAGATAGTTGACATTGATGTTTTTGGTAATATCATTAATAAATAAATTAAATAGCAAAGGACCAAGTACAGATCCTTGCGGTACACCAGATTTTTGCAGAAATTGTATAGATCTGAAACCGTTAACACTTACGAACTGATATCTATTACATAAATAAGATGCTAGCAATTCAATGAGAGAGGAAGAAAAACCATATGATTCTAGCTTATGTAGTAGTAGAGAATGATCAAGTTTGTCGAAGACTTTACTGAAATTCATGTAGATGACATCAACCTGACCCTGATTATCCAAAGCTTCACATATATATTGTGTTTTACTCATTAGATTTGTGGAAGTACATCTACCCTTGACAAAACCATGTTGATTGGGAGATAAACATGGAGGATACATGCTCATAAATTTTAGAATGAATGATGATCTCAAAAATTTTGCTAAAATTTGATAATATTGTAACCGGTCTATAATTGCAGATGTTGTTATTGTCGCCTTTTTTAAATATTGGATTAACTCTGGATATCTCCCATACATCGGGAAATGTTACAGTTTTTAAAATTAAATTGAATATTATAGTTAAAGGGGGTATAAATGTAGGATAACAATCTTTTATAATAAAAGCTGGTATCAAGTCTGGGCCCATGGTCATTTTAGGTTTTATCTTTTTAATGGCGGCGTCAACATCACTATCTGATATTGAATTAATATGAAGAATAGTACAGTTAAATATGTCCTGATATGTTGGAGAGTATACTTGGGTTGTGTCGTCAAATGATGAAGAGAAAAATGTGGCAAAAGAATCGACAATCGATTGTGGACCAGTAATTGATATGTCCTTGTTAATATTATGTAACACAGAAGGAATTCCTGCCTTATTACGTTTGTGGTTAACGAAGGACCAGAATCTTTTAGGCTCTCGAGTTATTTCATTTTGCATTTGTAGACAATAATTTTTGTAGACTGCATCAACTTCAGTTTTTATTTCAGTGCGCAATTTACGAAATGTATCTCCGTCCTTTGGGTCGCCAAATTTTTTAAACTTTTGCTATGCTTTATGTTTTTACTTTATTTTCTTAATAATATTACTCGTATACCATGTTGGATATGTTTTAGTGCAATTTCTTTTCTGTGGAATATTATTGTGGAAAATATTATTGATTACTGAGTAGAATGCATCTAAGGAAAAGTTACTATCAGAAAAATGGCTTAAAAAGTTGCAATTCGCCAGAGAAAGTTCTTTATATAGACAGGGAAAATTAGCTTTCTTAAAATTTAAACCTTCGTTGCTAATGGATTTTAATTTCCTCGAACTATTATCAATTATTACTATAACTGTTAGAGGTGGATGGTAGTATCTTTTAAGATGTCATCCATAGCACGTGTTACTTGACAGTATTTATTACTAACGACAAAATCTAAAATTCTTCCATTGCAGTTTAATATGTAATTGTATTGTTCCATATTTATAAAGTTTAAAAAGTTATCGAATGCATTATAGTAAGAACAATTAGTGGAGATGTTATTATAGCATTCGACGTAACTTGGAATATTAAAATCTCCGATAATTAGAATGTTTGCATTGAATAAAAAGTATAAAGAAGTGAGCGCATCAAAAAATATAACATAATCATTAATTTGCACGACGGTGGAATATAAATGTTCATAACGTAGAGTGTATGATAATTAAATATTGTTTTGTTCATCTATATTGGGAATGTCATTGAATTTTTCGCAGTAAGAGGAAATATTGACTTCAGATACAGTGAAGTGACTTTTCAAGGCAAGAAGAACTCCTCCACCGCGTTGAGTACTTACTCTTGCGAAATTGCGATCTTTTTTATGTACTATAAAATAGTTAGGATCAAATAGCTCAGAGTTATTGATGCCTTCGTGGCACCAAGTTTCAGATAAAGCATACAAATCATAATTTTGATAATAGCAGTTAAGACCATGTTGTTTAATGCTACTAGAAATGCTTGTTTCAGATAGTTGAGATTGCCCGGAATCTGTTGGATTCATGAATTGCTATATATTATTACCAAGTATTGTTTTCTTAAATTTATTGAGTGTCTCTTTATACACATGGCATTCATTATCCCAAAACTACATGTTTGGTGTTTATATCAAGTTTGTGTGATATTTTCAGTTGTAAACAGTGAATACATTTAAGAGTTTTCGCAGTACATTCACTGAGTTTGTGCGATTCGGCACATTTTGGACATGTTGTACCTTTTTTAGTGCATTTTTCAGCAAGATGATGAAAGCCGAAATAATTGAAACATCTTCGTAGATCAATAATGACGTCGTAACAGAACAGTAATCGTAGCCAATAAATAATTTTCCTAATATTAATGCTTCATAATAAGTATTACGATTAACTTGGATAACTGCCTGAAATAGATTTTTATTACTGCGCAAAGGTTTGATATTTACGATTTCACACACACTTGATTCAGGGAATCAAGATTTATTTTGCATTTTTAAATGATTTAATAAGATGTTAGGTGCTAAATTATCTGACATACCTACTATTTTAAGCCGCGGATTTAAGATTGGGAGTTGCTTGACTTCGTATTTGTCACTAAGTTTCTGATTTAACAATTGTTTGAATTTAGTAGAGTTCTCAACATTTTCACAACTTATAACAATAATACCATGCTTTGCATTCTTTACGCTTGATAATGAAATATCCGATTCGACCGGGTTAAGAGAACGAAACATATCAGACTTGGTAGCGCGGGAATTTTGAGTGACATTTTTGGCTTCACTATAACTGACGGCTCGACGTTTTTGAATTTTGTTACAGAAGCAAAGGACTGTGAATTAGAACATGTGGATGGTGTGACTTGATTGGCAATATCTTTTAATTTGTTTTTAACCAAATTTTCCAGATCTTTTTTAAAAGAATTTAGGATGGATTCAACTTTTTCAGAGAAATGTACTTGCATTGTATTCAGAAGTGCATTAAAATGATCAATACTGGTATTTTGTACAAGACTAGAAACACTATTATTAAGTTCGGTAATGTACCCATCATTTTATCCGATTCTGATTTATTAACTATTATGCAAGTTCTTCGGCAAGTATCACAGAGGTAGAGGTATACCGCATTTTTTAAACACTTTGAATTCATCTTCTAAAATATTAATACAAGATGCATGAAAAGCTTTACCGCACGTACCTTCACAATTCACAATACCCTGATCCTTTCTTTAAATCTACACTTTGCGCAATCTGACATTATAATATTCGTACATGGATAAAATATAATATATGTATATATATATATATATATATATATATATATATATATATATATATATATATCAATTGTGATTTAATCATTTAATCGTTTGGAACTTTTCTGTTTAAGAATGCGTGTTTTAGTACTACTTGACCAGTGGTGGAAAGAATCATCGAAAGACCGGATTACCAAATCCCAGAATTCCGGCTTAAAATTTGCTGAATCGTCGGTTATTTTCGTTAAGCAATAAATGCGAAATATAACAAAGTCTCATTTTTTAAAATGACGAACTAAAGCTGGTCCCCTTAAACAAATTTCGAGACTAATTCAAAAGTAGGAGAGCCCTAAAATAGAGATTAGAATTAGCAATGAATAAATTGATCTCTCTTTATACCTAGAATGTGTAATGGCCAGGCTTTCATAGTTCTATTACTTTCGTATAAATATGATGTAAGAAGTATATCGACTCATTTTTCTAATGCCAAGTGTTGTATTTTACTTATGATAATCTTAATAATGTTTTACCGTGAGCATACAGCATCTAGGTTGATTTTTAATGATCAGGTGGAATTTCTTGAAAAAAATCTGAAATTCCGGTATTATGTCCGGAATAGACGGAATTGAATAAAAACAATAATCTTCATCATATGGAATTTGGAAATACTTTAACAATGATTATAATTATTCTTTTACAGGAACAATAATATTGACCCTATTCTGCGTATGATAAGAGATTATCCGAACAGGAATAACGGCCATCAACAGATTACAGATTTGTAATTTCATTTAGAAAGTATAGCTTTGTTCATAGAACGATTTGAAACCGTCAGAAACAGTCAGAGACATGCGTAGTTACATAAAAGCGTTCATAGAGTCACAAATTTCAAACTCTGAGTACTAGCTGGCTGTTCATAGAAATTTTCTGATTGGATGGGAATTAGTTGGTAACGGTCAGAATAATTTCCAACTCGGCTGGAAATTTATAGTCTGAGGCGTATTTATATTTTTCAGAAGTTTTGACATTTCCATATGTTCAAATTTGTTTCGTTTTAAAAATTAGGTTATATTTAAAATTGCTCTTTGATACATAAAAATAAATTTATATTTATTATTTTAGTGTGAGCATATTATTGCAAAATAATAAGATACATATATTAAAATTCACTTAATAATAGGTGACGGATTTGGATAGAGGCATGTTCAGTGGAAATTTTGACTTTTTAAATGATTCTTCAAGTAAATGTTACGATTTTGAAATAATGGGTATTAGAATGAAATGACAATACCCCAGTATTCCGAAGATTTTGTTGAATACTTCGTGTGCAAACAAGTTGCAGATGATATTGTAGTATGATTTACAGTTTCATAGTATTTCTATCGTCAATTTAGAGAAAACTGCAAAATTTAAGCTGTTTGATTGCAACTAGTTTGAAACTGGACATGCGTCATTGGGTTTCAAACTCTAACCGTTTACAATTCGTTCTATTAACAATGCTTTGTGTTATACTTTGCCTTGAAATGTATCTTATATATTATCTGTTTTTTAAATATTCTGGGATATATAAATGTATTATATTTATACATAAAATAGATATAGCATTATAGATAATGTAAAATGTATGTATCACAACGGGGTAAATAAATAATATAAAATTCAATTCATCTTTATTTTTATACAAAGTGTATCAGGACTAGAGCAAAAATATAATAGCATATTCCTAAAATCAATTTGAGTAAAAAATTTCATATGAGCATAAGTCCTATTCCTTTTGATTACGGAATTACAAGAAATCAAAGTTTTATAAAACGCAGCATTTTTTTTAAATGTTCGTTTGTTTTAAAATTAGGTATCTTGATTAATTATTTTTTTAAATTGCTGCTATTTATAAAACTTTCATCCCTTGTAATTCCGTAACCAAAAGGATTAGATCTATGTTCATACGACATTTTTACTCAAAATGACCTCTGGAATACGCTATTATTTTTTTACACTAGTCCTGTTACACCTGTATTTATGCTGTTTATCTTGAATACGATTTGAAAAACATATTTAATTATTGTAGATTTGGAAAAGTTAATTTTCTATTATTATTATTATTATTATTATTATTATTATTATTCTTATTTTTACAGGCTGAGTCAAAAAATAGCGTCATATTATTTATTATTTTTCATTCCTATACGGTGACAGATACGGTAAAGAGCTTGGGTATTGGATTTAGCATAAAATCATCTTTCTTTCATATGTAGCACAATTTTATAAAGTCTGAAAGTAACCGAGTTACGGATGTTAAAAATCGTATAAAATTTTTTAGAATCTTGTTCATATTTAAAACACTTACAGACACTAAGAGAACATAGGCAGCATACTTCATTTTATAAAAAAATTCCTAAAAAACCGAACGTTTAAGGTAAAATTTCAGAATGAACTGTCAGAAACCACCCTTTTCTTGATAGCTGTAAATAAAATTACATCACGCATTAAATCCCCATTTCGTTCATTACTGTTTGCTGATGACTTCACCATATATTGTAAGGGAAAAAATGTTGATACAATAAAGATCACCTACAAACAGCTATAGAAGGGCTAGAATTAATGCAAAAAGAAACCGGCTTTACATTCTCAAAGAACAAAACACAAGCACCATATTTCTCAAAATCACGACGGCCTCCGCCTCCACCCGTCCTTACAATAAATAATGAAAATATAGTATATAAGCAAAGCGTAAAATTTTTGGGAATGGTAGTTGATGACAAAATAAACTTGAAAAAACACCTAGAAAACTTAAAAAAAGACACAACACAGAGACTTAATATATTAAAAGTATTATCAAACCACGACAGGGGAGCCGACAGACAAGTACTTTTACACACATATAAAGCACTCATTAGATCAAAGCTCGATTATGGATGTATGATATATTCTCAGGCAAAAAAGACGGCACTAAAAACTATTGAAGTAATACAGAACAATGCACTAAGAATTATCACCGGAGCATATAGAACCAGTCCAATAAAAAGCGTCCTAAGAGATATAGGAGAACTACCTATAGAAAAACGAAGAAAACAACTTACTGTATCTTACATAATAAACATCGCAAGAAACCTAAACCACCCAAATTTCAAATCCTTATTCCAACAGTACGACCAATCCACCCAAATAAAACAGTCAACTCCACTCCATAACTACATATCACAAATATTAAATGAACACAATTACACTCTACCTAAAATCCAAAATAACTTCCTTTATAACTATATCCCCTGGAAAGCCCCTAGTATAGATTGTAACTTGGAATTGACACGATTTACAAAAGAAGACACCCACGCACATATATACAAAAGCACCTTTAACGATATCTGTGAAAATCACTACAAAAACCAGAGGTTCGTCTACACAGATGGTTGCAAGACAGAAGAAGTAACAGGAGCAGCATTCGTTCAAGAAAATACAACAGAAAAGTTCAAATTACATAATCGAAACAGCATCTTCAGAACCGAAGCACTCGCTATCCTGAAGTATTAACAGAGCATTACAACCCATCATTCCAAAATAGTGATATGCACAGACTCGCTAAGTGTTCTAAAAAACACCTCATTTTTCATATTTTCTTTCCCATCCGAAACGGTTAAAGATACGGTAACGGGCTTTCGAAAATTTGAATTCAGCATCAAATTAGCGAAACCTTGGTTACTCCGACTTGTCCCTAGAACTTCGTTGATAGTGTTTTATAATTTTATTTATTCTCATTATCTCAAATATCAGATAGAAGTCGATCAACATGTCAAATTTTTGACACTTGTGCTCGACAGCCCTTAACAAGACCTCTCATTTGATACCAAAATCCTAGAATATTACACAGAATATATTATGTATTAATACTTTCGTTTATTTCCCAGAATATAGGTAGGTACATAAAATATTCAACAGGATATTGTGCGGAATATCAGGAAGAATTTTTTTGAGGCATCAACATAATATGAGTATTCCTGGAATATTCTTCATATATTCCAGAACATAAATAGGTAAATCCTGGAATATTCAAATATCCTTCGAAAATATTCAACTTATTCTTGTCATATTTTTGTGCTATCTAAATGATATTGATCCCAATGTTAATCTGACATAAAAAACAAAACAAAAGAATCGAAACGAAAGAGTTAAAGTTAGTTGAAGCAATTAAGTTCTAAGATATTATGTATTAATACTTTCGTTTATTTCCCAGAATATAGGTACATAAAATACTCAACAGGATATTGTGCGGAACATCAGGGAGCATTTTTTTTTTTTTTTTTGATGCATCAACATACGAGTATTTGTGGAACATTCTTCATTTATTCCAGGACATAAATAGGTACATCCTGGAATATTCAAATATCCTTCGAAAATATTCAACATATTCATGTCATATTCTTGTGCTATCTAAATGATGTTGACCCCTGTGTTAATCTAAAATATTATGGTACTGATAAATCGATGTATTTTTTATAAGTTCTTCGATTGAAATAATCAGTTACACGTTATATACGTGAAGATAAAATGGGACACATCTTTAGTTTGAAAATATGAAACCAAACCGTTCCGGTGACTCAATGGTTAGAGCAACGCCTCTAAGTCATGAGTGCGCTCGGTGTTCTGGGTTCGAATCCCACTAAGGCATGTTTGTGTATGTGAACCTACTCAGTAATTGGGATTTAATCCTGTTGAGAGGTTTTCAAAATAAAAATAAAAAAAACTGATAAGGGATTCTTAAAGGACCCGTCTTATAAAAATTGGTGTGTTTCTAAAAAATAGATGTGCTTTGCAAAATTATCGCCTAATCCGTAGTATAAAAGCTTCACTTCACAGGTTGTATGTAAGCCCAGAGGCGATGCTATCTGCATATATTCAAATGGTTGGATTTCGTGATTTCGAGTGATACTTAGCACCATCTATTATTTAAAATTCGCACTGTCAACTCATTTTTACACCAGTAGATTGAGCGATGTATCCCTACTTACTTCGTATGGCCAGATACCACTGCCGAATATAACACGATGCGAAATTATTTTACAGTTATGTGTGATGTGTGATTCGTGGCATGATTGCATACTGCATACACACATCGCCAATCTTATACATCCGCATCAGCTTATAAATTAACAAATTTTTTGGAGGGACGAATCCCGTTTATAAAATAAAACACAGTGATTAGATAAAATAACTTGGTAGTGTGTCCAAATATAGGAGATGCTATTTGCATATATTCAAAAGGTTCAATTTAGAGTGATACTTAACTCCATCTTTGATCTAAAATTCGAACTATCTACTCACTTTTACACCACTAGATTGAGCGATGCATCCCTACTTACTTCGTACGGCCAGATACCACTACCGAACTTGAATTGATGCGAAATTATATTATACTCATTAAGTTGCTTTCATGCTTTACGTAATGATTTTTTTGAAGAGAAACGTTCTTGAAGGGACGGATCCCGTTTATAAAATAAAACACAAGGCAAGTTCTTTTATTTATTGACAAATTTATCTGTGAAATTCATTGCAATTTGATCATGACGTCACCGATGGATATGTGATGGAATAGATAGATGGTGAAAATAGGAACTACTTGATGAAAGGGTGCTGGAAGTTATACATATTTTAGGTTAGAGTAAGAATTGTCGCTGTCACTAGAGAAGTTATGAAGGTCTTTTTATTGGGACAATTACTAAATTGTTCCGATTGGGGTTCATTTTCCAATGAAGAAAATTCTACTAATTCGAGTAGTGACAATTTAGAAACTCTATTAATAATTAAAAAAATTTAAAAAAATTGAAATAATGCCAATGAAATTATTTCTACAACATTCATAATTCACGACTTTTCTTCACTGACTACCGGCGAAAACGTCAACAATTTTTTTAATTTAATTTAATTTTTTTATTTTATTTATTTATCGGCCCGATTAATAAATAAATAAATAACAACACGACAAAATCCCAATAACACTGTAGCACTAAATAATTTAACAAAATTTGTTACATTGTTGTCATAAATAATATAAATTTACATTAGTGTGAATTAGGAAAAAGACAGTAAATATGTATAAATGATTTGAATGTTCTAAGTGTACAACTAAAAATGTCAGGAAAATAAGGAACTAATGAACATTTATTATAAGTGGATATCATTCTAAGAATGGGACCATTAATAGCAGAATTAGTTCTACAACTCGATAATAATACAAACAAGTTTTGAGCGCTTTTTTGTTAAGTAGTACGGGACAGTAAAAATGATAAATCTAATATCACTATGCGTTTTTGTAAAGGTACTAGTGAAATGTGACGTCCTGAAGATTTTTTGTTAATGATATAAATAAACCCACAACGTTTACAATAATTGTTATAATACACTGATAATATTGGGCTGCTAATAGCGCTCAAGACGCCAGATACACGACCCGCACCGAGCAGGACTACTACTCGTGTAACATGACTACACACTCTTCCCCCTCCCTTTCCGTATTAATGCAAAATTTCCGACGCTTGGCTCCCTCTCTTGGCCGCTAGGCCCAGAAGTTGTCAACGAGTTTGATTCGCTGCTAATATATATATTAGTATTAGCGAAAAAAATTGTTAAATAATAATTCGTTCGCAAACAACAAACAATTGAAAGTTTGTGTGACGTTTCACGCCCTGTGCAAGGGTGCATAGACATCGCCCGAAGAATACTCTAAACCAGAATATTCAAACCAAGAATATGCATGCACAGAGTCATTCAATTCTCGAATATTCTACAGCAGAAAATAGATGCACAGAATCATTCAAACCCAGATTATTCAAACACAGAACTACGCATCGCACGAAAACTCATGGACAGAATTGTTCATCACCAGAATATACTTTTGTCCGAATGGTTCGAGAACCGAATAAGTAGTCGAGGCCAGTTTAGCTACGTGTCACTAGATGTCGCTACGAATTTAGTTCAAAAGTTCAATGCAACGTATGCATTGTCGATAATCTAGTCATCTTTCATGTGATTAAAATAAAAATGCTTGTAGACATACGTCTTCAACGTGCATCTGTCAAAAGTGACAGCCATACTATAATAATAAATAGTAATTCATAATATACTAAGAAACAAAAGAGATTATATTCAATTGATAACATAATTGTGTGGTGAGTCTCCTATACTCCTATACTTTACAAGCGATGAAGTATGAAATAGCAACACACTTGGTAATCCGGTTGTCAGAAACTTGTAACTGGATTACAATCTCGTATAATACATGCCTGACTGTGAATTTTTCCTTGCAAACGCCATTTTGATATAATTATGGTATCTTCTAATGGCCACACATTTGTCTAAGCAAAAATATTATTTAGCAAGGTATGAAACTTGTTGTAGGAAGTTAGGTTATGAGAGTAATTTTTTTATACAAATCCTTTTTATAATATTTTTTATTATTCTAGATACTTAGACATTGCTTTGTACTTACTTGAATGTACATCGAATTATGCTAATACATTAAATACAGAAGCTTCTCAAAGTACTTTTTCTCTCAAAAGAAGAAAGGCTAAAAAATTTGTGACAATGCAAATTTACCTGAAAGATTATACCAGGGATTATACTGTGAGCAAACATTCGGTCATTTTTAGAAAACTGAAAATATTTTGAGGAAAGTGATATTATTATTATTGAAATATAGTAAAGGTAATATTCGTCAAACAAAACTGACATATCTCCGAAAGGTTTCCTCCATCATTCCCCAATCAACCAAAGTATTTCTCTAAACCATCAGTTGTAACTCGTTGTGACCTGGAAGAAGGCAGAAAGTTTTACGAAAAGTAATGAATAATATAGAACAATTTTTGTGTGAAGGCTTGATTACAAATATTAATAGTTTTGTAAACTTTGTGGACAGGTATATGTTGTCTAAAACTAATTGGATATACAAGAACATAAACAATATTGTGTATATTTTTAAATTTTAAACTGTGAAACAATTTTTGCCAATTGTGGTAAAGTGTAGGTACGTGTTTTCTAATGTAAGTGTAAGTAAAACTTTTCATGATACTGTGTTCACACAAGGATATGAATTATTATTGTACTCAGTTGATTTAGATTGAAATTTACCTGTTGGCAAGTTTTTAAGCAGATGGGATCAAATAGTAAATATACTTCCAAGGTATAGAGTCTCTGTTATTTATGACCAGTTGCACCAACAGCAACAAGGCTAAAATTTTAAGTGACCTTTAAATAAAAAAAATGCAATTCGAAATTTTGACAGCAATTTCGAAATGTTTTAACCAATCTTGACAATGAAAACATAATGAATTTGTAACTAAACATGATGTATTAAGATATAGTTATTATTATAATAATATTAATTTATAATACGTAATTAACATTAAACGCTTAGGTTACTTTAATAATGTGTAATTTATAATAATAACGCAAAGGGCAAAGAATAGCTCACCGACTAATAATCTAAAGGCTACCTCATGGCTCGTAAACTATAGAAGGCTATGGTGGTGAACATTTATTTTTAACGAGTTCACCACTATTTGATAAAATGACTGTAACAGATATCATAAAAATTTGTGTAAGAATGTGAAGTAAAGTCAAATACATATTTTTTAAACAACATTAGCTTACTTTTAATTTATTAATTTTATTCTGTTAATCTGTTTTACAAAGAGGAGATTTGAATTATACATAGGAACTTTGTTAAATGTATAGCTTAAATAATTTCCACTTGTAATATTTGTTTGATGATTTAAATGCGGGCCAAAGGAATGTCAGGCATCTATATAAATCAAATCTTCTCGATTTACACTTTTTTTTAAGGACTTTTATCCAAAATATATATGAAAACTCATTGCCTTACAAACGCCAAATTCACCCTACAAACATTTGTCAAGTCAGATATAAAATGAACATTTTCAATAAGAACCTGCTCTCCTGTTCTGATAGCAAGAAATGCTTTTTCCTACAACCACTACAGAAAATTGTATTTTCCCTATGCTTTACAAAGCTCGAAAGTCATTCATTTCCCACAGTCGTGGGTTAAAGTGTGAGAAATTATTTCTCACAGATTCTCATGTTTTACAAAGCCCAAAAGTTATACCAACTGTAATATAATGTTAATATTTAAATATGAATTTTTTTATTTATAAATATAAGTAACTACTGTAATTATTTTAAAGTTCAATTAATTATCGGAAACATATTATGTTCTTTATTAAAAAATAGAGTTGAGTTGTGGCAGGCAGTGAATACGGTTGTGTCGATCGTGCGGCGATAGTCAAATTCGATAAACGAAAGCTATCACGCATTAATGCGGCCATATGAAATAAGTAAACTCTGGTGAAATAAGATAGTGTTGTGAGTAAAGAAAGTGGAGTGAGAAGTGTCTAGAAGCTCTAAATTAGAGTAAAAGTGTATACAGTGGCAAGACAGTAGCCAAGGACATACAATACAGCGGTAAGCAAGCGTAGAGTAGTGGCAGAGCAGCTAGAACGTGTATAACAAGATAAAAATTTAGTCAGGCCCGTACTCAGGAAAGTTGTGCAAAAATGTCATCGGATAGAGAAGAGTACACGTCGGATGACAGTAAAAGAAAGAGAGAGAGAGTACAGATGGCCAAGATATAACAAAAAGAAGTAAAAAGACTATGAGAACACCGGACAAAAGTAACAAAGAAGGAAGTGATAAAATAGAACTAAGAGACTTAATGAAAATTATATTACAAATAAAGAATGATACAAAAGAGATAAAACAGGATCAGAAAGAATATCAAGAAGAACTACTACGAATGAAACAGATAAATGAACAGCTAAAGGAAGAAAATATAGAGATCAAAAAAGAATTGAACGACATGAAAGAGAGAATCGAGAGATTAGAGAAAGAAAAAATCAAAAATAATTTCGTGATTGTAGGGCTAAGAACAGACTCAATCAGCAGAAAAGACCTAAAAAACACCGTGGAAGATTTCATACACAAGAAAATTGGAGTTAATGTACAAGTGAAGGAAGCACTAAAGATAGGAGAGAAGACATGTAAGGTACAAATGGAAAATTTTCAAGATAAACAAAAAGTAATGGCGAATAAAAAGAACCTACGAACTTTAAAGGACAAAATTTTCATAAACAACGAACTAACAAGAAACGAGCGCGAAATACAAAAGGAAATAAAAATGTTAGCGGAGAATAATAAAAAGGCAGGTGACATATTGAAGATAGGCTATCAGAAAATAACAATAAATGGAAAGGAATGGAAATGGGACAAAACAGAAAAGAAGCTGATAGAGGTCAAAGAAGAAGGAGGTACTGCGTCAAAAAACTAAGGGAAAAACGAGGAAAATTGCAACAAAAAGGGAAGACGTCGCAAGCAAAGGAAAAGGACACGATAAGGAACAACAAAACATATATAATTAAGTACGGGAAGGGCAAAATACAAAATAGAGTAAATAAACAAAGGAAAATAATAAAATTTGGAACATGGAATGTAAAAAGTTTAACAGGGAAAGAATATGAATTAACAGAAGAACTGGCAAAAATGAATATGGATTACGTGGGAATAACAGAAACAAAGAGGAAAGGCAAAGGAATCACAAAGACACAAAATGGATATTGGATGTACTGGGTAGGAGTATCGGAAAAAGAAAACGCCAAGGCAGGGGTGGCAATTTTAATTAAAGAGGATAAGATGAAATATGTTTCTAAAGAAAACCTATTGAACGAAAGACTACTATCAATAAATGTTAAAGAAGGAGACGAAAACTAAGAATACACGCTAATTGTGGGCTATGGACCAAACGAGGACGCAAGAAAAGAAGAAAAAGATAATTTCTTTAAAGAACTACAAGAAATAGTAGACAGAAGTGAAAAGAGAGTAATAATAATGGGAGACCTTAACGGGAGGGTAGGAAATAAGAATGATGGAATAGAGTGGTGCTTAGGAAGGAATGGAGAGAATGTGATGAATACAAACGGGGAAAGAATAATAGAGTTTTGCCTAGAGAATGAGTTTAAAATCGGAAATACACACTTCAAGCACAAAGAAATACATAAAATAACTAGACAAGTTATAAGCAGAAATGAAAAATCGATTATAGATTATTTCCTAATTAACATAGACAGCTGGAATAGAGTAAAAGACATAAAAGTAAAAAGAGGACCAGAGATTGGAAGCGACCATTTCTTTGCAACAATGATACTAAAGCAAGAAGTAATCACAAAGAACGAAACCAAAAGAAAGATAGTAAATAAGAAAATAAAATGCCATGAACTTAGAAGACAAGAGATAGAAGAAAAATTTCAAAAGAACGTCAACGAAGAGTTTAAGAAAAAAGCAAAAGAAAAAGAAGGAAACATAGAAAAGAAATGGAAGAACTTTAAAAAGACAATACTAGAGGCAGCAGAAAAAAGCTGCGGCACGACTAGAATAGTGAACAGAAACACAAACAAAACTAGATGGTGGTCGGAAAGGGTAAAAGTTGCAGTGAAAGAAAAAAAGAACAAGTGGAATAAATATCTACAAACGAAAGAACCTATTGACTATGAAAAATATAAAGAACAAAGGAAAAAAGTAAAAAGAGTAATAAAGGAAGAAAAAGAAAAAGCATGGAGAGAATTTGGTGGAAAAATGAAAAACGCATACAATGAAAACCAGAAATTATTTTTTGGAACACTTAAAAATATAAGACAAAAGAAGACAGCAACAATTACGAACATTAAAGATAAGGAAAGAAAGACGATAGCAGAAGAAGACAGAATAATGGACAGATGGAGACAGTATTTCATAGAACTACTAGAGGGAAATGACACTACAGATGAAGAACAACAAGAAAGTCATCGCACACGAACAAAGGAAACAGAAATAACACAAGAAGAAGAAATAAGCTTGAAAGAAATAATAGAAGCAATAAGAAAAACCAAAAGAGGAAAAGCTCCCGGACATGACAAAATAACAGCAGACATGCTGAAAGCACTACCCAAATCAGCACTACAGGAACTTAAAGACATAATGAATGATGCGCTAAAAGGAATAACACCAACAGAATGACAAATAGGTATCATAACACCAATATTTTAAAAAGGAGATAGCAGAGAGTGCCAGAACTATAGAGGAATTACCCTAATAAGCACAGTGGCCAAAATATATGCAAGAATCTTGGAGAGTAGACTAAGAACAGAGCTGGAAGAATCGTTAGAGGAAACTCAATTTGGTTTTAGACCAAATAGAGGAGTAAATGATGATATATTCATACTAAGACAAATAGGGGAAAAGGCAATAAAAGAAGGGAGAAACGTACATGTGTGCTTCATTGATCTAGAGAAAGCGTTTGATAGAATCAATAGAGAAGACATATGGAAAACGCTAAGAAAAAGGGGAATATCAAATACGTTAATAACAGGAATTCAGAGCCTATATTCAAAGACTAAGAACTATGTAAGAGTGAAACAAGAGACCTCCAATACATTTGAAACTACAGCCGGAGTAAGACAAGGATGCATTTTGAGCCCGCTTCTGTTTACGCTAATTCTTGACGAAGGAATAAAAGAGACAAAGAAAGAAGTAAAGAAATACTACATAGGACATTGGAAATTGAGAAGAGTGGAAATAGCAGAACTATGCTATGCAGATGACATGGTCATCATAGCAGAAGACGAAAAAACCTTAACAAGGAATATAGAAATATATGACAAAGCGCTACAAAAATTAAACATGATGATCAATAAAGAAAAAACGAAAACCATGATACTAGGAAGAAATGAACAACACCACACGATACAACTAAAAAATGAAAATCTACAGCAAGTCCAAAAATTTAAATACCTGGGGTCAATGATATCAGAAGATGGAAGATTTGATGAAGAAATAAAAGAAAGAAGAATAACAGGAGGCAAAATATTCAATAGCATCAAACACAGCTTCTTAGGAAAGAAAGAAATACCGAAAGAGACCAGAGTACAAATATTTAAGAAAGTAGTGACACCTATACTTATACACGGAGCTGAAACATGGACATTAACGAAAAGACAAAAAGAAAAAATTGCGGCTATCGAAATGAGATTCTTGAGAAAAATAGAGGGGAAAACAAGACTGGACAGAATTGAAAACACAACCTACAGACAAAACTTAAAAGTAAAAGCAATAGAAGATAAGATAGCAGAAGGACAGATGAGATGGTGTGGGCATGTAGAAAGGATGGGAGAGGAGAGAATAGTTAAAAAAGTGTTTGAAGCAAAAATTGGAAGAAAGAAACCACGAGGACGACCAAGAAGAACGTGGCTGGAAGAAGTAAAGGAGGCAGCGCAAAGAAGAGGTTTAACTTGGGAAGAAACGAAGACAGCAACACAAGATAGAGCAGAGTGGAAAGAAATATGGAGAAGACCAACGAACCAGAACTCAACCCCCTACCCCGCAAGCCGGGGGAACGCCTTACACCCGTGAGGGTAGAAAGGTGCAGGATTAAGTAAGTAAGTATTAAAAATTAATTATTTATATCTTACCAAAGAATGTAGTAGAAAAAAATAGTATGCAATTCGTGCAGAAACACCAATTGCCCACTTGTGTGATTTTAGCCCTCGACTTTACTTCGTGGGCAATACGTGCTTTTCCGCACTTGTTGCACAATATACTATTATAAAGCAAAATATACTGGAAATCTTGCATAAAACCTAACAATGAGAAATCAAACATGACATTTCCGAATAATCTGTTTTATTCTCTTTTTTTTTCTCCTAACTATCACAAGTTTCTTACGTAATCAATTTTCGTAAAACATATGCCACATGCCTACTTATAATATTATCTTATATATTACTCTTTAATAACACACTTATGTATAAACAAAACGCGGAACATAGGAGTTTACATATGATTTTAAAAATGTGCGGAAATTAGCTCTTCTGTACATTTTCGTCCAAAATCAGATAGCTATGGGAATAAAAAACAAATAAAATAAAATATCAATTAAGATCATAATTCTTAAATATTTAATACTGAATTATAACAATATAAACACAGTGATTACAACATATTTATCTTTTGCATGTTTGGTAACCGACATAATTGAGTAAAAGTTTATTTTGTAGTATTAGCCATGGCATTGTAATAAAATCTCAAACAAAATTTATGACATTTTACCTGCCAGAAATTATAAAATATAGTTTATTTGAAATCGTCACTAAAGTGCTCAAAAATCGTCATTAAAAGCTCAGAAATCGTTACTAAAGTAATCCATTATACGACGATTTCATGTAATTGCAGTGCTGCCAACCTTATGATAATTGCTGTACATATAAGATAAATTTGGGCAGTTGTACGATGTACAATAGTAAATTTGTACATAAAATGACAAAAATATGTGCAAGAAGAACAAATAAATAATTCTGATGAATAAGTTTAAGATAAAACGCATAATTTTGAGTGTTCTTTACGATAACTTTAATGTCCGACTACCAAATTTAAACCAATATGAGCGTGTCCAAGAGAGAACAGTTCTGAATTCATTTTCTATCTCTGGCTGCTACTGTGACATTAGGCGGGAGGCGGAATGCTATTGAATTTTCGGGTATAAAGGGAATTATTACGACAAACTGGAAAGAAACTAACGAGTTATAAGAATAATAAATGACTGGTTTGATTTATCTATGTACGGTCAACATAGTGGTGTAAATGCTCCTAGGATAAATTTTGATTTTCAAGTAACTTTATTAAATAATGTTATCGACAATAGTAGAAAATTACCTTTTCAAAATAGGATATTAATTTGTGATAAAACTTTAATTGGCTTGCACAATGAATTAAATTATAAATTTTGTAAGCCCCAAATTTAAATGTAGCGGCTGGGTTAGTAAAAATAAAAATAGGTAGTTTTGTTCCGTTATTGTACTATTATTGAACGTGTCGAGTACGTCAAGTGGCGCCACGGCACGGAGTAACATTGTACTATTTAGAATTTAAATTTTGATGTATTATATTTACTTTTAATAAACTGACACCACATTTTGCACATCTAAACCACAGTATAAAGCCTATAGCCTATAGTTATAGGCTTTATACTGTGTCTAAACTTTGTCGACAGGGACTAAGGAGGATCAGGCATACCGACACTTTCCTACTTATTGAAATAAAAATGACTAGATGTCGCCACTATCCGTACCAAATCTCATTCAAATCTGTAAAAAACAACAATTTGAGACGGCCATAATAAGCGCCGTGCAAAGGAATAGTTAGCCATGGCCTATCATACAAATGTTGTCCATGACATTGGCGCGGTTGTACAAATTCCTACTTCGCACGCTCACAAATTTAAAAAGTACAAATTGAATCAGAATAGGTTGTTACTGGTAGCTTACTTCTTAAATTGGGTGCGCGCAAAGTTGGAATTTGTACAGCGCGTAAATGGACAACATTTGTATGTTATGGAAATTTACAGGGCGATCTACGTACATTATGAATTTGTATAAATACCCCCTTATTCAGCATGTTAAGTTTATGTTAGAAGAATAAACAGAACGTGTAAAGAAAGAAGTAATATTTATTTTCTTATAACCTGACACCGCGTTCCAAGCTATTCTTACAATATACTTTAACCTATGGATTAAATCAAGACATATCAGAAAAATTTCGTATATGAGAGCTATGGGTGGAACAAGGGTTCTCAGCCATCTACAGTTGATTTTCAACATAAATTAAGACGGTATATTTTAGGAAAACAACCCCTTTTATATTTAGCAGGATATATAGTTTACAGATTCGGGACAAAATATTCTTTCACATTTTTCAAAAATTAACTCAGTAGAAAAAAATATCTGTTGTGACCAGCAAAATACGTCTCGCCATTTCCATTTTTTATATTATATAAGTATTGTATTGCACTTCGCTGTCGAAACGCTGTTTCATAATAAAAAAAATTGATGTGGCCAGCACATGACCTCCCGCCAATTCCATGTTTAAAATAGCAGTGAGCTTTAAGTAAATTATTACTTCCGGTTGATCGTTTGTAAATAAAATCTAATTTGTTATCCAATAAATAGAAAAGTCTATAATACGAAATTTTGGATTATGTTTTATTGTTTTTTTTTTTTCAATAATCTGTTAGAGCTCGAAATTAAGTACTACTTCCGATTTATAATATATGATTAAAATCTAATATGTTGTTTCAAATTATATATGAGTTTTAAATACTAAATTTGAGAAGTTTTGGATCATATTTTAATAGACTTTAAGGAAAAATCGTCACACACACATTCTTAAAAAAATCAGCATGAACTTCTAGGTGTTCTAAAACTCAATCTTTGTAAATTCTTCGCCGAACATGATCCATTTCGTAAATGTGTAGTTGTAAATTAATATTAATTTTTAGTGCTGCAAAAATAGCAAATTTAAATCGGATCATCCTGTACATCTAACGTTTATGTATGGTGGAAAATATGTTATTTTTACAAACCTTAATTTCATTACAATTAAATATTTTACTGTTATATTCTTCGTAACACGGTTTCATAATTAATTTTAATGTATTTGCTTCCTGACAGTGACATTTGTTTAAATATGTCAAAATTGTTATTAAAATTATGATTTTGTTTGGCGCATAGGCAAGATGATATATGAAAATAAATTATATTATACATTCATATTTAATGTTATTTAGAGTTATTTACTAAATGTTATTATCGTAGAATTGAAGATTGTACCATTATATTCAATTTTAATTAGTAAAAGTTGCTAAAAATTATATTCATTGATTTTTTTACAAGTTTACTGTTAAAAGCTTGTATAAATGATACTTCCGGTTATCCGATATACACTAAAAACTAATTTCAAAATTTTCTAATTGATAGTATTTGAGTAATCGTGTCCACACACAGACACACACACATACATACCTACAGACATCATTGTAAAAATGTTAAAATCAGATTCTAGGAACATAAAAACGTGCTTATTCACTAAAATTTTTAGCACGATCCCTATACCTCCCTTACCTAGTGTAGCGGAAGGTAAAAATTACATAACTTTACCCAAAGATTGTTTTTATCATATTTAACATGTCTTCTGCATTCTTAGGTACAATTCTAATTAGTTCCTACCTAAATGTCCGAGATTTTTCCAAAACATTAACAAGATCGGTGGTATTTCTGATGGATATAAATGCATCTTACCTATATTTTTAAATATTTAATTAATAATACAATAAAAAAGATTAAATGTACTTACCATAATAAGCTTTCAAAATGTCACTATAACTGTTGATTTTTGACACTGTCATTTACAAACTATGTTACAAACATTTAAATTTGTCAACTGGTTTTCTTGGTGTAGTTTAGCCTCTGCGATTCATTACATCCGATTATTTTATATATTATAGTATCTTTATCTCTATAGAAGATTTAATAGAAATTTTAAGTGTATTATATGGAGAATTTTATGTTCTTCAATATTTGTAATAACAAAAATTTCCAAAAAATAATATTTAGATTTTTTCTAAGAAACTACTACTTTTTGTTGTCCAATTCTTCCCAAAACCTTTTCAGCTCTTCTCCTGAATTTCAGATTGAGGAATACGTAGTTAAGTAGGTCTTAAGTATTATAGTTTTTGAGGAATAGTCGTTCCAACATCCACACGCACGCACATACACACACACCCACACATACACACACACACACACACACACACACACACACACACACACACAGAGAGAGAGAGAGAGAGAGAGAGAGAGAGAGAGAGACATCGTAAAAAAGTTAAAATCGGATTCTACGTTCTACGGACCTTAAAACATGCGATTTTTAGCACGATCTCTATATCTCCCTTACCAAAGGTAGCGGGAGGTAAAAATAGTATAAAAAAACATGTTTCATACGGCTTGTTAACGCACACATCTTTTGTAAACCTCGCCTCACGGCTCGTTTCCAAACTTAGACCCGTACGTTTACACTATGTTTTTGTTTGTTAATACATTATTAAAGTTATATCAATCTATTTGAGTAGGGCTCCAATCTTTACTTCTGCAATTTACTAACCATTTATCTCTTTTCTTCGGATCTGCGGGTAATTCACGAAAAACATTATTAATTATTTGATGCTTATAATTTAGTATACTAAAATATTTCAAAAAAATAGAAAAAAGAATACAGCTTGAAGATTTTTGAAGTTAGAGAAAAAATATAATGTATTATGTATTGCGTACGTAATAAAACAAATAAAAATATTTACTTGTGAAATTTATAACTATTTCTCGAATGATACGCACAATTTAAAGTTCGTCATCGTGGATACTTTTTTATGGATAATAATATCTACTTTAACACTGATATTGTATGATTGAAGTGGGCTCCAAAATGACGGACGAGTCAGCTTTGATTTATCTAGTAGCCATACACAATGTATTATGGTCTGGGATGCAATATCTTATAACATATGCAATTCAATCCGACAGCCGTATTTCAGCAAGACCACATGTTGTGAGAGGAATGCCGACATTTTTTAATCAGCACAAAATATCAGGGCATGCTTGTTCTCCAGATTTGTCACCAATTGAAAATCTGTGGAGTACCTTAGTGAGAGGTACTCAGCCAACGGTGCAAACACCGGTAGAAATGAAAAGAAATTGACCACAATGTATGTGGAAATTTTGTAAATACATATTTAGTTCAGTTCCAGTCCTTTGTAATGGGTAACGGTTTACTATAAATAAGCATTGTTTTAAAATAAAGTAATTCAATATTTACATCATTATTATTATTTATTACTAGTTTTATTTACGTGTACATCACAAACCAGTGGTTGATATTTACATACAAAGTGTGATCAAACCAGTGCATACAGAACAGATCTCGACAAAGAATTTGAGGCAAAAATATGGATAAGAACAAAAGCAATCGATGATGACACAATACTAACCGTTTAAACAGAAGCTTCGAATTTTTAATGCATTAATAATGAAGTAAAGTAGGTTATTTATTTTTTCTATTGTTCTTTTATTCAATTAATTCGCATGCTTCATATTTATTGAAATAATTATTACGTAATGAGTTATATAAATTGGATTTGAGAAAAAAATGAAACAAATTTTCAGGCAAATTGAAATTACGAGTTGTACATAATTTTCCCGCATCTAACTCGTATTTTATACGTTTGTAAAACATCTTTAAGCCTTTTTTATATGCAAATCGAATTCGACTAATAATTTGTTGTTTCGGTAGAATTAAACTGATGTTCAAATAGCCTTCAAGTCCAAATGACTTTTTAATATGCTTAAAGTGCTCATTGATGTTAAATCCGTGTTAGATTTTCTTCCTATTCGATATGATAAATCTATATCGGATTTGTTCACATTTATATTGACACTCTTTAAATAAGTTAATTAATATTAAAAATCGTTCAAACTTATTTTGCTCACTTTCCATAATGCCAATAATGATTAGATTGTGTTTTCCTTCTTGTTGTTGAGATTTATTTAATTTTGCATGTATTGTATCAACGTGGTTTGTTAATTTCACAATGTTATCAGTATTTAATTGAATTTTTGCATGTGCCTGTTTGTATAAAAGAACATCTGATTTGGTTTCTTCTAGGCCTAATTCCATTTTTTGAAGTGTTTCCAAGATTTTATCTATTTTTTTCTCCATTTCAACAGTACTGTGAAGTAAACAAGGAATCCGAAAAATTCAAATACAACTATAAAACAAAATTCTTCCTACCTGTCTATCACACTTATAAATTTGGCACGGCTAGCTGTGAAAAAAAAATGTCGGCGGCTGGGTGGAGGTTCAAAACTTTTTTCGAGAACAGGTAGCTTAATCAAATGTACAAGTTACGCAATTGGTCAATTTTAATTTAAAAAAAAACTAAAGTTCAAATTTAAATTTCTCGAAATAATTTTCGTGGGCGCCAGACCTTATAAGGGTGAAATAAAGGGAGTAAGGTTCACTCCAAAGAAACAAGCCGAAAATTAAAATATAAATGTTTATTAAAAAGTTTTAAAAAAAAATCACAACTTACAATTTTAATTTGCAACACGTTGGGGTCGCTACTCGCTAAAATTACCCTCAGAGGAGAGTCTTTCCCTCCCAGAACCCCACCTCGGAAGTGCTGAGCCCTCAGCCCTCCTGCAGGTCCAATTGGTGACGAGAACTACTCGGCGCACTCAGCCACGATGCGCAACTTGGCGAGATGAACTCTAAGCTTCGGTGTTTTCGCTGGTACAGGGTGCTCGGCGGGTGTAGGTGGTGTAAACCGCTCGTGCCGATGGTGGCGGAATACAGCTCTGGGCGAGAGAGAACTTAGAGAACTCTTAGTCCGACAGCACCTCTCCTAAGCTTCGTAAAACCTCTCCTCACGTAGCGAGTAGTCGTAATGGTGTTCCAAATAAAAATGTTGGGGCGGTGAAAGAGCTCAGCGACCTCCGAGATCCGATCCCAAAAGGACAAGGCAACTCGTTCTCTTTCTAAAGTCCCTATAAAAACTAAACCAGCAAAAAGTTCTATCTCGTGAGAGATGTACAAGAGGCCTGAAGGGCTGGGTACTATACAGAAACGTTTTGTCCCTAGTTGACCCCAAAACGTTAGCAAAATTTTATACAAAAAGAAATAAAACTTCCAGTTCCAAAATTTATACAAAATATACAAGTGCTGAATAAATTTCAAGTACAAAAATCTTTACATCAATTATAAAATTAGATACGGCCGTAGATTGAAAGAACAGAAAAGAAAATAGCACAACAGAAGAGATTGGGATTGTAAATTGACTGACTACCACCGTACTTTAAATCGCTAATTCAAAAAACGATAAACCGACTGAACGATTAAAAAATAACTAACGATAAATGTAATACTCGACAATTTGAGATTATGATCACGAGCGGTAACGCACAATTAAACGTTACACAACAATATTGCGCCGCAACCAAGACAAAATAACCACGGTAATAAAAAAATAAAATAAAAAACGCTAAAATGGATCACTATTCCCCGACTATGAAAATGGTATAAAACCGAGCCACTAATTGACGAGTCCACAGGTCCTGTCAAGTCACGCCATTCAACATTCACCCGCACTCATCCAAGGGAAAGGGAGAAAAGGAAAAGTGATTAAAATTATTTATCACAAGGAAGAATTTAAAACTCAAATGTAAAGTTATCATACCAAAAATTTAAACAATGAGCTCAAAATTAATTTACTGCAAAAGTTAAACAGCACTACGACTAAAAATGGTATACTTCAAAAATTGAATGCGTAGTAACTTTACGCGACTAAGCCGGCGAGTTAAGGGTTGAAACTCGCATAAAATTTTAAGCAGTACTATAAATTAAATAAAAAACAACTTTGAAGATACAAAATTGCATCGGGGAACTGGAACTATTAGGTTACTTAGCTCGGGCAAATTTAAACAGAATTACTTAAAAATAGCATATCAAAAATTTTGTCAAATCTCTCAAGAATAAAAAAATTAAACTCCAAAAAATTAAGAATTTTGAAACTAAGCAGATAAATTGAATTAATCCACTCCTGCTCGTCAAACAAAAATTATAAAAAATGCTCTCAAAAACTTTCTAGCGATCGTCCAACATTAAGTGATCTTTCACACAAAAAATAAAACTCTATTGTAATGGTAAGAAATTCCACTCCATGCGGTCACTCGACCAAGAAAAAATTTCGCCCACATGGCGACACAAAAATTTAGCAACACGCCAAAATTTACAAAAATACTAAAATAAAATGGAACATCTTACCAAGTTACTCCAGACGATAGATGCGGGAACTTCCCATATTATACTAAAAAAAAAATTCACATCACTTGAAATACTAATCAAAAAGGTCACTTAAAGTCGATACTCATCACAGAGAGAACTGAGAGAGAAACTATGCCCGAGAGAAGCGTGTGCCCGAGAGAGAAGCGTGTGCGCGAGAGCCGTTGCTTAAATAAACAAATCAGTCTCACCAATTCGAAATCAAAAAATCACTAAATATTGAAATTACAATAATTAAATTTTTAATAAAAATGAGAGATAAATAAATCGGAACTGTAAAATAATAATACAAGTGTAAATAAATTTAATAAATGAACAAAATTTCGCGGGAACTATGATAGCTAACGGTAAACATTTCACCTTGCGCAGTCAGAAAAGGTTACAGTCCACCGACAGTGTGTCACAACTAACTACGGGACTACAAAATTTCAAGAAACTGTAACAGTGCAAAAGTAACTGTTACAGTACTTAGAGGTTAAGTTTCGAGTACTGAAAATTTTTCCGTAGTAAAATCCCTTAAATTGATTGAAACTTTATTATTTTGTTAAATATAATTTAGTTGTTGATATTTAGTACTGAGTTGCACTAATTTTGTACTTTTAAGCGTAATTATTTAACTATTCTCAACTGAAATAACCGATAGAGGCGCTGCAAACATTTTAATTTGGCGGATGCATGACGGTAGGTGTACGATCTGTCACTGTGAAAACACCGAAGCTTAGAGCTTATCTCGCCAAGTTGCGCATCGTGGCTGAGTGCGCCGAGTAGTTCTCGTCACCAATTGGACCTGCAGGAGGGCTGGAGGCTCAGCGCTTCCGAGGTAGGGTTCTGAGAGGGCAAAACAGTCCTCTGAGGGTAATTTTAGCTAGTAGCGACCCCAACGTGTTGCAAATTAAAATTGTAAGTTGTGATTTTTTAAAAAACTTTTTATTAAACATTCATATTTTAATTTTCGGCTTGTTTCTTTGGAGTGAACCTTACTCCCTTTATTTCACCTTTATAAGGTCTGGCGCCCACGAAAATTATTTCGAGAAATTTAAATTTGAACTTTAGTTTTTTTTTAAATTAAAATTGACCAATTGCGTAACTTGTACATTTGATTAAGCTACCTGTTCTCGAAAAAAGTTTTGAACCTCTACCCAGCCGCCGACATTTTTTTTTTCACAGCTAGCCGTGCCAAATTTATAAGTGTGATAGACAGGTAGGAAGAATTTTGTTTTATAGTTGTATTTGAATTTTTCGGATTCCTTGTTTACTTCACAGTACTGTTGAAATGGAGAAAAAAATAGATAAAATCTTGGAAACACTTCAAAAAATGGAATTAGGCCTAGAAGAAACCAAATCAGATGTTCGTTTATACAAACAGGCATATGCAAAAATTCAATTAAATACTGATAACATTGTGAAATTAACAAACCACGTTGATACGATACATGCAAAATTAAATAAATCTCAACAACAAGAAGGAAAACACAATCTAATCATTGTTGGCATTATAGAAAGTGAGCAAAATAAGTTTGAACGATTTTTAATATTAATTAACTTATTTAAAGAGTGTCAATATAAATGTGAACAAATCCGATATAGATTTATCATATCGAATAGGAAGAAAATCTAACACGGATTTAACACGTAGTAGACCAATATTCTTAAAAATGGTATCCTTTAATGTTAGAGATACTATTATTCTCAACCGAAATAACCGATAGAGGCGCTGCAAACATTTTAATTTGGCGGATGCATGACGGTAGGTGTACGATCTGTCACTGTCATTTGATACAATTTTGCGTGTGTTTCTTGAAAATTAAGCTAAATATTGTTCAAATATTTGACTTTCTAAATGCTACTCATCATTCTAGGAATATTGTTGAAGGTATGATTGTCTATAATGTTCATTTACTACTTCATTTAAAATATTTATCTTGTGAACAACGAAGAAGTTCTGAATGCGAATCACATTATATTATGTGGAATTACCGATAGTTATTGAGAAATTATACAAGTAATATCACTCTGTCTTCAAACAAGTGCTCTGTCGTCACCGCCCCATGAAGTATCGTTTAAGGAAAATAACAAGAACCTAGAAATAGAAGATGCTGCTTGTACTTGCAAGGTAGGGGCGAGTAAGAAGTGCAAACATATATCAGCTGTACTTTTTCATTGTGCAAGGTGGTATTAAATTTTTCTAATATAGATTATGAACATCGATCATGCTTTGGTAATATATCAATTACTTTATTCATGAAAGCACACAGATTTGAAAGAACAATTGATGGAAAATTATTGTGGTGTAAATGATTTATGTTAGTTGTGTAGTGCATGCATGTGTGGTTAATTGCATGTCGCATAGACAATGATTGTGGTTGCAAATAATGTAATGTAGCCACTTCAACATTAAATTTTCTTGTTGCTGTTTGTTTTTTCTTCTTTATTTCAGAACTATGTGGAAGAGGAAGAGATGGAAAAAATAGCGCAAACTGAATTAAAATGCCTCTGATAACTGTGATGAACTACGATTTTTATGATATTTATTATTATTTGTTTGTATCGCTATTTCCTTGATTTGTATTATTTGTTGTTTAGTTACTTTTACTTTTAAAACAATATTGTATTTCATGTCAATTCTTGTTAATTAATAAACTATATTCTCTCGAATCTTCCCTCATTACATTTTAATTTTAAGAAACAACTCAGTAAAGAGAAATATGCATCACTGCCTATTAAAGAGTATAAATATTTAAAGAAATTGACATATTGTATTCCAATAAAAGAAATACTTTAAAAAAATGTATGATAACATTTGTTGTACTTGCTCGCACCTACCGTCATGCACTAGTTCAAAATTTAGACACCAGATGTCATATCGATTCTCTACAAGTGTCAATATCTAGAAGAACAATGCTTAAAGGCAAAGGCATTTACATTAATGAAGATTTATCACCTGAAGAAAGAATACAGAAAAAAGAAATACTGATGTTAATGGCGGAAAAAAAGCAGAAGGATTTCATGTCAAAATAATTCGTAATCGACTACAAATAAAACGCGATAGAGAATCATCAGATGATACTCCAGGGAAGGAAATGCATGCGAGGAAGTCGTCACGGACCTACACAAATAACCAGGTGTTTGCAGATACCCAAAATGAGACTGAACCTTTTTTAGAGGAGCGTCAAGTATAATTCCGCCACTGGTGCACTCGTCAAAGTCACCCCCTAAACTCATCAAACTGTCAGATAAGTAATGCAAAAGTAAATAATATCCATAAGAAAAATTTTCACATAGTATTTTGGAATGTTAACGGTTTTAATAATTTGCAAAACTTAGATATTCAATCAAGGGATAAAATACTACATGGAGATTTCGTATGTTTATGTGAAACTTGGGCTAAAAATAAAATTAATAATCTTCCTACATATTTAAATGATTATACTAATCATATAATTCAAAGTAGTGCTATTAAAGTAAAATCCAGAGGCAGGACAAGTGGTGGCCTTGCTATTCTAGGAAAAAATTACAGTTTTGACAAAATAAATATCATAGAGATTACACACTTGTGGATTTTTATTGAAATTATCCGAAATAATGCTAATTATATTTTAGGTAATTTTTACTTTCGCCCGGACCTCTTAGACGATTGTATCGATATGCTGCACGACTCTTTAAATTTCACCTCAAACTCTTTTTCAAAACATAAAATAATTCTCGTTGGTGATTTTAAAGCACATATTGGGCATCTCAACCAAACTCACGAAGAAACTTTCCACTCCCATATTTGGGGAATTAGGGTATCTTTACATGACAAAAAAAAAAAACGCAGAGGATACAAGTTAGTAGAAAGTATGGAAACGAACAGCTTGTATATACTGAATGGCAGAACACTCGGAGACTATTCAGGTAAACTTAATTTTTAAATTCATGTGGCGGTAGTACAATCGACCTCGCATGGGGTAATATCGCACTTTTAGATTATGTACAAAATTTCGAAATATTTCACACCCTCACAACCTCAGGTCACGGTATATGTTCAGTTTAAGTTGCAGATTCGTTCTCTAACGTAAATATTAATCGCGAATCAAAAATTGGTCCAAAATATACTATAAATTTTAAATTTAACAACTATTTATGCAGCAAATACCAAAATTTTATAAACTCCTCTGATTTAATTTATATTAACAGTCCCTAATGATCCAAATGAATTAAATAATAACCTTATTATTGCTATTAGGGAAGCAGCGTGATATTCCGGAATGGCACAAATTAAGAGTCACAATGGAACTAAAAAAACAACTCGGAAATAAGCCTTGGTACAATAATAATTGTTCTAATCTAAAACAGTTGGCGAAACAACTTAAAATCTACCATAAAAATCTTTCAACTGAAAATCTAAAAAAATTACCTATCTTACAAAAAAGAATACAGAAACACGATTCGGGACTCTAAAAAACTCTATTATTCAGATTTAAAATCTAAATTGTCGGCTGTACAAAATGCGACAGAATTTTGGAAAATTATATTTTCATTAAATACGAAGAAAAATATTAGCAATGCAATTAGCCTAGAAGACTGGAATTTTTTTTATATCTGTATATATTCAAATCGACCACATTTGCCCAGCCCAGCAGTATTTGTTGACTGTATACACCCATTTTTAGATGCCCCTATAAGTTTAGAAGAACTTAATTGTAGTCTAAATAAATTAAATAAAAATAAAGCACCAGGAGACCTATTCTAAATGTAGCGACAGTAGTGTCGCTATTGCGTCATTGTTAGTGACGTCGTATGCTGACGTTGAACCTACGTCACCATTTAGTAACTGTTATTTCATTTAGTGAGTTTTCATATTACGCATTTGGTACCATGTAAATAAAAATATGACAACTAGATGGCAGTGTGGTATTTTTAAGCGCTGAGTGTGAATTTCACAGTATTCGTTTCAGTTTTGATTGTGATCTTGTACTGTTCTCTGCTCTTTTGTGTCATGTGTAAAATTTTATATCTTTTTCCTTTAGTTTTATTTTTTATTTTAGTTTTTATTAGTTTGTTATTTTATTATTAAAGTTAGATTATTTGGTTTTTAGTTTGATTTTTTAAATTTATATTTTAGTTTATTTTCTTTTTTTAATTTAGTTACGTATTTATTTAAATTTAGTGTTAGTGTATTAGTTTATTATTTTAGTTTAGTATTTTATTTATTTTAATTTTTTTATATCGGTATTTAATTTAGTTATATAGTCATATAAAATTAGTGTTAGTATATTAGTTTAGCATTTCTTTTATTATTTTCGTTTTTATTTTGTAATGTATCAAAAATATGAAAGAGAGGAGAGAGTTTCAAGTGAGCAAAAAGAAACTTTACTCCATTTTATGGAGGACCATGAAGATTTTGCGAGGGGGAAATTATTGGGGGCAGACGGCAGACATAATTGGAAGGCATTGTGGGACCAATTAACAATTTTGTTAAATAATATAGAAGGTGGTGCATCGAAAAACAGCTCAAAATGGCAGAGGGTAAGAAAATAATTTATTAAACGTAATATTAATATGTAATAATGAATATTATATTATTTTACAGGTGTGGACCGATTTGAAGAATAAAATAAAAAGAAAAGCGTCGGACATTAACATCAGCAGACGAGCAACTGGCGGAGGACCCCAATCAGAGAAGTCTCTGTCTGACTATGAGGAGAGAATCCTCTCTTTACTGTCAGAGGAGGCAGTGTACGGCCTCCAAGGACCCGATGGAGTTCCTCTGGAGAGCGACGAACCACGTCCTGGGGGAAGTCGAATCATGGAAGCTGCAATGATTGCAGAGGATGAGTCGAGGGATGACTTGGAGGAGTCCATCAGCCTCTCCACTTCGTCTGCTAATGGTTCTGAGAACGAGGAGGTAGTACATGGTAAATTTAAGTAAATACATAATATTTTTAACAATACTATATTGTGGAATTTATTTTTCAGTAAGAAAACGCTCGAGGCCATCGAGTCAGGGAATGTGCGAGACACTAGTACAGCAGAACACGGAGCTAAATAATTTAATTAAAGAAAAATTTGATCTACTTATAGAAGAAAAAAATAAATACTAATGCTTTGCTATTGAGAATAGCGGAGAGTTTAGAAAAACTCACTAGTGAAAAATAAATTGTTACACATAATGTCTTATTTTATTCCTACCCACAAAATCTTTCCATTTTCATAATGTTTAATATAAAATTAAATGCTGATGCTGAAAAATGATTCAAAAGCATAAAGCTATACAAATTCTTGCTGTAGTTTTTTTCTGTTTCCAATACTTCTTAAGCTGCGTACACACTTGAGCACGAATGCGAATGAGGCAGGCCGCGGCCGCACGAGGCATGCAGTGTGGACGTCGTCCCGAGGCACGACGAACTGTACGCCGAACAGTTCGGAACGAGCCAACTGCTGTCGGTCCATCAAAGAGATTCGTGTTCAAAACATTTGAACACATGATTTTGAATACATTGTAAAAATGGAGTGGACTCAAGAGTTATCTTTCGATCTTATAAATAAATATAGAAAGAAGGAAATATTATGGAACCCCTGGGATTCCAATTTTTACAATAAATTAAAAAAAAGAAGATGCGTGGGCAGAAATAGCAGCATCTCTTGAAAAAAGTGTAGAAGAAATAAAGAGAAAAGTGGATATTTTAAAAGGGTCACACAGGCGAGAGAAGACGAGAGAAAAAAAAGTTATGTTGTCGGAAACGGTAAGTAAATACACTTTCAAACTCTAAAAAGTTTTTATTTTTACAACATTTATTTTTAGCCCGGAATGATATCTACAAATCAAAATGGTTTGCATATGAAGTACTATTAACAATATTAATGCGGCTTCGTCTCAAATAAAGTTGTGAAAACCATCTTCGCCTCTGTTTTTTACGTTTTTTTGTTTTTTATTAACTTTAAAAGTAGTATAACACTGATACAAGCCATGGGTAGTAAGTGGTCATTCGACATTTCGCCTGTATTCGCCGCACAACACTGGAGCACTGCCGCGGCATGCCTCATGTATGTGGGAAACACTTTATCCCACACGAGGCATTCTGTTCAGCCTCGATCTGCGTCATTCGCATTCGTGCTCAAGTGTGTACGCACCCTTACATTTTACATATAGCGTTAATAATTAGATATTAAAATAATCTAGTAATAATTAATTTTAAATAAAGTACATTATAAATACAAAGCAAAATAATAACAGTTTAATTAATTATTTTCAATGTTTTTGCGTATTTTCTTTACTACCTGGCTTGGGATAGGTAATTTTTCCTTTTCGTAGAATTTTCGAAATGCACTAATCGAAGGAAAAGAGGCGTCAACATCTGAGAGACACAGACAAAGGAATTTTCACTAATGTTGGAATGTTTTTATTTTAAATATTCTGTAGCGCTTGGGACAGGTACTTTTTCCTTTTCCTGGAATTTTCAACGTATACAAAAGAAAAGAGGCATGAACATCTGGGAGACATGTGTTATACAAAGGAATTTTCACCAAACTTGGAAAGTTCTAGGACAAGTAGGGGTTTCTCAAAATTTTTGTCATAGGAAAGAACTGTCATGTACTGGAATTCCATAATTAAAATGTGAAAAAATTCTTTTTTAAAATAAATTTGATGGCCCTGAAAAGGGCCGATTTTTTTATAGAAGTAGAAGAGAGAAGATTAAAAATATTGCCGTATATAGCGTTCACGGTTTAATTGCCCTTGTTGTCTATAAATTGCGTCTGGCTGAGCTGGTGCAATTGGTTCATCCAAGTCCATGTTGTCGTATTCGGCTTGTGGAATTTCATCATTATGATGCAAAGCAATGTTGTGAAGAATTGCACACGCAATGATTATTCTTCCAGCATTCCTTGGCGAATAGTGAAGCGTTCTGTCTTTCAAAATACAGCGGAATCTGCCCTTAAGAACGCCGATGCTACGTTCCACACAACTTCTCGCTCGCTTGAAGGTATTGTTAAAATTTACCTCCCGTGGATTTCTGGGGTTAGGTAGAGGAACTAACAACCAAGGAAGGCAGGGATAACCTGAATCGCCTGTTAATAAATTATCTTAGTAAATACAACATTTCATATATATAAAACATTTTTTACCTAATATTTTAGTATCTGTATCGCCGTTTTCGAAATTAGCTCTCATGGTCTGTCCTATTCTGCTATTCCGCCAAACATTGGCATCGTGTGTGCTACCGGGCCATCGCGATATTAAACTAATGATTTTTAAATGAGCATCGCATATCTAAAAAAGGGAATGTAAAATACACTTGTTTCATGGAAGACATAAAATATTACAATTTGAACATTAAGACTATGATATCCTTTCATATTTACATAGGCATGCTCATTTTCAACGGGTTTCGTGATGGCGACATGAGTTCCATCCACTACACCTATTACACCCCTCATACGATGTGTGATATAAAATCTATAATAATAATAATAATAATAATAATAATAATAATAATTAACATATATCAAATAAAAAAAAATAAAAATATGAAACTATTCCTCACCGATTTTTATTTAGCTGTCTTTCCTCATTATTTCGTGGGAAACGGATCCACGTTTTTAATAAATGTCTTACCAACACGTTTGATACATTTTTAATGGCTCTACTAACCATAGGTTGGCTCATACAAGCCCACAAACTATTTCCAACACTTCGTTGATAACTACCCACCGAAAAAAAGTGAATAGCAGATAATATCTAAAACAATTATTTCAAAAAACTATTTTCAGTCTATAAATTATGACAAGTACTTACCCTTAAATGGGCAGGAATGCGATTTCTATATCTGCCAGCATTTAAATGTGGGTTGAGAATATCTACCACATATAAAGCAACTTCTTTGCCTAGTCTAAAATTTGCGCGAAATTCCGCTTCGGGCAAATTAAACGGATTATGTGCATCTCTAATTAATCTTCGGGCAATTCTAGCCTCTTCTCAACTCTCCTCTACTTCAGCATCACGCACAACAAAATATTGAACCGCACGAAAAGCCATTTGTTTACAAACAAAACACTAACATAACCAAATGTCAAAGTTAGCGACTGGAAAAGAACTTAGCGAGACCTACATAGGTGTCGAAAACATTAGCGACCTCGCTATGATCGGTGACGTCACTCCCCCTCTGAAGTACGGTTATGACGTCAAGCTATGACGCAAATACGTATGTCATCACTGCGTTGAAGTAGTGGGGATAGCGACACACGTGGACTTAGCGACTCGATAAGTGAATTAGAATAGGCGCCCAGGTCTTGATAAAGTCTCTAATTAGTTCCTCCTTAATTTATCTGACAAGTGGCTACACTACATTGTTAACTTCTTTAATGTCATTTTAAATAATGAATTAACACGCAATTCCTGGTTCAATATAAAATTATCATTATTTCACAAGAAAGGTGAAAAATTGGATCCACTAAACCATAGGGGAATCACATTAATAAATTATATATGCAAACTTTTCACTCAGATACAGCACAGAATTTAATTATGGGTAGAAGAAAATAATCTCCTATTAGAGACTCAATCCGGTTTTCGGAAAAGTAGAGGTACAACTGATAATATCTTTAGCTTAGCTTCTATTATACAACTACGGCTTCGTTTGAAAAGAAATAAGGCGCATGCTATTTTCACAGATTTCAAACGAGCCTGCGACTCCCTAGATTACAATAAGCTGTGGCACAAGCTCTTTAAAGTTGGACTGTCGGCAAAAATTATTCGAATTCTCATTAATTTATATAGTAATGCGTGTTTGCAAGTTGATATTAACAATCAAACTTTAAATCCTATACAAATAACGGAAGGTGTACTACAGGGCGAGGTCTTAAGCCCCCTGCTCTTTATATTGTTTGTAAATGACATAGAGGATTATTTTCGAAATAATGGATCGCGAGGTTTTTAAGAATAGACGGTCATAACGATATATTAATATTAGCCTACGCGGATTACATGGTTATCCTTGCAAACTCTCCTACTGACAATAAACAGAAACTGAAAATACTGCACAGGAAATTCACTAACAGTAAATGCTAATAAAACAAAGATTGTAATATATCACAAAGGTAAAAATCCGATCCAAACATATTTCATATATAACGAAAACAAGATAGATGTAACAAATCAATTTAGTTATTTAGGAATGAAGTTCTCATCCTCGGGAAAATTCCGCCTAGCTGTCGATGAAAAAATACAAAAAGCAAATGCTGCAATAAGTAATGTAAAAGTAATTTTTGCACGTGGGGAGTAATCCGGCTGGGCAAAAAAAAAAATTCTTAAAAGTGTCATTAACGTCTGCGCTCTATACGCTTGTTAAATCTGGGGCCCAACCCAGTATGAAGCAATAGAAAAAGTACTATTAACCTTTAAGTACTCGCGTGCTCCGTGTGACGTTAGTGCTCGCGTGGCGCCATATGACGCCAAATCGGAAAATAGGTGTTTTTCAGTTCATTTTTGGCAGTAAAATGTTTAAAAAAATATATGTTAATGTTAAACACTTTATTATCAACATAATTACATTTTTAATATTTTAAAAACATAAACAAAAAAATATAATTTACATTTGAACACATGATTTACAATAGGTTCTTTGATGTTCCTGGCAGACATGTTTTTGGCAGGTTATGCAAGTTGTTTTTTGATCTGGGGCAGATGTGACACCTTTTTTGGGTTCTTGGCCCAGACACTGCAGGTGGGTCGGCGACCAATGCCTCATCAAAGTGGGTTTGCTTTTGAACTTAATGGCGTGCTGTACTACTAAAATGATTATAGCTTCAAACTTCATCATTGAAAAATTATAATAATGGACATTTATATATGTCAAAACTATGACAAAAGAATAATTTTGGGGTAGAACTCCGGAAAAAAACGTATATGAAAATTACAATACTTTAAAATTCCGTTGGCGCCATATGGAGCCACGCAAGTACTTAAAGGTTAAGATTCATTAAATCAATTTTACAAATACGTAGAAATACTGCAAATCACTATGTAAGACATGAAACTGAAACTGATCATATAGCTTGCGATGTTTGGCATAAAATCCTGAATTGGTGGCATAAGTTACTTCTAACGAACGACAATGGAATACTAAAAATTTTATACAATCGCTTAAAAACCCTAGATAACTCGGACATTAAAAAATTGAATATAATTGTTGCTCTAACATACGAATATTTCTACAAGATTTAGGTTTTATTGAAGATTGGAACAAGCAATCGGTATATTTTTCTAGATTTCTTCATTCCATAACAATAAATACTAAAAGAATATTAAATTTCTTTAAAAATATTTAATTTCTTCCAAAGAACTTTTATCAAAATACAAATTGCAAATTCTTGTTTTTTTTTTATAATTTTTCTAGAAAACTAGAATAAAATTTTTTTTTTATCGAAGAAAGAATTTCTCGTTTCACAACGAAAAGTTCATCTCAAAGTTAATTAGTGCGTACAAAATTTGGACTATGAAGAATTAATTATTGTCCATTTTCGTCTATACCTACGCCTTAGAAATACCAAATTTTATGAAATAATTGACTTGACATTCTAAATGCTAGCAAATGTAATCATTCCAAAATTTATGTTATCCGTACAGGTTTTTAGACAATAAATTTTTGACGCATTTATTGTCCTTTTCACCTAGAATGGTTTGTAATATTTTTGTCGAATGGAACAGTTGTTTGTAAAATTGCATCTAAAAGTTGATGTTTCGTTCTCCGTGCTGTCAAAGGGTTGCTCGGGCGCCAATTAGAAACACAGCACAAGGAGAGATGGTCGATCCTGTAAAGGACGCTCTCATAGCATCGCTGAAAAGAGTAGCTTGAACGCCAAAAAAGGCTCGGGTAGCTTAGTGGAGACAAAGTTCGGCTTTTGACAATCAATAAAAAAAAAAAAAAATAAAAAAATATATCATCACGGCATATTATTCATTTTTGGGTGTAACAATCTGAAATCAATTGTAATCATTTTTATTATTTTATTAAACTATATTTAAACGAGAAGTAATAAACAAAACAAAGGAAAGTAACAATCACTGGCATACAATCGGCAAATAATCATTCCGATGAACCAGCGATGCTTGAAGGATTTTTTTCCTACTATACACTGTCAATAATGAACGGGCAACAATGGCACACAGCAAAGTTGCGGGAACAAGGTATGAACGAGTAACAATATGGCACACACGAAAGTTACGGGAACACTGTACGAGCGAATAACAATAGCACACACCAAGGTTGCGGGAACACGGTATGAGCGAGTAACAATGGCACACACCAAAGTTACGGGAAGACGGTATGAACGGTTACAGTGTTGTCACTTCACAACACTCATCAACAATTGCGATTTCGGACTGAGACACACACCAACACTCATTGACAATCGCGATTACGGCAAACAGTACCAACACCACTGCACGAAAACAACCGGCTACAGACACCGGTACGGTACACCTTCTGCACTCTCTCACGAGCTGCCGACACACACCAACAGCACTCAGTCAGAGGCAGCCAAGGTCACCACCAACCCGCTGACCAGGTTCGCGGAAGATGGCACAAACCGTCTAAGGCTCGTTGGAGAGCTAACGCTCCCTTGAGAGAGCACACACTCTCTGCTTGAAACTAACGTTCGAGCTCGTATTTATACCCCGAAAACCCGTTAAAAATTTCATAAAAACATGTTTTTAGTCATTCTGCAAGTTCTCGCTAAGTTTGAATAAAAATATAAAAAAGTACAATTTCATGCGGGATCGAACCTACGATCTCCAGGGCGCTGATCAAGCGCACTAGCCATTGGACCACGCAACTTCTGGCAGGTAAACAACAATTTTATAAATATTAGCAACTATAACCAAAATACAACAATACATTTTACAACAAAAGAGAATTTTTTCATTCAGATAGTGCGTATCGCAGTTTTTTCGTGTCATAGTTTTTTAAAAACATTGGTGGAAGTACTCATCATAAAATTTTCATTTTTGAGTGAGTGATAGTGATAATACTCGTAAATTTATAGTGTATTTGAGAACCTTCTTCTTTTTCTGAAGTCCACATTTGATCCACTTTGTGTTTTTTTCATACACGTGCTATTCGCATTTTGCCATATTTTGCTAACATGTCTTAACTTGTTTAATAATGCCGACCTACAGTAAATGTAGCCGCAATGTCAACAAGTACCCAGGCATACGGTGTTTTAAATGTGCGCACGTCTTTCATAGTGCGTGTGTTGATGTCTCCGCAGAGCTCAATCAGGCGCCAGATGCAAACATCTATTTATGGTTATGTTCTTCATGCCGTCCTGGCCCCAAGAGTGATGTTCCTGCCTCTTCCAGTATGTCCTGCTCTTCTGATAAAGCTGGTGATACTCCACCTCTTCGTGATTTTCAAACCGTCATAAACTCATTGAAAGTTGAATTACTGGCCGCTATTGATGTAAAATTTGAGACATTGCTAAAATCTATTAACTTTTGTTGCGAGAAAATATCAGATTTTGAAAAAGACTTAAAAACATTAAACGACAGAGTTAAGACTGCGGAAAGTGTAAACACTGAAAACATGAGACTGAAAATGACGGTGAGTGAATTAAACAATAGACTCAATGATATTGAACAATACAGCCGCATAAATAATGTGTTAATACAAAACATTCCGGAGAAAACTCAGGAAAATATAAATAATATTATTGTAAACTTAACTAAAACTGCTGATGTAAACGTCAATCCTAGAGATATAGATGCTGCTCATCGTGTGCCGCACTTCAATAAAATCACCCCTTCTCGACCTAAAAACATTGTAGTCAAATTTGTGTTACGCGGTGTGAAAGATGCTTTCGTTAGCGCAGTAAAAATTAAAAACATAACTACGAGTAGTCTTGGCTTCGAAGGATCATTTAACGCAAAGTAATATGTTATTATTTAAACTTGCTCGCGATGAACTGCGTTCAAAAAATTATAAATATATTTGGCCCAAAAATGCAAAGATTTTTGTACGCAAAACTGATTCATCTAGAATTATACAGATTTCCTCAAAGCTTGATATAGATAAACTGAATTAATTTTGCAAATATCATTTGTTTTCTCATGGGTCTTAGTCTTTATTACCAGAACGTTCGAGGTCTTAGGTCAAAAACTCATGATGTTAAAATAAATACATCGGCGTGTGATATTGACATTTTATGCTTCACTGAAACTTTTCTGAACTCGTCTGTCTATGACCATGAAATTTTAAGTGACAACTATTACAACGTCATTAGATGGGACAGACAATCTACCGCTTCAGTTAAAAGTGACGGTGGTGGAGTACTTATAGGTGTAAAGAATAATTTGAAATTTGTACATAGAGCCGAATGGTCTACTACCAGCGAGGATGTTTGGATTACAATTTTTCTCAAGTCATTTAAATTACATATTTGCTGTGTTTACATACCTCCTAACTGTAATGAGACTATGATTACATTTTTGAATAATTTATCATTAATAATAGACTTTGTACCAGATGATAAATTTTTAATTTGCGGTGATTTTAATCTACCCCTCTTACAATGGTATGAAGATCATAATTTTTTTCTAGCTAAAAATGTTTGTAATGTTACATCTTACAATTTTATGGATACTATGTCTTACTGTAACCTTAAGCAATTTAATGGTATTACTAATTGTAATAATCGATGTTTATACTTAATTTTGTCCAATGTTGATCCAGAATATGTTGAATTAAGCATGTGTCACAGTCCTTTGAGTAAAGTTGATTCGCACCACCCTCCATTACTATTATATTATAAATGTGAATATGTACCTGTACTAAACTTTAATAACATGGAATTGCATTTGTTTAGAAAAACTGATTTTAATGCTCTAAATAATTATCTGTCGTCTATAGACTGGTCGCATGAATTGTCTTTGTTAAATACTGAGGATTCATTAAATAAATTTTATGACATATTGCGTGTTGCTATCAATATGTTTGTTCCGGTACACTGCCGACCTGATTAATTTAATTAAAGAAAAACATAAATTGCATAACAAATTTAAACGTTTTAGTAATATTTCTGATTACTTAGAATTCTCTGCACTTAGAACTAAGGTGAAAAATTTAACACGAATTTGTTATGCAAACTATATTAATAATGTAGAACAAGAAATTCCCAATAATGTAAAAAAGTTTTGGTCTTTTGTATCCTCAGTTAAAAAACAGAATATGCCTTCCAACATGAGTTACAATAATATCAGTTCTAGTAACGGTAATGATATATGTAATATGTTCGCAAATTTTTTTCAATCAGTGTTTTTGGACAATAACAATTTCGTCGGAAATCACGCGGAAGAGTACTGTGACACGTATGTAGATCTCAGTAATTTACACGTGGAAGAGTGTGAGGTACACGATTTAATATCATCCCTTGATGGTAATAAAGGAGCTGGTTCTGATGGGATCCCTAGTTTTTTTCATTTAGCATTGTGCTTCATCTTTATGTTGCCCGTTAACAATAATTTTTAATAAATCACTTAATGAAGGTCATTGTCCAAATATCTGGAAAAGAGCCCTTATTGTTCCCATATTAAAATCTTGTAATAAAAATTCAGTTGAAAGCTATCGTCCAATATCGAAACTATGTATATTCGAAAACATTTTGAAAAACTAATTTACAAGCATTTATTTGCTGCTTTTAAAGAAACTATAAATGTTGAACAACATGGTTTCTATAGTGGACGATCTGTCGATTTCAATCGTGTGGAATATACCGACTTTATTCTGCATTCTATGGACTCCCAAAATCAAGTAGATGCTGTGTACACCGACTTCAGTAAAGCTTTCGACAAAATTAACCACTCCATCTTGATTTATAAACTAGAGAAGTATGGTATGCATGGCAATTAACTTCAGTGGTTCAAATCATACCTCAGTAACAGACAACAAAGTGTTACTATTAACGGGTTTGCTTCAGATTATTTTTCAGTAACCTCTGGAGTTCCTCAGGGATCCCATTTAGGACCTCTCCTATTTAACATTTTTATTAACGACATTAATAAATGTTTCAATAATTCAAAATTTATAATGTATGCTGATGATCTCAAGTTATACACAACAATAAAATCAACATCTGATTGTTTAGCTCTTCAAGCTGACCTTGACAGACTAATTAGCTATTTACAAAATAATAATTTAATACTCAATTTTAATAAATGTTCTATTATATCGTTCACACGAAATAGGAATGTAGTTAAGTTTAACTATCATTTAGATGGGAAAATTATAAATCGGGTATCTCACATCAAAGATCTTGGTGTTACTTTAGATAGTAAACTTATTTATGATGTCCATATTGATTGTATTGTCAAAAAAGCTTATAGAATGCTGGGATTCATTTTAAGAATTGGCATTCTTTTTAAAAGGTATAAGACATTAGTCAATTTATATTACACGTTAGTTCGACCTCAACTTGAATTTGTTGCTATATGCTGATCTCCCCGTTATTTAATGTATATTAATAGAATAGAAGGTATTCAAAAGAAATTTATTTCTTATGTAAATTGGAAATTTCCAAACAATAACGTAAAGTTTATCCCTTTACAGAAACGTAGAGACTTGTTAGATATGACTTTTTTGTATAAAATTGTAAATAATCAGATCAACAGTCCTACCCTTATGAACAAAATTTCTTTTCGAATACCTACTCATTTTACTCGTTCATGTGATCTATTTTCTTTAAGGAATTATAATACCAACTCAGCAATGTTTTCTTCTTTGAACAGAATTATGTGTAAATATAATAATCTTTTGTCTATTAACAATTCACTAGATATTTTTCATTGCTCGTTATTCACATTTAAGTCTTTCATAAGAAATAACTATCACATTCATATGTAATAATCTGAGTTACTCACATATAATAACCTTTTACTGATATGTAACAATCTATTTTTCTATTGTTTATATATTTCCACTGTATGTTTTTGTCTGATGAAAAATTTATTTTATGTTTATATTGTACTGTGCTGTACTGTTATTGGGATTCGTTCTGTTGTGCAGCCTCAACTCTAAATAAATAAATAAATAAACAAACGACATACAATATAATCACACAATTATATTGTTAGCGTAAACCAAGACAATACAAACCAATGTAAAACGAAAAACAATGTTTTTACTTGTGACATTTGAACTTTGATTTCAATAATCAAATTCAAATCTAGTGACCATCGTCACAAACTTCACAACTTTTTATGTCAGTGACAAAAAATTATTTTTAAACTAAATGGAATTGTTTTATACTATACAAAGGAATATGAAGGACATCTCACTCAGTTTTATATTTATAATAATAATAATAATAATAATAAATAACTTTATTGACAAACGTCAAAGGCGAGGTTCAGCCAAGGCTGTTCTGCCACCTAACCCAAAAAATTACAAAAATATTCCAAAAAAAATTTAAACAAAGATTCAAAAATTCATACAATACAGTATAACAAACTAACTAAATTAAGTTATTAATTTAAGCCATGATATATAATATATACACACACAAATATATTCTAAAAATAATCATTAATTTCACGAGAGCTATATATAAACAAACACAAATTATAGAAGAATAAGCAGTAAAGTTAAACAAATTTAAAAATACAAAAATAAAGTAATAGTAATAGTGTATAAATATAAATTAATTTAATTTAGAGCAAAAATAAAAATAATTATTTGAAGGTATGGAGCACACTTTTCACGTTATTTTTAAAAGAATTGTACGTACATTCTTTAAGCTTAAATGGTAACGAATTATAAAGTTTAGGAGCCAAATAAGAAAAAGAGTTTTTATATTTTACCTTATTAAAAGAAGGTACAGCGTATAAATCATTGCCTCTTAGGGTATATACATTATTCTTGAATTTTAATTTATTAATTAAATATTGTGGATGACCCGTAGTTCTAATTTTGTGTATTAGGCAAAGAAATAGTATTTTAAAGCGGTCATTTATATAATCAATGTTCGCAATAGAGCGATAGTGAGAAATATGATCATACTTTCTCACATCAAATACAAATCGCAAACAACTATTTTGTAAAAGATTAATTTTTTGCTTATCGCCTTCAGTCAAATTTGGTACATATACACAGGCGAGGTAATCAAAAAGGGGTAATATCAGAGATTTTATAAGACACAGTTTGACCTTCGACGATAAGCAATTTCTGAATTGATACAGTTGTTTTAATTTTAATTTAGCGGCTGTTAATTTATTGAGTAGATGTGACCGAAATAATAGATTTTCGTCAATCAGCATCCCAAGACTTTTAACTACATCACTTCGTCCAATTAATGTTCCATTTAATATTATATTAGGTGTTTCACTTGATCCATAAATAAGCAGTGAAGATTTGGATAAGTTAATTTTGAGTCCATTGTTATGTACCCAAGTGCAGAAATTTTCGAGATCATCATTTATATTTACTGATTTATCATAAATTTCACTCTTATTAATTGTTGCAATTAGTTGCGTATCATCTGCATAGGAATGTGCAATACAAAATTTTAATGAATTAGGTAGATCAGCAACATACAATAAATAGAACAGAGGGCCTAAAATAGATCCCTGGGGTACACCTCGAACTGTAGGAAAGACATTAGATTTGGATACGAAGGATTTAGAGTTCATTGCTACCTGAAAATACCTGTTCGTAAAATAACTTTTACACCATTGTAACGCTGTATTCCCAAATTTATAGTATTTTAATTTTGCCAATAGCAACCTGTGATCCACCATGTCAAAAGCTTTAGAAAAATCAATAAGAATTAGAAGCGTAACTTTAGAATCGTTGAAATTTTTTAACATATCATCTATGAGATTTAGTAATGCCGTATTAGTACTGTGGTGTTTTCTAAAACCAGACTGAGTAGATGGTAAGATGTTGATTTCATTAATATAATTCATAATTTGTTCCCAGCAAATTTTCTCTAGTACTTTTGACATGGTAGGCAAGATACTAATTGGACGTAAATCATCAAATGATGATACATTATTATTTTTTGGAATGGGTTTAACCAGGGCAATTTTCCACATGTCAGGTACTATTCCTTCAAGAATACTTGTATTTATTATATGTGTAATGTAGTCAATTATTTTGGGTAATACTATTTGCAACATTTTTAATGAGATACCGTCGTTACCTATTGCATTAGATTTAAAAGAATAAATGACGTTTTTTACTTTTTCTTTGTCCACACAATTAAAACTGAAAAAGTCAGACGATGCTGTATTATTGCTAATATTATTAGAGAAATAATTCAAAGTGCCGTGATTAATAGAGGCAGTAGCAACTTTGTCTAAGGAGTATTTCCCATACTCATCAGGATTTATTAAATTTTCAGGTATATTAATTTCTTTTTCTTTATTGACTCCTGCACGATTTAGATTTTTCCACAACTCCTTCGAATTATTAATATTTTTATTAATGTTGTACTCGAGAAAAGCTTGTTTTTCCCTACGAATAGCTGCTGTGGTCAAATTTCTCAATTGTTTATAGTATATCAATTTATGTTCACTTTTATTTTTCTGATAATTTAACCAAGCTTTGTCCCTTTTCTTTTGCATAATTTGTATAACTGGAGTAATCCACGGACTGTAATTTTTATTTGTTGTTATTGTTTTTAAAGGTGCATGTTTATTAAATAAGGCAATTATATTTTCATTAAGAAAAATAAGCTTGCTGTTAATATCATTTGTTCTCAAAATAAAATTCCAGTCAATTTCATCACAATCGTTATTAAAATTATTTAAGTTAAAATTTTTAAAATCTCTATATGCAAAAGATCTAGGAGGAATTTGATTTCTAGGAAAATTTAGGGTATAAAATACACAACTATGGTCTGAAATGTTGACGGAGTCCAGTACACCAGAATTCAAACTAAGATTTAAATCAGATACTACAATAACATCTAATAGTGTTTTTGAAGCAGGTCTTGTATATTGTTTAATTAATTGGTGCATATTATTAGTAGTAAAGAGATCTGAGATAAACCTAGATTTATTGTCGTCCGTCAACATATCAACATTAATGTCTCCAGTGTAGATGACATGGTCGAATTTTGAATTAAATTCAGTAAGCACTGGATCGAGCAATTGAAAATCTCTATAAAAAATTTCATTTGGGTTATATATAACACCTAAACAAATTGTTTGTTTATTAATTGTGCATTTTATCCACAGATGTTCAAGATTATCTCCAGTATAACAAAAAGATGTATCTAATACTGAGACGAGAATGCTATCACGAACATAGAAAGCTACTCCTCCTCCCCGCTTTTTATATCTTTGTTGGCTTATAAGTTTATAACCATTTATGTGAAATAGTTGCGCAGGGGAGTTAATACCAATCCAAGTCTCAGTGACAGCAATCACGTCAAAATTGTGCTCTTGAACAAAATCAACAAAGTCTAAAAAGCATGAATTCAATGACCTTACATTTAATTGACAAAAAGTAAACTGTTCATTATCAAAAACCGAACTATACATCTAAACAAGTAAATTGCAAAATATACATGATTAGACAGAATAATTAATTTAGCTTGGTGAGAGTAGCAAGGTCATCAATAAGATGTGTTTTTGATGTATCAGTCTTTCGCGCGTAAATTTTGCAGTCACGTGTCCAGATGTATTTATACCCTTTTACTTTTAATTGTTCGCGCGCTTTTTTAAATAATAAACCATTTGATGGAATCAAGTGTTCATTCACATAAATTTTTTCTTCTGGGCCCTTAAAGTTCATTAATGTAGTTGAGAGTGATTTTTGTTTTCTAGAAGCTGACAGGAACTCATCTTTTTTTCTGCGTGAAACAAATTTCACGATAATATTTCTCGATTTATGATTATTTACCACGTTTGTTTTAAGTCTATGAGCCGCATCAATATCTCTAGTAACAACATCTACACCCATTTTATTACCGAGGTCACAAATAATTTGATCAATGTTTTCATTTTCACTTTCTGGGATGTTATTAATGATTATATTATTAATTCTTGAATATTGTTCAAGTCTATCCACTTTGATATTTAAGGTTTTAACCTCTGCTTTTAGTTTTTGATTTTCTTTAATTAGTACGTCAAAATTTTTTATTTTACTGTCTATTTCTTTTAAATTATAAACAAACGAAGTTAACGAACGTATTAAGAATGACTCACAACCTACTGAGAATACATCGAAGAAATCTGATGTGATTAGTATATTTTTTCTCGTCAATTTTTCTTTAATTTTATACAAGTATCACATAAAACGCATATACAGGAAGGTGACTAGAACAGCTGTACATAGGACTATAACATGTAAAATCATACTTTCGTAATTTCCCGCTTCTCTGATTATTTTAGGCAAAAAAGTTTCAAATGAAAGGTGTAGAGCAGAATTATTACGTATGAAAATGTCGAAAATCACCCCAAAAATAGCAATAGGCTTACAAATTAAACAAAAAAATAACAAATGTTTTACGGTTTATCTGGTGAGTTAGGTTACTTGTTACTTTATTTTTAATTGGTATCATTTATAAATAATTAATTTAAATACATATTTATTCATAGTAAGGTTTTAACCTTACCTAACAATGTTAGTACAAAAGAATATTGATAACAATTACATGTTTAAGTTAAAATTAAAGTTATATGCATATTCTGCAGAGCTGGGCAAGTACAGCTATTTAAGTACTTAAGTACTATGTACAAATACCGGAGATCAGATACTTAAACTTAAGTACTAAGTACTGTAATTATTAAAATACTTAAGTCTTAAGTACAAGTACCTTTTAAGAGTACTCAGTACTTCTCAAGTACTTTATAATAAAATCAGTCTGAAATAAATCTAATTTAAAATAATAAAAAAAAAAATTAATTTGTAATATACAGGTGTTTCACGGATACGGGATTATGTTCTTCATTGTTGGCAATAAAAGAAAATCATTTAAATAGAAGTTGTAGTGGATCGAGGGGGACATTCGCTTATTGAAGAAAAATTTTTTTTGAACTAGTGGTTCTCAAGATGCAATGAAGTTTTATTTTTTCCAGTGTGTTAAAACTTGAAAACCACACTGGTTTAAAAAATTATTCCTTATATAAATATCCCCTTCGGTCCACTTCAGTTTTAATTTAAATGATTTTCTTTTGTTCCGAATAATAAAGAAAATAATCGAGTTGTCTCGTAAAATATAAATAATATATTATTAATTAAGAACAAGTATAATAGTTATTATGTATAAGTTGTAGTTTTGGCAGTAAGTTAGGGCAACAGGAAACAATTATGTCCAATCGAAATATTAAAAATTAAAAATCTATAAAAATTATATGAAATATAATAATTTAAATATATAAAACACTTGTAAGTCGCGAAACTAAGGCTGCGGACCCAGGTTCGATTACGACCGACCCCAAAATTATTTTAAATTTTAAATAAGACTCCTGTGGTGTACTCTTCACGCCAGCAATGAGTACCCATGTGGTGGCGCATGGTAAACGCCCGCACGGTACGAATATATCATCATCATTACTGATAACTGCATACAAGGTGTATTAACAGAGTACGACGCCAGAACTCCTCGAATTTTTGCGACCCCATGAATACATTCTCATTTTTTTAAGCTCCTCGCAGCCCAAAAATAATTGTACATCCTGGGGTCGTAGAATTTTTGCGCTCCCTATACAATTTTGCGCCAGAAACCCGAGCTAAGTACCCCAAGAAGACAAGTACTTTTTATTGGTACTTAAGTACTTTCAAGATACTTAAGTAGGTACTAATAAAATACTTAGGTACCCTAAAAAAACTGAAGTACTTTTTATTGGTACTTAAGTACCATTTTAAGTACCAAGTACAAGTATTTCGGATACAGTACTTGGAAATCAAGTACTTTAAGCTGTTTTTTAAAAGTACTTAAGTACAAGTACCGCGTAGGTACTTATTTCGGTATAAATGTATTTAAGTACTGTCCAGCTCTAGTAGTGGGGATAGTGGTTTGTTCACCACGGCCACACTTGCAAACCGTATACAGTATTTAAGGTTCTGTAATTCCCGCTCGATTATGACGAAGGCACATTCGGAGTGTATTGTTCATGTAAACGAGCAATATTTTTAACCAAGCTCTTTATAAGTGAATTAGTCAAGTTTTATATTTAGGCGCTCAAATCACAATCCTAGTTATTTTTTTGTTTTCTTGATTGTGCAAAATACATTAATCTCATAGTTCTACTTCTTCTTGCTGATTATTCTGTTGGGTTTTGACTGTCTTTACATACTTCTTCTACTTGTTTCTCACATTCTTGGTTCGTTCTAGTTACATATTCAAATCAGGGACTTATGATTTCAGATAAAGTCCCTCTATTTTAAAACTTTATGGTTGCCATCTGGTGAGTTTTGAAGTAACGTGTCTTTAGAAAGGCGCAGATAAAAATTTCAAAATTAAGTTAGTAGTAGTAATTAATTTCCTAAAACTGTTATTTCACGCCTTGAAAACTGTGACGTAGTCACCATCGGTTGATTCAAAGAGGGTGGGGATAGCAGCCCTACTAATTCCATCAGAATCTTGAAAAAGGGGCTACTACTTCTTCAGAAAATGATTCAGATAGAGATATATAATAATAATAAAAAAAATGGTTAATAGTCTCTTTATGCTACATGCAAGTCGTACTCGCTGTATTCTGCATTATAGCAGTATTATTATCTGAAATTTAATTTAATTGTAAATTTATTTGTGACAAATTCACTTTTGATTGTATCATTATTATTAAAAAATCTCTCATTTCCTTTAATGGTCTATCTAAATTTTTAATAGAAGAGTGGTCGTAATAATTTTGTTTTGTTATCAAGTGAATTATTATCTTATCCACCTAACTTTTGTATGACTAAATGTTTATTTAATGAGTTATAATTCTTGCAATAATTTTTACTATTATCTTTTGACATCTCTAAATCGCGTAACGCACAATATGCGATGATTCTTTTGCCTAACAAGTTTCCTCTGGTTTCTGTTATTATTAATTCTGGTCGTTGTCTAGATAATAAGTCTGCAATAACGTTTTGTTTACCGTTTAAATACTCGATTTCAAAATTATATTCTCCTAACTCAATTTTCCAACGCATTAATTTCCAATTTGGATTTTTCATATTAAACAGCCATACCAATGGTTTATGGTCCGTTTTAATTTTGAATTTTCTTCCGTATAAATAGTGCCTGAATTTTTTTTATTGCCCGAACGATTGTTTTTAATTCCTTCTCTATAGTTGAATAATTTTGCTTAGCAGAATTATTTAGAGTTTTTGAAGCGTAACAGTTGGGCTTTTCTTGATTATTATCTGTTTGTGTTATTACAGCTCCGATTGCATAGTCAGGGGCGTCTGTTGTTAATATGAACTCTTTGTTAAAGTCCGGTATTTGCAATAATGCTAATACAGCTATTTTCAAATGCTATACGGTATTCGTGCTCATAAATGTCTACTTGAAATTCTTTCTTTAGACATTTAGTAAATGGTTTCGTTAATGTTGCAAAATTTGAAATAAATTTTTTGTACCAACCCAAAGTTCCTAAATATTGTTTTATTTCCTTTTTTGTTTTGGAAATATATTTCTTTTTATAATTTCGATTTTACTTTCATCAGTAGTGAGTTCATTATGATTTATTATATAGCCTAAAAACTTAACTTCTGATTTTAAAAATTCTGAATGATCTTTTTGGATTTTTAAATTTGCTTCACGCAATTTTCCGAATACTCGTTTTAAAGTAGTTATATGTTCTTCTAAAGTTTTTCCGAAAATTATTATATTATCTAAGTATACGAGACAAAAGTCATTAACTAATTCTCCTAGAGCTGTGTTAATCATTTTTTGAAATGTCGCTGGGACGTTTTTTAGACGAAAGGCATTCTAAGATATTCGTAGTGTCCTGAAGGAGTAGGAAAAGCTGTTTTTTTCTCTATCTGATTCATTCATTACTATTTGGTGAAATCCTGAATGTAAATCTAAAGTTGTAAAATATTTTGATTTACCAATATGGTCAAAAATTGCAGCAATATTTGGAATAAAAAATTTATCGTCTTTTGTTCTTGATTTAATTTTTCTAAAATCAATTACCATTCTAGTTTTGTTTTTGTTAGATGCATTCGCCTTTTTTGGAACGATCCAAATAGGTGATGACCACGGTGAGTATGATTTTTCAATTACGTTTTCTTCTAATAATTTATTAACATGCAATTCGATTTCTTTCTCATACACTTGCGGTAGTCGATAATTTTTTGTATAAATGGATGTTTCGTCAGACATTGTTATTTTATGTGTGAGATAAAGGTTCGTTTTCTTTCGGGAATAAATCTTTATAATTTTTAAGTAGTTCGTTTAATTTCTGTTTTACTATTATATTCAAATGAGAGTTACGAATTTCTAAAGAGTTTATTTTGTTTGCATTCGTTTCTTCTTTAAATTTTGTTAATTCCATACTGACTGTGTTTTTCGTAAAATGTAATTGTATGTTTAGTGTTTGAAATGTTTCTATTCCGAATAAGAGATTATAATTTTAATGAAAATCATATATATGACATTTTATTGGTTTCTTCTTTAAGTATATTGTTGTATTGAAATGAACGTAGAGTGTGTAGCCTATTTATTATAAATAAATTAGGAAAGAGTGAAAAGATAATGTCAGCCACCGGGATTTGAACCCAGACCACTGTCTTGCCGGGACAACGCTCTACCAATTGAGCTATAGCGGACTCTTCCCGTTGGCTCACATTATCTTCCACAAATGTTAGACTGAAAGATTCTCATTTGAGAATTCTCAGCGGCACGTATTGATGTGGGGTTACAACTAACCACTACATTTAAACATCAGTGACTTGTCATAATTTACTCATGCGCCTATCGACACAAATATTGAAATGAACGTAGAGTGTGTAGCCTATTTATTATAAATAAATTAGGAAAGAGTGAAAAGATAATGTCAGCCACCGGGATTTGAACCCAGACCACTGTCTTGCCGGGACAACGCTCTACCAATTGAGCTATAGCGGACTCTTCCCGTTGGCTCACATTATCTTCCACAAATGTTAGACTGAAAGATTCTCATTTGAGAATACTCAGCGGCACGTATTGATGTGGGGTTACAACTAACCACTACATTTAAACATCAGTGACTTGTCATAATTTACTCATGCGCCTATCGACACAAATATTGAAATGAACGTAGAGTGTGTAGCCTATTTATTATAAATAAATTAGGAAAGAGTGAAAAGATAATGTCAGCCACCGGGATTTGAACCCAGACCACTGTCTTGCCGGGACAACGCTCTACCAATTGAGCTATAGCGGACTCTTCCCGTTGGCTCACATTATCTTCCACAAATGTTAGACTGAAAGATTCTCATTTGAGAATACTCAGCGGCACGTATTGATGTGGGGTTACAACTAACCACTACATTTAAACATCAGTGACTTGTCATAATTTACTCATGCGCCTATCGACACAAATATTGAAATGAACGTAGAGTGTGTAGCCTATTTATTATAAATAAATTAGGAAAGAGTGAAAAGATAATGTCAGCCATCGGGATTTGAACCCAGACCACTGTCTTGCCGGGACAACGCTCTACCAATTGAGCTATAGCGGACTCTTCCCGTTGGCTCACATTATCTTCCACAAATGTTAGACTGAAAGATTCTCATTTGAGGCGCATGAGTAAATTATGACAAGTCACTGATGTTTAAATGTAGTGGTTAGTTGTAACCCCACATCAATACGTGCCGCTGAGTATTCTCAAATGAGAATCTTTCAGTCTAACATTTGTGGAAGATAATGTGAGCCAACGGGAAGAGTCCGCTATAGCTCAATTGGTAGAGCGTTGTCCCGGCAAGACAGTGGTCTGGGTTCAAATCCCGGTGGCTGACATTATCTTTTCACTCTTTCCTAATTTATTTATATTGTTGTATATTTGGTACATTTTGACTTTCCGTTTAATGTTCTAAAAGTTAAAAATTCATCATAGAGTTTGCAAATTTTTTCTTTCTCTAATTTTGGGTGTATAAAATTTATTGATGAACCTGTATCAAATAATGCTGTGAAGGGACCTTTTATTAGAGTCTTGATAGAATTCTTCTTCTGTATTTAAATCTATCTCGTCAGGTTCTATTTTATAATTTTGTCTAACAATCTGAGCTGACATAGATTGAGTCTGTCTAGTCTGGATCGATATTGGTTGTGGGTTAAATCGTTGTCTGGTTTGTACGGCATTTTTTTCATTTTGTCTGGGTGCGAAAGGAGTATAAATTTTATTGTCATTTGGTCTAAAATTTATCGGTTGTGAGGGAAAATTATCAGCGGGAAATTTTCGCGGTGGTATTTTATTGTTTGGTATATTTTTCAAAAGTGGAGAAGTGTATTGAATTTGGTTAATAAAACTAAATTCATTCCTTAATAGCAAATCACATTGTTCTAGAGTACTAGGGTCCTTAAGAATAAATGATCCTCTTATGCTAGTGGGTAACAAAGAAATGAAGTGTCTCACTATTAATTTTTGCACATCTATTGTGATAGCGCTCTTTTGTTCTGCAGTATATGTAGTCAAAAGTATTTATGATTTGTAATGCATGAATTTTTCTAGTATAAATTTTAAAGTAGTTTCTAGGTTAATTTTTAATTTGCTATACATTACATCTTGCAGTATTGTGTCTGCTGTCAATTTATCCGTGAAATTGGTGGTTAGATATGTTTTTAACTCTATCCAATCATTAAAGCTCCGCTGCTTTGTTAATTAATTTTGTTTTAATTATGCCAAATAAATATGTTTGTTGTAGCTGTGTCAAAGCTATCGTGTTAGTTGTTGCGTAGACTTCGTCTATTATTTTAATAAAGTTATTTAGCAATTTAATATTTCCTTCATACTAAGGAATTACGTCGGTGAACGTTTTTAGTTTGCTTAAACTGATATTCGCCACAGTAATAGCTTTCGAAAGCTTACTTGTTCGTAATTTTATAGGAATGGTGTTTAGAATTTCTTTTTTTTTCTAACTCAGAATCCTGATGAGTTGTTATTCATTAATTGTTTTACAATATATATATATATATATATATATATATATATATATATATATATATATATCGCATCCGATGACCAGACCAGTTGTCCATGTTAAAACATAGGTGGAGCTAGCTGTATAAGGAGTATTTCCGCTGCCGCACTGGTTGCATAGCAATCAGTGGTCGTCGCACGAAGTACACCGACTGCTATAGTACTACGGTAACGAAACGAGTACCTACGGCACTTGAGGCCTTAGCCCTACAAGGGCTGTTGTGCCATAGATGAGATGATATATATATATATATATATATATATATATTTATATAAATGTTTACAAGATTAATTGTTTAATAATATTACTTACTGTAATATGATTAAAAGTACTATGAGTTTGACGGACATCTCCGGAATCTACTAGTCGTATGTGTTGTAGCTCTGCGGTCGATTGATGTCTTCGACGACGTGAACTTGTATCGATCAGCAAGTTCTCTTCCTTCGATGAGGAAGTGGTCTGGTTACCTGGACAGCAAGTTGTCGATATGGTGACGTCTTCTTTAGAGATGGGTCGTGGTTAGACCTTGATGGGCTTAGGTTGAAGCCAGTTTTTTGAAGTTCTTGTAGATTTTGAGTTGGAATAAGACTTTTGAAAAAGTGCCACAGATGATATTATTGTACTTCATTATTTCTCTGCTTTCAACATCCTACTGACTGCGCCAATTATTTTTTAAAGCCTTTATGTCTTTAAAAATGTAATTTTTATTTGGTTCAAAATACAATACATGAACTACAATTAGTTAAGTATTCTACGACTGACTAGCGGAATCTTGACTGTGTCATTTTCCTCATATTTATATTCTTCTTATCTTAATTTCTCAGAGGGATTATCATGCGCAATACCAAAGTATAACTATAATAATATAACATAATTTGCAAGGGCCTTCGTGGTGCCCTTGCCAATGCAGTTGAAGTACCGTCTTGTAGTATTGAACCACTGCAAAACACTCTAAAAACACTTTTAAGAAAAAAAAAATCATCAGATTTTATCGTATTAAGATGCAAAACAATCTCAAAACACGCATATTGCACAGAAAACACATTCTGATTGGATTTGAGAACACTTTATGAAGAACTGTTTTTCACATATTGTCTCCCAATTGCTTCAAAATGCGTTTTCTACACGAAAAACGTTTATTTAGAGTGTTTTACAGTAATTTGTATAACTACAATACGGTAGTTTGACTGCGTAGTAAAGGGCACCACGGATGCCCTTCAAAAGCTTGTATACACTAAAATATTATTATTATTATTATTATTATTTTGCCATATTAGCATATTCCATTGATATATAAGGAATACATTGGACCGAAAGGTTTTAATCAAAAAATATGTTTTTCATCGCAATACGATTAAATCTGATGAAAAAGCTGTTTTTCACATATTGTCTCCCAATTGCTTCAAAATGCGTTTTCTACACGAAAAACGTTTATTTAGAGTGTTTTACAGTAATTTGTATAACTACAATACGGTAGTTTGACTGCGTAGTAAAGGGCACCACGGATGCCCTTCAAAAGCTTGTATACACTAAAATATTATTATTATTATTATTATTTTGCCATATTAGCATATTCCATTGATATATAAGGAATATATGTGACCGAAAGGTTTTAATCAAAAAATATGTTTTTCATCGCAATACGATTAAATCTGATGAAAAAGCTGTTTTTCACATATTGTCTCCGAATTGCTTCAAAATGCGCATTCTAGACGAAAAACGTGTATTTAGAGTGTTTTACAGTAATTTGTACAACTACAATTCGGTAGTTTAACTGCGTAGGATAGGGCACCGAGGAAGCCCTTCATAAACTTGTATACAGTATAATATAGCATAATCTGTCATATTTTGCCATAAGTCAGCATATTCCATTAATTCATAAGGAGAAGCATGTGTCGGAAAGATTTTAATCAAAAAATTAGTTTTACACCGCAAAACGATTAAATCTGATGAAAAAACTGTTTTTCACATATTGTCTCCGATTTGCTTCAAAATGTATGAGTGTTTTACAGTAATTTGTATAACTACAATACGGTAGTTTGACTGCGTAGGAAAGGGCACAGCGGAAGCCCTTCATATGCTTGTTTACACTAAAATATAGTATAATCTGTCATATTTTGCCATAAGCAAGCATATTCCATTAATTCATAAGGAGAAACATGTGTCTGAAAGATTTAATCAAAAGATTTATTTTACATCGCAAAACGATGAAATCTGATGAAAAAAACCGTTTTTCACATATTGTGTCCGAAATGCCTCAAAATGCGTTTTCTACACTAAAAAACGTATATTTAGAGTGTTTTACAGTAACTTGTGTAACTACAATACGGTAGTTTGACTGCGTAGGAAAGGGCACCACGGAATCTCTTCAAAAGCTTGTATACACTAAAATATAGTATGTTCGGTCATATTTTGCCATAAGTCAGCATATTCCATTAACACATAAGAAAAAACATGTGTCCCAAAGATTTTACTCAAAAATTTATTTTACACCGCAAAACGATGAATTCTGATGAAAAAACTGTTTTTCATATATTGTCTCCGAATTGCTTTAAAATGTGTTTTCTAGACGAAAAACATGTATTTAGAGTGTTATACAGTAATTTGTATAACTACAAAACGGTAGTTTGACTGCGTAGGATAGGGCACTGCGGAAGCCCTACAGTAGGTGTAAATGACGGGTTCTGGCCCAGATAACGATCTAAGATTGACGTCATAGGTAAGTGATTTTATAGATAAGGAATGATGACGTCACGAGATTTTAAAGATAAGGATATAGTGACGTAATAGAACAAGATGGCTGCCTTGTGGCGTAATACACGATGGTGATGTCATAGGATCCTTGAGATTTTAAGAACATTTTGAAGTTGGTTCTCAAGAGTTCTTAAGATTTCTTCAAGATGTTCTTATCAGTTTTTAACATTTTCCAAGACTTTGTTATCAGTTTATTTCTTTAAGACGTTTTTATTAGTTCTTAAGATTTTCTATAATATTGCTTTATTATCTTTTGAAGGGTATCAAGTTTGGTGTTTTTTTCCATTAATTCGGGGGCGTAGGATACGATGGTGGTGTTATTTTTACTATAAATTTATAATTTTATAAAATTAAAAACAAGCAGAAAAAGAATCAAAGGAAGAAACAGCAGAAGAAGAAGCAAAAGACGAAGTATTACTTTTTAAGATGTGATTAATTAGCAGCAGAAGAAAAAGTAGAAGAAAGAATGCATGAAATTAGACGTTAAGTTGACACGTTTGCTTAGTATTAATGTTGAGTGAAGAATAATTATTTTTAACATATTTTCCTTGTACTGTTTTATTTATTTTATTCCTTATACAATTTTTTTTAGTGTTTCTTATACGATATTTTATTTTTTTCCTTATACGATTTTTCATTTTTCCGTATACAATTATAATTTTTTTCTTTATAAGCGCAGACAATAATTACTTAACGATGTAACGTGTTGCGCTGCTTATAAAGTAATACAGTTTTAACATGTACTTCAAATAAAAATGGTTTTGTGAGAGGAATGCAACACATTTTTTAAAAAACTAATATTTGTGGGCAAAATTATAAATAATAAAAATATTATAGATACTAAAATATTTTTAAACGCATGCCTCTTAGTATTACTAGAAAAATTGGGTGAATTTATATTTAATTATAAATCACCAGTAAAACTAAATTGTAATTTAGTGTGTGAATACAAAATTAAAAAGGGTGAGAAAGAACATTTAACAGAAATACGTCATCAGTCAAAAATGGCTCCAATAACTCTGGGAGATGATTTCACAACATGATATTCAAAAAATGTAAAAGAGCCCATAATAAACCACATGTCGGAGTTCCAAGAACGCGACAGTAGTAAAGCAATAAATGCTATAATTTATTTACAAGTAAGTTAATATTTAATTTTTTATTTATATAATATATTTAATATAAATTACTTTATTAGGTAAATATAAAATTTGATGCAACAAATAGCGGTGGTTCTTCATACATTGATCTTCCTGAAAATATTAAAGCAATAAAAGCGGTAATAAATGTTCAAAATGATGACCAAAAATGTTTTATTTGGTCACTCCTTTCCGCGGTGTATCCTGCTGATAAACACGCTTATCGCCCTTCTAAATATCCCCAGAATTATAATGAAATTTTTAATTTGTTGGTTATACATTTTCCTACTCCATTAGCGGAAATTCCCAAATTTGAGAAACAAAATAATATATCAATTAATGTATATGGGTTAGAGTACAATTCTAATTTTAAAAATTATGATGTTGTTGGACCCCTATATTTTACTAAAAATAAATGTGTTTCTTATTTTAACCAAGTTGAAATAATATGAAAGGTTACCGCCTTCTCGAGGTGGGGAAAATAAAGAACATTTGTATTTTTATAAAAACATATTCAATGTATTGGAACGTTTCGAAAGCTGGAAAACTTCCATCATCAGCCAAGGACTAATCTTCAAAATTTTACACTTTACATCTATAATAAAATAGCAGGAATTTTTTTAAAAATTCAATAAAATTTCTGTTTTTGGGGGGTTAGGACATAATCGCCATTTTTTAAAAAAACTATTAAGAGTTTCTAAATCTTGTGAAAAAATAATTTTCAGTTCTTCTGAATATTTGTGCTGCGTAGCTAATGCAATGTCATCTGCATCAGAGCTGGGCAGTAACTAGTTACTTTAAGAACTTAGTTACTAACTAGTTACTTTTACGTAACTTGTAACAATAATAATAATAATTTTATTCACCAGAAAAGAATTATACAAAAATAATATAATGGATTGTCAAAGTTATGTATCACAAAGAGCATATATCAAAAAATAGTAAACGGATTAATTCACAAAAACAAAATACGTAATACAAATCAGAAAAGTGTATAACAAAATAGTAAACAAGTATTGTTAAAAGAGATAAATTAAAATAAATTAAATAAAGACGTAAAATAACGTAACTCAGTTACTTTTTAAAATATAGTAACTGTAACTGTAACTTAACTTGCTGCGGAAAAGTAGTTGGTAACTTTACGGTTTTTAGTTACTAGTTACTTGAGTAACTTAAGTTACTTAAAGTAACTCAGAAACTAGAATGTAACTTAAGTAAGTCAAAGTAACTTAAAAAGTGGAATGTAACTTAGTCATAAAAAGTAACGGGGGGGATTAAAATTTCTAAGAAATATTTTGTTGAGGCTGATGCCTTTTTTAGAAACACTAACTAAAACTGTTTTGTTTTAAATGTCTGTCCAAAGTGGGAGTGTTGAGCGCAGCATCGCGCATACCCTCTGTAATGTGTAACTTTTATTTTAATACATAATTAAATTCAATAATATTGTTGATTGATTTCAAGCCATAATATATAATAAAATAAGTAATTATATTCATAATAATAGGGTTTTTGTACGGTAAACAGAAAAACTAAAAATAACACATTATTTCAACTTTTACTTCTAGAATTAAAGTCACTAAATGTTAAATTTGACTTATAAAATATATTATTTTCAAATATTTTCCTCGTTTACAAATGATACGTTTTAATAAATTATAATTAAACTGCCAATAAATCATCAAAATTATTATAATTTTCATATTATACAAAAAATAGTGTATTTTGTTCGTTGTTCCAAGGGTTATAAGACTTGAATTCGTCTCATTTTTGCAAATTGTCTTCTTACAAGATAAAATGTCACTTTTAATTTTTATATTATATTATAATGTAGGTCCACTGGGCCTTTTTATAAGATTTTTGGGCCCTAGGCCAAATTTAGCGTAATATTTTATTACTCCTCTCTAGGGACGGTTGGCGATTTTGCCAGGTCTCGGAAATATGTTATTAGCGTAGATATTTGAATGTGCGGGGCCCATGTGAGCGCGGGGCCTCAGATTGAAAATCGACGTCTGATCCGAGGTTTCCAATAAATTAATCATTATCCACTAATAAGTCTAGGAAATAATGTCTGCATGTTTTATACATTATAATGGTCATGTCATGTTAGAAAGAAAGTACATTCTTTATGTCTTGGTATAAGAAATCAAAATTGAAAAATAAATTAATAAATTTTTAAAAAATCACAGCAACCGGGCCCTGCGGGCCCCTTGTCAAAGCGGGTCCTAGGCCATGGCCTCGTGGGCCTAGGCGGTAATGAGGCCCTGTAGGTCCGTTAACATGAATAATAATAATCTGATTGGGTGTTGCCAAGCAATAACGTTAAAATTTAGGTTAACGTAGTTAGTGCAAAAACTCCCTGATATGTATACTAAGTCTACACTTCACGCCATTAAAAGTAGTTAGAAAGTAACTCAAGGTAACTAAGTTACTTTTAATGAGTAACTAATAAATAAGTTAGTTCTTTTACCAAAGTAACTGGAACTTAAGTAACTGAGTTACTTTTTTTTTGGAGGTAACTGTAACTGTAACTAGTTACATTTTAAAAGTAACTTGCCCAGCTCTGATCTGCATAAATAAATTTTCGAGAACTAGTTTCAGGTAAATCACTAATGTACAAATTAAACAAAATTGGTGACAAGACAGAGCCTTGAGGAAGCCCATTATTTAAATTTCGAAATTTACTGCTCTTGTTTTGAATGAAAACCCTGAATTTACTGTTAGACAGCATATCTTCCAATAGTGAAACCAATCTAGCACACGGTAAAACATTATATAATTTATACATTAGGCCATCTTTCCACACAGTGTCATAAGCTGCTGTTAAGTCAACAAACACTACTCCAGTTTTTAAACATTTTTGGAAGCCAGCTTCGATATATGAAGTTAAAGCCAATACTTGGTCACAACAGTTTTTGCTTGGTCAAAAACCTGCTTGTTCTATTGGAAGTTTCTCTTCAATTACCGGTAAAATTCTATTATAAATAAGTTATTCTAGAAGCTTATAACAAATACTAAGAAGGGAAATCGGTCTATAACTTGATGGCTCATCAACCGGTTTTCCAGGTTTGAGAATTGCAATAACTTTGGTTTTCTTGAATTCTGCCGGTATCTTACCTATCTCGAGAATATCATTATAAAAAGATTTTAGCCAATTTAACGCAAGAGGACCTAGATTTTTGATAAATTCATAATAAATTCCTTCAAAACCCGCTGCTTTTCGGTTCTTCAAAGATTCAATAACCAATATTATTTCATCTAAACTAAAAGGTTGGTATAATTCTGCCGATTTTGAAGCCATCTGTCTTTGTTTTTGTAGTTTACGTTTCAACATGGTGTATATTCCTTATAATAGCCTCTCGGGATCGTTCTTTTTGCGATACTTTTAATAACACCTATAAATCTGTGATAATTTTTGCTATTAGATGGAATCCAACGGAGATTTTAATCAACTTGACTACTAAATTTTGTCCAATTAGCTTTTGAAAAATTCCAGCAAGGCTTTGGGATGGAATTAATTATCGGAATTTGAATCCCTACGTTAACAGTGGTTGGTCTATGCTGGCTATGCGGAAAATTATTAAGAACCGAACGGAATGCTTGTAATGGAACATTACTTGGACTGCTCGATACAAAACACAAATCACGATTATAATCCTTACCCCACCTTGCGGAATGGAAGCTTTTCCTATCTTTGGCATCAAAGAATAGATGTAAATTATTTATTTCTGACCATGTTTGCAGTAATTCACCATTTTTATCATTGTCAGAATATCCCCATAAAGTATTATCGCAGTTGAAATAATAAATGATGGATGTTGGATAGTCAAATTCATTGATACTGGCCATTTAATGTTGGGTGGTTTGTAAATATTAATAATATGTGTGTCGTTAATTTTGATATTTATTACGTATACATCATTTACAATCATTTTTTCTATTATACTGTAATTCTGAATATTTTTTTTTATGTAAATTGCTGAACCATATTTATTGTGGCACAAATAATCTACTAGAATATATCCATTTATAACTCCTCTTGTTTGAAACTGTTCTTTCCTACTTATATGAGTTTCTTGTAGAACGATAATGTCAAATTCCATGTTTTTAGCAATTCTTTCCAAATATTCACATTTGTTTTTTGATATTCCCTCTATATTCAGTTGGCAAATTTTGATAGTGGCTCCAATAGTTCTAAAATTATCTTTATTAAAAATTTTCAAATTTAAATTGTAACTGTCATTTGACTGGGAGGATCTTGATGATCTAGTTCGATCTTCAGAGCGACGATTATTGCAGACTACATTTTTACATAGTCCGGGATGGGCCATTCTATGAAGGCTATCGTCATCCATCAATTAAAAAGCTTTAAAAATATTGATTCATGGCAAAAGAGAAACATGACACATGTCATATGTCATTGCCAACTATAAAACAATAACAACAATAACAGTAATAATAAAAGGAATTGATGATTTTTGGCAAGCTGATCTTGTGGAAATGATACCATATGGAGATGAAATAGATACATTTTCTAAATATGCGTGGGCAAAACCAGTACAAAATAAATCTGGTGATGTAATTACAAAAGCATTAGAAAATATTCTCAAAGAAAAAAGAATTCTTAAAAATTTGCAAACTGATAATGGGAAAGAATTTTACAATAGTAATTTTAAAAATTTAATGTTAAAATATAAAATAAATCACTATTCAACTTTTAGCAATTTAAAAGCAAGTGTTGTGGAAAGATTTAATAGAACGTTAAAAAATAAAATGTGGCATGAATTTAGTTTACGTGGTTCGTATAAGTGGATTGATATTTTACCAAAGTTAATTAAAACATACAATAATACAAAACATAGAACTTTTAAAATGTGACCTATAAAAATGAAAAATTTCTATTAAATACCACTTATAATAATTTAAAAATATGTGGTCGTACAAAATTTAAAATTGGTGATTTTGTTAGAATTTCAAAAATGAAAAGTGTTTTTGAAAAAGGTTATACTCCTAATTGGTCAACTGAAATATTTAAAATTTCAAAAGTACAAATAACAAATCCTGTAACTTATAAATTAAAAGATTATTTAGAGCAACCTGTTGCAGGAGGATTTTATGAACACTAATTACAAAAAACAAAGTATTCAGATGTATATTTAGTTGAAAAAGTTTTAAAAAGGAAAGGATCACAAGTATTTGTTAAATGGGTAGGATTTGATAATTCACATAACTCATGGATAAATAAAAAAATGTTATATAATGTTTTTTATTGTATTTATTTATTATATCATATTTATATAAAAATGTAAAAATAATTAAAATTAATAAATTGATTTATTTCATTTTATCTTTTAATATAAAAGCTTTATTAATATATATATATATATATATATATATATATATATATATATATATATATATAAGTTATGATTCACTACCATCACAGAGTTATGTATTTATTTATTATATGATGATATTATATAATGATATAGAGACGAGACAACAGTTTAAACCAACACCTATGTCCGGAATGACAAAAACAACAATACCCATGTCCACACAGACAATAAAAAGAAATTACGCCTTAGAAACACAAGATCCCGAAGATACTTGTGACAATGAAATTAATGATGAGGACGTAACTAACGATCAAGATGAAACATTCGATAATCAATCTTTTTTAGATTACGATCCCGACCAGATAACAGAAAATATGTGATGTTATCAAATACAAAAATGATCCCGATTATCACATATCAAAATTTCAAAATTCTCATAGATTCAGGTTCGAATATAAACTTAATAACGGAACAGACAATAAAACAAAATAAAATGAAGATTCTTAAAGAATTCCTTACTTTTAGAACAGCGACGAGCAAAGTCAAATGTGATAAGTATGTAGAGATTAGAATATTCGGAAAAACCCACAAATTTTTCATTTTAAATTTTCACGCAGAATGTAACTTATTGTTCGGAACAGATATACTCCGCGATACGAACACAATAATAGACTTTACAAATAACACGATTAAAATGAAACAGATGAAGTTTAATATTCAAAATTTGGACAAAAAAGATAAAGAAACATATGTGCAAATACGCGATGAACATTTAGAACCAGGAACAAAGAATAAATTGTATAAATTATTAGGAAAATATGATTCACTATTTCCTAAAGAAAATGAAACGTTAACATCCACTAACAAAATACAACACAAAATATATACCACTGATGACGTACCCGTATACACAAAAAACTATCGGTTACCCCAAATTTATGAAAAAGATATTGAGGAACACGTGCAAACATTATTAAAAACAGGAGTCATACAAAAATCTAAAAGTCCGTACAATTCACCCATCTGGATTGTACCAAAGAAAGCAGATGCATCTGGCAAAAGGAAAACCAGATTAGTAATTGACTTCAGGAAACTCAATCAAAAAACGAAAGAAGACAAATTTCCCATACCCAATATCGATACACTTTTTGACAAAATAAATAGCCCAAAAATCCTTTACTACCCTCGATTTACACTCAGGTTTCCATCAGATATTAATAGACAAAAGTGATAGAGAAAAAACAGCCTTCAGCACTACCACGGGACACTATGAATTTTTGAGAATGCCTTTCGGTCTAATTAATGCACCAGCCACCTTCCAAAGGTGCATGAACGAAGTCCTACAAGACTTAATAGGTAAAATATGTCTCGTATATCTGGATGACATAATCATTTTCGGGAATACAGAACAAGAACATTTGCAAAATATTGAAACGGTCTTTGAGTACTTGAAAAACGCAAATCTAAAAATACAAATAGACAAATCAGAATTTTTTAAAACAGAAGTAGAATATCTAGGATTTGTAATCTCGAGCGAAGGTCTTAAACCAAACGAGAAAAAATTAGAAGTAATACAAAATATTCAAATCCCGAAAACAGTGAAAGAAATAAAATCATTATTAGGCAAGCTATCTTGGTATCGCAGGTTTATACTAAACTTTTCAAAACTAACTAAGCCTTTCACTAACTGTTTACGCAAGGGGTCTACAATAGATATTTATAATAATGAATATAGAGAATGTTTCACGAAAATGAAGGAACTAATAATAAATCTCCCAATACTTTCGTTCCCGGATTTTAATAAAAAATTTATATTAACTACCGACGCATCCGATTACGCAATGGGCTCTGTACTTTCGCAGATACAAGACCTACAAGAAAAACCATTAGCATACGCCTCGAAGACATTTAATACACATGAACAAAATTATTCTACCATTGAAAAAGAATTAAAAGCAATAGTTTGGGCCATACAGAATTTCAAGACGTACCTATACGGACGAAAATTCATTATTCGTACTGATCATATGCCATTGACCTGGCTGTTTAACATGAAAAATTAATGAGATGGAAAATTGAACTTAACGAATATAATTTCGAGATAGAATACATAGCAGGAAAAACGAATAAAATCGCGGATTTTTTAAGTAGAATCAGAAATACATTCAAAATAAATTTTAAAGTAGGTGACGTAACAACGACACCCATCTTCGCGCACTGTATATCTAAGGATTACAAGTTCGGAAAAGGTTTGGCAAAACAAATAGATAACCAATTCAATAGTAGGAACTTTTGTGTAAATAAACTACCAAATAAGATAATAATCCAAAATGAGTATGATAAACCCATTTTCCACTTGTTTTCAAAAGAATCATTTAGGGATGAATGCAATAAAAAATTATTAAAAAACTCACTAATACAGCTTCGAGATTATTTAATAAAAAATGACCTATACGAAATTAACATCCCATATTTATCATGCGGATTGGACAAATTACCGAAGGATGAATTAATTAAAATACTAAACTCCGTATTTGAAAACACATGCATACAAATAAACGTCTATGCACTACCACAAAACTTCGTGCTAAGCGATGAGTTAGAATCTAGAATAGAACTAGAAAAGATTATACAGCAAAACGATGACTCAATAAAAGGAATAATAGACACACAAGACGATATAGAAACTATACATTCAGCTCAAGAATACCCAATTAACGGTTTAAAAATATTAGAAAATCGCATAAATGTAGCAGATAATCAAATTATATTTTCTTTAGACAAAACATATGACGTAGACATCAAGAAATTATTCAATAACAAAAAACAAAGACTAATAGTCACTATTGAAAGAGATAAATTAGATACACAATTACAGGAGTTCATAAAGGATTACATCACCCCCAAAGTTAGATACTATTGTATATGTGACGACAAAATCTTTAACGCCCTAAATAAAATCATCCAAAAAGATTTCGAAGTAAATACTTTAAACTTAATAAAAGTTAATAAAGAGGTAAAAGATATAGAGCAAATAGATGAACAGAATGAAATCGTTTACCTATACCACACAGGTAAAACAAACCATAGAGGAATCATGGAAACTTATAACAAATTAAAAGAAAAATACTATTGGCCAAAGATGATTAACACTATTACTGCCCTTATAAACAATTGTCAGACTTGTAAAGAATGCAAATATGATCGTAAACCTATTAAGCTCATAGATAATCTCACGGAAACACCTGAAAGACCTTTCGAAATTATAAACATAGACCTCCTGACCCTTGATGGACAATACTACCTGACAATCTACGACCAATTCTCTAAGTACGCACAAGCATATCCAGTCAAAACTAAAGAAAGTAAGACAATAGTAAAAACGCTAGAAACATTTATTAAAATCAAGATACCTCCACGGAAAATAATATGCGATCAAGGTTACGAGTTTAATAATATATCCCTAAAAACATTTTGTCATAATAACCAAATTGAACTACACTTAACGTCTGCTCAAAACCCGAAATGTAACGCGGTAGAAAGATTTCACTCCACGCTGATCGAACACCTACGAATAAAAACAAGAACACATAAGCTGAAATCTCTGAAAGAAACAGTTGATGATTATGTATTCGCGTACAATAATTCAATACAAACAATTACAAATATGACCCCGAACGAAGTACTGTACGGAAAAGACTACACAAATCTAAGACCAAAGGAAAGAATAAATAATCAATTGCAGGTTTACAAAGAAAGAAAACAAAAAGAGTTAGTACAAGTAAAGAACAAAATAAAACAAGAAAAACTCAAACGATTTAGAGAACCGCTAGAAAACAATAAAATTAATAAATTAAAGACATTAAATGAAGCATATCTAAAACAAAACCCCCGACTAATAACCAAATTCAAAAAACCCTTATACCTGAAATCCAAAATAAAGAATTATAACGATAAGTTCAAAACAATAAATACAAAAACGAAAAGCAGAGAACGAAAGGTAAAAATTGATGAGATCAAAATTTAACTGTTTCAGAACCTCACATGGGTTCGCCGAAATAAAAAACATCACAAGTAACCCCGGATTTCTATTGCATACAATTGGTAAGTGCTACCTAAAAGAAAGCGAACAATTACACTATTATTATAACGACATAAATCCAATATATACTGAATACACAAAATTAGAGCAACTCATCAATAATGAAGTCAAACAATTAACTAATGAAACATTTCTTATTGAAAATGGCAAAATTATAAATTTCATGTTCAAAGAACTCGAAACTAACATAATCAAATTATTCGGAAGAAGGAAGAAGAGAGGTTTGATAAATGGATTCGGATCTATAATAAAATCAATAACAGGTAATTTAGACGCTGCTGACGAAGAACGTTACAATACAATTTTAGAACAACTCAGTAGTAACCAAAAAGTATTACAGGCACAAACAAACGAAATTATCCGCCAACAACAAACTTTGACCGATAAATTTAACAAAGAATTACAAACTGTAAGACTAGACGAAAATAAACTACGAACGACAATTAACGAAGTAATTGTAATAATGAAACAGGACAAAAGTTGGAAAGCGCTTATGCACACTGAAATCCAAATTAATAAAATTTTAATATATATTCAAAGACTCAAAAGCATAGTAGACAATGTCATAAAATCCTTAGAATTCTGCTCTTTAAATCAATTAGACATAACCATAATAGATCCCAGTAGTCTCCAAAACATTACACAAAACCCAAATATACTACAAACACTCGAAACGGTATATGTTACTTGTACACTACAAAATAATAAGATACACATCTTATTAGCGGTCCCAAATTACACAAAAAACTTATACCCAATTCAACAATTTACTCCAGTACCATATTACGATTTATCATACAAACAATTAGCAGAGGAAAACAATATGATTACTAGCTATAATAACATATATATATCCATACGTAAATTTATAAATAATAAATATTGTATAACAAATTATAACCCTATTAGCAATTGTATTAATAACATACTAAACAAACAAATATATGATGATTGTCTAAGCCAAGAGATTGCAACAAAAAATTACATTTCACAAATACCATTTACAAATAAAGTAATTATATTTTCCCCAAATCCCCAAAATTTAGAGTTTAATTGCGGAGACAACTACAAATATAAACAAGTACAGGGTATCTTCATCAATGAACAAGATATCTGCACTATAAAAAATTGGCAATTCCAAAAGTACGAACCATTATATCAAGAATACATTTTCGACACTATAAAAGAAATAGAAATTAAACAAATACCAGAAATAAATAAATTGAATAGAGTCAAGTTAAATATTACACACCTAGACCAAATCAAATCTATAAAAAGGATTGACAATCACCATGTACCTATATTATATATTATTTTAAGTATTATAAGTATCATTATTATACTCATATTATGTAAAAAGAGAATATATACTCGTATTTTAGAATATAAGCAGAAGAAAATTGTGAACCAAGAAAAGATAGACTTAGAATTGAATCCTCTGAAATAATGTCATTTCTTGAAGGAGAGGAGTTATGATTCACTACCATCACAAATGCCATCATTTCTTATCAAATTTGTTTATGATAAACTTAGTATATAAACTAGTGTATAGTTAGGCATAAGGGTTATTTGTATCACTTTCTACAAGCTGTTATTATGTTCAACAAATCTGTTTAAATAAAGACTTGAAGTTAGAAAATAAAAATTAATTTTTTTTGAAAAACTTCGATTCCAAAATCAAAATTTATATATATATAAATTATATTATTAAACTTTTTATTATTGTTTTAAAAAAGTTTATTGTTAAGATTATTATGATTATAGAGCGTGATTTCAGGTTGAGAGCTGCCTTAAGACTAACTATTCTACGACTATCTGTCTTACACTTTACCTTGTGGAAAGTTTATAACTTTGCCCTTAGTCAGCAATCCTAAGAGTAGTTGTGTTTCATAATTCCTCCCCGACAAGTTTAAACTTTACACAAGTTTCACAAATTTTATTATTTCTTAATTGCTTAAATTTAGGTTTGTTATAATTATATTAAATATTATTACAACAAGTATAATATAAATTATATATTAATGATGAGTGTTACTTCCGTGATTTTGAATCTCTTTTATTTTTTGTAATTGTAGGAGTGAAATATTTAAATTTTTAATGATTTTTAGGTTGATTTTATTTCATTTTGTATCAAAGTTTTGGAGTTGATCATTACTTAATTCTAGTTCTTTATAAGCTGTAAAAATTCCATTAAATGTCCATTGATTTACATTACAATTTCCATCGTTGATAAGTCTAAAGATTCCTTGGAAGTTTTCTTTATATTTTATTTCTAATTCTTGGTTAACTGTGGAAGTGATTATAATAGTATCGGTACCTATTTAGAATTTGTATTACAATTTTTTTTGTGTATTTTCAATTATTTCACAGTCATCATTATTTTCGCTTATCCCTTAGTTAGGCGCGCGGGGTGCCCACGATCCCAAGCGTTTTGCATTTCACTGTATCTTGTGTATATAACCCATTATACGTCTGTGAATTTAGGTAATCTTATAGAAGTTTGACAGTGTAGAATTGCACCTTTCAATTTTGGTCATTGATTATTAGTTTTTTTTCCCAAAAAAATAATATTCACATTTGCACCCCACGCGACCAGTTGTGTGACTTCGACGAGGTAAGTTATTTTCATTCATCAGTACAGCATAGCTAGTTAATAGGTGGACACTAACTAGACTTTGTTGGTTTTTTTGATTACTACCTCTAGTTAGTGTCCAACTATTAACTAGCTACGCTGTACTGATGAGCTCTAATAAGAGCGAAACACGTGTCTACAGCTGCCTGAGCGATAACCCTAGGAAAAAATAATTGTTTACAAATTTTCAGCTCTAGAAATATTATTATTTACGTATAGTAATAATGGTCCAATTTATTAGCAAATAAAAAAGCCTACATTAAAAAAAAGTAAAACATAGTACTCAATACCAATAAAATAAAATTCGAATATTAAAAATATAATTTGAGCGCGAAAAAAATGTGATGCACAGTAAAATTGAACAAAGAATAAAATAAAATTTAAACTTTGTATAAATACACTGCACATTAAAATAGGGTAGTTGCACGCTAGGCAAACTAGCAGTAAAAAATTTCTAAACATATTTTAACCCTGCGTAGGTCGCGTGATGTTGTGGAACATAACGGGAGGCAGGGTATCTCACAGATGTATGAACTTAAAAAGGATATTCCGAGGAATATTCTGTTGAAATATTGTCATATTAATGAAAAAAAAAAAAAAAACAACTATAAAATACTTTTATTGAAATAGAAAAAGTTAACATAAATTTATAAATTCTCAAAAGACCTGCTAGATACAAAAGTACAAAGAAAGCTCTCGTTTCGATTAAATCAGTCAATTTTACATCCCTTTCACGACTATAATTCGGCTGTCTGCCTGTATATTCACTTCCATGAATCGACAATAGTTTTTATACAATTGGCTGGCCCAACTACTTCCGGTAATCTTTTAAGGATGGTATGCGGAATTCATTTTTTGGCTTTCGTAGGTACGAATTTTTCCCATTTTGTAGTCTTTCCCTGTAAAGGTATATACTAAATAGTTGTCTTCATTGAACTCATCCTCATTACCACTTTCTGTGTCGGGTGAAGAATTTCATTTTGGATTACGTCATCTTCATCACAATCACTTTCGTCCAGAATTTCACTGTTTATAAGTTCCTCATTCTCCTGAAACGCAAACTTTGTCAAATATTCTACATCATAGGGGTTTGTAAAATCAAATACTTTTTAGAATCGATATTTACAGACCACATATAGTCTCATACACTTATAACGAAAAGGTCGCGCATTATCTGTCAGATGTAAATACAACAAGGAGTTTAGAAACAGCTATTTTATGGGTCTCACCACCGCGGTATTCCAACGTTAACCACATGGACACGTAGAAGAAAGACATATTGCAAGATAGCTAGACGCACAGCGCAAGATTCGAAGAATCAAAGATGTAATTAGAAAACATATACGTCATACATCTGTGACATTATATTTGTTATTGATACCTTTTTAAACCTGCATAGAATTAAGAAAAAATATTTGTATCTAAATTTAATTTAATATTAGACAGTTTGAATTGTTCGAAATGATAAAAAACAAATGATACATCAGGGAAAAATATTTCCTCAAACAAAGAAGGTACAACTATCAAAGCAAAAAAATAATTTATTAAATTTGAAAAATTAATAATCTTGATAATATTTAACATCATTGTAAAATTAATTTAAATTACTTGCAGCTAAGATGGGTACCACTGGCGTAATGTGGTTAAATGCTTAATTTTGCAAGATTCATTCTAAATAGTCGTTTTCTGGGATTTTAAAGTGAATTAATTCTTAGAAATAGAGAGTAGTAGACGATAAAAGGTGGTGCTTTAATATAATTGTTATATTTATAGTACATACAAGTTACACAAATTTATAATTATTTGACAAGATGACAAGCACACAATTGTCTTGTTTTTTCTAGTACTTCCTTAGTGACACCTTTTTCCGGCATAGTGTTCCCAACATTAGGACATGACACCTCTCCACCGTCAGATAAAGTCATGACGTAGTCTTGCAGATAAGCTGGTAGCTTGCGAAGTCTACGTTGTCTATCTGGGGTTGCCTCTGGAGATGTCCTTACTTGTGGACTCTTGGTTGTTGTTGTTTTGTCATCACAACTTGCAGGAATATCAGGAGGAAGGTTGGCGGTACCAGAATCTTCTTGATTTTGTTGTGACTCTGGTATTACCCTTTTTCTTAATTGGTCGACGTGATGTTTATGTCGTTTCCCGTTTTCGTCTTCAACTTCGTACGAGATAGCACCTGTCTGTTCAACAACTTGAGCTGGAGTCCAAATATTCTTTTGAAGCGGAACCTTTACCCAAACATCGTCGTCTGGGTTAAATTGACGTGGTTCTCTTCGTGTTGTTATGGTTTCTTCCTGTCTCGCCTTCATTTCTTCATAGAAATTTGGGTGAAGTAGGTCCAAACATGTTTTCAATTTTCTATTTAATAGAATTTCAGCGGGGCTGCATCCGGTCACTGTGGAAGGCGTGGTGTGCTGACTTAACAGAAATCTTGCAAGCTTCACATCGTCTTCACCTTCACCTAGTCTTGGGAGGGTACGCTTTATCTCTTGAACCATCCAGTCGATGTGTAGACGACTCCATGGCTTGGTAGACCATTCCCATGGATGTACTGAAGCATGCGCTGGCATTCTGCAGATAGTTAGGCAGGCATTGCAGACCTTTACGGTCTTCTCGATGTCTTGATCGATGCGTGGCCACCAAACGTAGCTACGGGCGAGGGCTTTCATCCTTACCATTCCGACCTGGTTGGAATGTAATATTTGTAGGACTTGTTCTTTGCATCTTTCTTGTATGACTACCCTTCTCCCCCACAGGAGACAGCCTCTGTAAGTGGACAGTTCATACTTTCGTTGGACGTATGGTGCAAATATCTCTTCTAAATCTCGAGGCCATCCGATGTAGACATAATCTAGAACTCTTACTACACAGGATCCCTCGCTGTCAATTTAGCCAGTACATCAGCCTTCAATGGAACTTTGGGAAGGTTTTCCATCATTAGAACATCTTGTACGGCCTGATGTTGCTCTTTTGACTCTGCCATTCGGTCCGGAAATCTGCTTAGAGCATCTGCATTCCCTATTTCTTTCCCTGAAGCATGCTTTAAGTGATAATTATAATTACTTAGAAACAGTGACCAACGTGCCATACGCGGAGACACGAGTTCGGGTGTTGGTTTGTCTTCTTTTAATATCCCAAGCAGTGGCTTGTGATCTGTAGCAATCTCGAATTTCCGACCGTAAACGAAGTAATGAAATTTTCGCACAGCAGCGACGATTGCTAGTGCTTCACGATCGATCTGTGCGTAGTTTCGTTCAGTTTTATTTAACGTATGCGAGTAATATGCAATCGGAGCTTCTTGACCCGATGGTGACACGTGACACAGTACTGCACCGATTCCCCATGTAGATGCATCGCAAACTAACCGTCACGGTTTCTTCGCGTCGTAGTGTGCCATTAACGAGTCGGACGATAATAACGCTTTAAGACTAATAAACGCTTTATCGCGTACGCTATTCCATGACCACTCTACACTTTCATCTAAAAGTGTGTATAACGGTTCAGCTATTTCTGCTTTACCTTTTAAAAAATAATGATAAAAGTTCAGTAACCCGAGAAATGATTGAAGCTCGCGCTTACACCTTGGTTTTGGCGCATTTGTGATTGATTCCACTTTATTTGTACTAGGTCGTAAGCCATGTTTATCAATGTGATAATCTAAAAACTCTATACTGTCCGCAATGAAAATACACTTTTCTTTCTTTAATTTCAGTCCATCCGCGGCGAACCGTTGTAACACCAAACGTAAACGTTCGTTTAGTTCAGTTTCTGATCGCGCACACACTAGAATGTCATCGAAATACGGATACACACCTGGGATTCCTCGTAAACGGTTGTTTATCATTCTTTGGAAGATTTGTGGTGCTGTACTCACACCAAATTGCAAGCGATGAACACTGTATGTTTCGGTAGCTGTAATGATTGTCTGGGCTTTGGCTGACTCTTCATCCACTTGAAGCTGTAAATACGCTATAATCTAATTTCGCAAATACGGTAGCACCATTAAGATTCCTGACTATTTCAGTTACTGTCGGCATAGGATATGGATTCTTCCTTAATACTATATTATTAATACAATTATTTCCTTCTATGCCTTTTGTTTGACAATACTTCATATTGTTAGGTTCTTTTTAGTTATTCTTTCTACTAATATGTTTTTACTCTTTTTATTTACATAATGTGTAAGTGGATCTGTTAATTTGTACACATTTTTATGATGGATAAAAGGAATTGGGTATAATTGATAAAGAGGATAAGAGTTTTATGAAAGTTCTGGTTCTATTATCAACATGTGGATTTGTTGGTTCTCTAGTCTACAATATGTGGTTATCTTATCTACTTGTAACTGAATATCTTTGTTGCCTGTGATTTGAGTTAAATCATAGTAGTTTATAATAATGATATCTAATTTATTTAATGTACAAATTACTAACATTAGTTCAAAGGCATTGGCATCAAAATTTGATTTTATCTAATTTGAATTTTCGAATATGTCTTTTATTTTTTATTTCAACTTTTCCTAATATAGGGTTATAATTTTCTATTGTAACCTTTTTAAATATAGGTTTTTTATATTTATGCATTAGGCTATTGTTTTGTTTAACATAAACTTTTTCCTTTAATTTTAAAGGTAATTCGTTTTCTTTTGTCCTCTTTGTTTCATCTTTATTATTTTATTTGTTTCTGCTTTGTTGATAAAATAGTCATTTATTACTTCTTCTTCGGATCTTTGGTTTTGAAAATATTTGTTTTGTTCATTTTGTCCGAAAAGTATTTCGCAAGGATTCACTTTTGTTATCGAGTGTTTGGTATTATTGTATGCTGTGATTGCTTTATTTATATTATGTTGTAAGTCTTTATTTTTATTTTTTGAATGTAATATCCGAAGATGCTCTATTAATACAGAGTGAAATCTCTCTACAGCATTTGATTTTGTATTTGCTATGCTAATTAAGTGTAATTTTATATCGTGATTATTACAACAGTTTTTTTTTTTACTAAAGCATTATCAAATTCTGGGCCATGATCAGCGATAAAAATATTTGGTTTTTTATAAGTTTTTATGATTTCTTCGATTATTAACATTGTTTTTTTTTCTTTAAAATAATAAATAAAGCATCTTCTGTTAAATGATGGAGTCCGGAAAAACCTTGCTGAAATTTAGATAAAGGACATTCTTCTACAATATGTTGAATTGTTTCTTTTTCTGTTCCACATTCACAATTTGGACTATCACATATTTTGCAATAAAATAGCATATTTTTACATTTACCATGGCATGTACGAAGACTATTTAGTTTACACCAAATAGCCCTTGGTTGATTGTAAATATTGGTATTCCTTCAAATTCTGCTGATATTGTTACTAAAGAATATGTTGACAAAAGAATAATAAACATAGAGAACTATTTAAATTTTAGCTTTATTCTTAAAAAAAAAATAAAAATGATTTCATCTTTGATGCAAAATTAAAAAATATTGGTAATATTAAAACACCAATTGCTCCTAGTAATGCAGCTAACAAATTATATGTTGATAATAAACTAAATAATTTAGAAACAAAAATAAATAAACTATTAGAAGAAAAAATTAAACTATTTGAGAAAAAGTATAAAACAGAAGATGAATTGTTAACAGCTATAAAAACTTTACCACCAATTGATTCTAGTAATTCAGCTAACAAACTTTATGTTGTTAGTAAACTAAATAATTTAGAAACAAAAATAAATAAATTATTAGAAGAAAAAATTAAACCATTTGAGAAAAAGTTTAAAACAGAAGAAGAATTATTAACAGCTATAAAAACTTTAGAAAAAGTGGTATTTAAAAAATAAATAAAATAATAATGTAGAAGAACTCCATAAACCAGCTCGAAAAAACTATCCAAGACGTAGAGTAATAATAATTATTATTATTATTATTATTATTATTATTATTATTATTATTTCGAATGAAAGATAATACAATTTATAAATTAATACATAAATAAAATAGTTAATAAAACAAAACAAATTAAATATTTTTGATCTTAACTATCCAATTTAGTGCATCTTCTGTTAAATGATGGAGTCCGGAAAAACATTGCTGAAATTTAGATAAAGGACATTCTTCTACAATATGTTGAATTGTTTCTTTTTCTGTTCCCCATCCACAATTTGGACTATCACATATTTTACAATAAAATAGCATACTTTTACATTTACCATGGCATGTACGAAGACTATTTAGTTTACACCAAATAACCCTTGGTTGATTGTAAATATTGGTATTCCTTCAAATTCTGCTGATATTGTTACTAAAGAATATGTTGACAAAAAAATAATAGACATAGAGAACTATTTAAATTTTAGCTTTATTCTTAAAAAAAATAAATAAAAATGATTTCATCTTTGAGCAAAATTAAAAAATATTGGTAATATTAAAACACCAATTGCTCCTAGTAATGCAGCTAACAAATTATATGTTGATAATAAACTAAATAATTTAGAAACAAAAATAAATAAACTATTAGAAGAAAAAATTAAACTATTTGAGAAAAAGCATAAAACAGAAGATGAATTGTTAACAGCTATAAAAACTTTACCACCAATTGATTCTAGTAATTCAGCTAACAAACTTTATGTTGTTAGTAAACTAATAATTTAGAAACAAAAATAAATAAATTATTAGAAGAAAAAATTAAACCATTTGAGAAAAAGTTTAAAACAGAAGAAGAATTATTAACAGCTATAAAAACTTTAGAAAAAGTGGTATTTAAAAAAAAAATAATAATAATGTAGAAGAACTCCATAAACCAGCTCGAAAAAACCATCCAAGACATAGAGTAATAATAATTATTATTATTTAGAATGAAAGATAATACAATTTATAAATTAATACATAAATAAAATAGTTAATAAAACAAAACAAATTAAATATTTTTGATCTTAACTATCCAATTTAGTGCATCTTCTGTTAAATGATGGAGTCCGGAAAAACATTGCTGAAATTTATATAAAGGACATTCTTCTACAACATGTTGAATTGTTTCTTTTTCTGTTCCCCATCCACAATTTGGACTATCACATATTTTGCAATAAAACAGCATACTTTTACATTTACCATGGCATGTACGAAGACGATTTAGTTTACACCAAATAGCCCTTGGTTGATCTAAACCTGGAACTTCTTTTGTTGGATCTAAAATTAAATTTTTATTATGGATATCGGCTTTCTGTCAAGCAATTTTACATTGATGCAGAAAGGGGTACTCAGAAATAGTTCATTCCAGAAAGGTTTACGGGATTTTAGTCTATTGGTTGGTAAATTTTCTAAAACGGGAAAAAAGGAAAAACATATCCGGTAAATTTATTTTACCCTTATTCACTTATTGTCTCCGAATTGTTTCAAAATGCGTGTCCTGGACTAAAAACGTGTACTTAGAGTGTTTTACAGTAATTTGTATAACTACAATAACGAAGTTTGCCTGCGTAGGAAAGGGTACCACTGAAGAACTTCAAAAGCTTGTATACAATAAAATATAGTATGATCTGTCATAATGTGCCATAAGTCAGCATATTCATTATCACATAAGAAAAAACATGTGTCCCAAAGATTTTACTGAAAATTTTATTTTACACCGCAAAACGATTAATTCTGATGAAAAAACTATAATTCTCACATATTGTCTCCGAATTGCTTCAAAATGCGTTTTCTAGACGAAAAACTTATATTTAGAGTGTTTCACAATAATTTGTATAACTACAATACGGTAGGTTAAGTGCGTAGGAAAGACACCACGGAAGCCCTTCAAAAGCTTGTATACACTTAAATATAGTATAATCTGTCATATTCTGCCAAATTCCATTAACACATAAGAAAAAACACGTGTCCAAAAGATTTTACACAAAAATGTATTTTACACCGCAAAACGATGAATTCTGATGAAAAAACTGTTTTTCACATATTGTCTCCGAATTGCTTCAAAATGCGTTTTCTAGACAAAAAACGTTTGACTGCGTGGGAAAGGGCAACACGGAAGCCCTTCAAAACTTTGTATACACTAATATATAGTATACCCTGTCATATTCTTTCATAACACAGCATATTCCATTAACACATGAGAAAAAACATGTGTCCTAAAAATTTTACTATAAATTTATATTACACTGCAAAACTATTAATTCTGATGAAAGAACTATTTCTCACATATTGTCTGCGAATTGCTTCAAAATGCGTTGTCTAGACGAAAAACGTGTATTTAGAGTATTTCACAATAATTTGTATAACTACAATACGGTAGGTTGACTGCGTTGGAAAGGCACGGCGGAAGCCCTTTAAAAGCTTGTACACTTAAATATAATATACTCTGACATATTCTGCCATAGGTCAGCATATTCCATTAACACATAAGAAAAAACATGTGTCCCAAAGATTTTACTCAAAAATTAATTTTACTCCGCAAATCGATGAATTCTGATGAAAAAATTATTTTTCACATATTTTCTACGAATTGCTTTAAAATGCTTTTTCTAGACGAAATACGCGTATTCAGAGTGTTTTACAGTAATTTGTATAACTCCAATACGGTGGTTTGACTGCGTAGGAAAGGGCACCACGGACACCTTTCATAAGCTTGTATACACTAAAATATAATATAGTCTGTAATTTTCTGCCATAAGTCAGCATATTTCATTAACACATAAGAAAAAACATGTGTCCCAAAGATTTTACTCAAAAATTAATTCTACTCCGCAAATCGATGAATTCTGATGAAAAAATTATTTTTCACATATTGTTTCCGAAATATTTCAAAATGCGTTTTCTAGTCAAAATACGTGTATATAGAGTGTTTTACAGTAATATATATATAACTACAATACGGTAGTTTGACTGCGTAGTAAAGGGCACTACAGATGCCCTTCAAAAGTTTGTATACAATAAAATAGTATAATCTGTAATATTATGCTATAAGTCTTAACATTTAAGAAAAAACATGTGTAACATAAACTTTACTAAAAATTTTTTTACACAGCAAAACGATGAATTATGATGGAAAAGCTATTTTTCACATATTGTCTCCGAATTGTATCAAAATGCGTTTTCTAGACAAAACTGTATATTTAGAGTGTTTTACAGTAATTTGTATAACTACAATACGGTAGTTTGACTGCGTAAGGGCACCAAGGAAGCAAAACAAAAGCTTGTATGCACTAAAATCTAGTACACCTTGTTATATTCTGCCATAACACAGCATATTCCATAAACACATGTGTCCCAAAGGTTTTACTCAAAAATTTATTTTACACCGCAAAACGATGAATTCTGAGGAAAAAACTATTTTTCACATATTGTGTCCGAATTGCTTGAAAATGCGTTTTCTAGACCAAAAACGTGTATTTAGAGTGTTTTAAAATAATTTGTATAACTTCAATACGGTCGTATAACTGGGTTGGAAAGTGCTCCTCGGAAGCCCTTCAAAAGCTTGCATACACTAAAATATAGTATAATCTGTCATATTCTGCCGTAAGTCAGCATATTCCATTAACACATAAGAAAAAACATATGTGTTCCAAAGATTTTACTCAAAAATATATTTTACACCGCAAAACGATGAATTCTGATGAAAAAACTATTTTTCACATATTGTGTCCGAATTGCTTAAAAATGCGTTTTCTATACAAAAACTTGTATTTAGAGTGTTTTACAGTAATTTGTATAACTCCAATACGGTAGTTTGACTGCGTAGGAAAGAGCACCACGGGAGCCCTTCATAAGCTTGTATACACCTAAATATAATATAATCTGTCATATTCTGCCATCAGTCAGCATATTTCATTAACATATAAGAAAAAAACATGTGTCCCAAAGATTTTACTCAAAATATTTATTTTGCACCGCAAAACGATGAATTCGGATGAAAAAACTATTTTTCACATATTGCTACCGTATTACTTCAAAATGCATTTCCAAACGAAAAACGTGTATTTAGAGTGTTTTACAGTAATTTGTATAACTACAATACCGTAAAACTCAATTTCTGGAATGACATTATCTTTATTGAAAACACAAAATTGTTTCACAACGTTTCGGTCCTTAGGGGAACTGATACTAGTATCTTCAAAAGCTTGTATGCACTAAAATATAGTATAACCTGTCATATTCTGCCATAAGCCAGCTTATTCCATTAACACATAAGAAGAAACATGTGTCCTAAAGATTTTACTCAAAAATTTATTTTACACCGCAAAACAATGAATTCTGATGAAAGAACTATTTTTCACATTTAGTCTCCCAATTGCTTGAAAATGCGTTTTCTAGACGATAAACGTGTATGTAGAGTGTTTTGCAGTAATATGTATAACGACAGTACGGTTGTTTGATTGCGTAGTAAATGGCACCACAGAAGCCCTTCAAAAGCTTGTATACAATAAAATATAGTACATTCTGTCAAACTCTTCCATAAGTCAGCATATTTCATTAACACATAAGAAAAAATATGTGTCCAAAAATTTTAGTCAAAAATTTATATTACACCACAAAACTATGAATTCTGATGAAAAAATATTTTTTACATGTTTCCGAATTGCTTCAAAATGCGTTTTCTAAACGAAAAACGTGTATTTAGAGTGGTTTTCAGTAATTTTTTTTTTACTACAATACAATAGTTTGACTGCGTAGGAAAGGGACACACGGTAGCCCTCCAAAAGCTTTTATAAACTAATATATAGTATAATCTGTCATATTCTGCCATAAGTCAGCATATTCCATGAACACATAAGAAAAAATATGTGTCCCAAAGATTTTACTCAAAAATTTATTTTACACCGCAAATCGATGAATTCTGATGAAAAACTATTTTTCACTTATTGTCTCCGAAATGTTTCAAAATGCGTTTTTTACACGAAAAACGTGTATTTAGAGTGTTACAAAATAATTTGTATAACTACAATACTGTAGGTTGACTGCGTAGGAAAGGCACAACGGAAGCCCTTCAAAAGCTTAGTATACACTTAAATATAGTATATAATCTGTCATATTCTGCCATAAGTCAGCATATTCCTTTACCATATAAGAAAAAACATGTGCTTAAAGATTTTACTCAAAAATTTATTTTACTCCGCAAAACGATGAATTCTGATGAAAAAACTATTTTTCACATATTTTCTCCGAATTGCGTCAAATGCGTTTTCAAAACGAAAAACGTGTATTTTGAGTGTTTTACAGAAATTTGTATAACTACAATACGGTAGTTTGACTGCGTAGGAAAGGGCACTACGTACTCCTTTCAAAAGCTTGTATACACTAAAATATAGTATAATATAGTATAGTATAAAAAATATGTGTGCCAAAGATTTTACACAAAAATTTATATTACACCGCAAAACGATGAATTCTGATGAACAAACTATTTTTCACATATTGTCTCCGAATTCGAAACACCTGTATTTAGAGTGTTTTACAGTAGTTTGTATAACTACAATACGGTAATTCGGCTGCGTAGGAAAGGTCTCTACGGAAGCCCTTTAAAACCTTTTATACACTAAAATATAGTATAATCTGTCATTAATAGCTATAATTCAGCAAATTCCATTAACACATAAGAAAAAACATTTGTTCCAGAGATTTTACCCAAAAATTTATTTTACACCGCAAAACCATGAATTCTGATGAAAAAACAATTTTTCAAATATTGTCTCCGTATTGCTTCAAAATGCGTTTTCTAGACGAAAACCGTGTATTTAGAGTGTTGTATTCACTAATATATAGTATAAATTGTCGTATTCTGCCATAAGTCAGCATATTCCATTAACACATAAGGCAAAACATGTGTCACAAAGATGTTACTCAAAAATTTATTTTACACCGCAAAACGGTGAATTCTGATGAAGAAACTATTTTTCACATATTGTCTCCGAATTGCTTCAAAATGCGTTTTCTAGACCAAAAACGTGTATTTACAATGTTTTACAGTAACTTGTATAACTACAATACATTAGTATCACTGCGTAGGAAAGGGCTCCACGGAAGCCCTTCAAAAGCTTGTAAGCACTTAAATATAGTATAATCTGTCATATTCTACCATAGGTCAGAATATTCCATTAACAAATAAGAAAAAACATGTATCCCAAAGATTTTACTCAAAAATTTATTTTACACCGCAAAACGATGAATTCTGATGAAAAACCTATGTTTCACATAATGTCTCCGATTTGCTTCAAAATGCGTCTTCTAGACGAAAAACGTGTATTTAGAGTATCTTACAGTAATTTGTATAACTACAATACGGTAGTTTGTTTGCGTAGAAAAAGGCACTAAGGAAGCTCTTCAAAACCTTGTATACTCTAAAATTTAGTATAATTTGTCATTAACAGCCATAAGTCAGCATATTCCATTAACACATAAGAAAAAACATGTGTCCCACAGATTTTACTCAAAAATTTATTTTACTCCTCAAAACCTTGAATTCTGATGAAAAAACTATTTTTCACATATTGTCTCCGAATTGTTTCAAAATGCGTTCTCTAGACGAAAAACGTTTATTTGAAGTGTTTTTCAGTAATTTGTATAACTACAATACGGTAGTTTGACTGCGCAGGACAACGGAAGCCCTTCAAATGCAGGTATACATTAAAATATAGTATAATTTGTCAAATTCTGCTTTAAGTCGGCATATTCAATTAATGGAACGTTTTTCGTCTAGAAAAAGCATTTTGAAGCAATAGGCACAAAATTGCAATTTGCTCGAGCGCCTCTAACGGCAAAGCATAGAAATCAAGGTTGCTATGGTTACCCCCGTCCAAACAAAGTCCTGTCATCAGCCGTAGATTCTACACTCTAGCCATCGTTTTAATTGAATAATCGAATGATCTTCAATATTATCAAACAAAAAAGTTTCCCCAGACACATCTTCTGGTTTTAAAATCATTTTTATTAAACACAACGTACAAATCACAACAAAGAATTAGGTTTAACACTGAATAACAGATGCGAACACAATGGCAGATAGGAACAGGGAATGGGACGCAAGACAACGAGGGGAGGTTTGTTTGGATGCATGATCTTCTATCTCTCTCTTGCAGTGACGTCAATTTTGTAAGTGTGTATTCGAAGACAATGAGTGAAAAATAATTTTTCATCAGAATTCATCGATTTGCAGTGTAAAATAAATTTTTGAGTTAAATCTTTGGAACACATGTGATTTCTTCTGTGTTAATGGAATATGCTGACTAATTGCAGAATATGACAGATTATACTATATTTTAATATATTCCAGCTTTTAAAGGGCTTCCGTTGTCCTGCGCAGTCAAACTACCGTATTGTAGTTATACAAATTATTGTAAAACACTCTAAATACCCGTTTTTCGTCTGGATAACGCATTTTGAAGCAATTCGGAGACAATATGTGATAAATAGTTTTTTCATAAGAATACATCGTGTTACTGTGTAATATCAATATTTGGGTAAAATCTTTGGGACACACGTTTTTCCTCATGTGTTAATGGAATATGCTGACTTATGGCAGAGTATGATAGAATATACTATACTTTAGGGTTAGTGTACACAAGGTTTTGAAAATCTTCCGTTGTGCCCTTTCCTACGCAGTCAAAATACCGTATTGTAGTTATACAAATTACTGTAAACACTCTAAATCCACGTTTGTAGTCTAGAAAACGCTTTTTGAATCAATTCGGAGACAATATAGGAAAAATAGTATTTTTTTAACAGAATTCATCGTTTTGCGGTGTAAAATAAATTTTTGAGTAAAATTTTTAGGACACTAATTTTTTCTTATGTGTTAGTGGAATATGCTGACTTATGGCAAAATATGACAAATAAACTACATTTTTGTGTATACAAGATTTTGAAGGGCTTCCGTGGTATCCATTCCTACTCAGTCATACCACTGAATTGTTGATATTCAAATTACTATAAAACACTCTAAATACTGTTTTATTTGTGTAGAAATCGCATTTTGAAGCAGTTCGGAGACAATACGTGAAAAAAAATAGTTTTTTCATCAGAATGGTCGTTTTGCGGTGTATAATAAATTATTGTGTAAAATCTTTGGACACATGTTTTTTCTCATGTGTTAATGGAATAAGCTGACCTATGGCAGATTATGACAGATTATACTATATTTTAGTGTATACAATATTTTGAAGGGCTTCCGTGGTGCCCTGTCTTACGCAGTAAAACTACTCTAGAAAACGCATTTTGAAGCAATTCGGAGACAATATGTGAAAAATCGTATTTTTCTTTAGAAGTCACCGTTTTGCAGTGTAAAATAAATTTTTGAGTAAAATCTTTGGGACACATATTTTTTTTTATGTTTTAGTGGAATATGCTGACTTATGACAGGATATGACATATAAACTATATTTTTGTGTATACAAGATTTTGAAGGGCTTTCGTGGTGTCCTTTACTACTCAGTCATACTACTGTATTGTTGATATACAAATTACTATAAAACACTCTAAATACTGTTTTTTTTGTGTTGAAATCGCATTTTGAAGCAGTTCGGAGACAATACGTGAAAAATAGTTTTTTAATCAGAATGGTCGTTTTGCGTTGTAAAATAAATTATTGAGTTAATTCTTTCGGACACGTGTTTTTTCTTATGTGTTAATGGAATATGCTGACTTATGGGAGAATATGACAGATTATACTATATTTTAGTGTATACAAGCTTTTGAAAGGCTTCCGTGGTGCCCTATCCAACCCAGTGATACAACCGTATTGAAGTTGTAAAAATTACTTTAAAATACTCTAAATACACGTTTTTCGTCTAGAAAACGCATTTTGAAGCAATTCGAAGACTATATGTGAAAAATAGTTTTTTCATCAGAATTCATCGTTGTGCGGTGTAAAATACATTTTTGAGTAAAATATTTTGGAGACGTGTTATTTCTTATGTGTTAATGGAATATGCCGACTTATGGCAGATTATGACAGATTATACTTTATTTTAGTGTATACAAGCTTTTGAAGGGCTTCCGTGATGCCCTTTCCAACCCAGTTATACGACCGTATTTAGGTTATACAAATTACTTTTAAAACACTCTAAATACACGTTTTTCGTCTAGAAAACTCATTTTGATGCAATTAGTAGACAATATGTGAAAAATAGTTTTTTCATCAGAATGCATCGTTTTGAGGTGTACAATACATTTTTGAGTAAAATCTTTTGGACCCGTGTTTTTTTCTTATGAGCTAATGGAATATGCTGACTTATGGCAGAATATGACAGATTATACCATATTTTAGTGTATACAAGCTTTTGAAGGGCTTCCGTTGTGCCCTTTCCAACCCAGTTATGCAAAATACTTTGAAACACTCTAAATACACGATTTTCGTCTAGTAAACGCATTTTGAAGCAATTCGGAGGCAATATATGAAAAATAGTTTTTTCACCAGAATTCATCATTTTGCTGTGTAAAATAAATTTTTGATTAAAATCTTTGGGACACATATTTTTTCTTATGTTTTAGTGGAATATGCTGACTTATGGCAGCATATGACAGGTTATACTACATTTTAGTGTATACAAGCTTTTGAAGGGCTTCCGTTGTGCCCTTTGCAACCCAGTTATACGACCTTATTGAAGTTATACAAATTACTATAAAACACTCTAAATACACGTTTTTCGTCTAGAGAACGCATTTTGAAGCAATTCGGAGACCATATGTGAAAAATATTTTTTTTATCTGAATTCATCGTTTTGCGGTGTAAAATAAATATTTTAGTAAAATCTTTTGGACACGTGTTTTGACAGGTTTATAGTAGTGTAGATAGGTGCGTTCTGGCTCACTAGATAACAATCTTAGATTTAAAAGATAAGCGAGATTTTAAAGATAAGAAAAATTCAAGATGACTGTTGTTATTAGTTTGTTGTTTTGTTGCTAGATGGCAGTGACAACAGTGTTGCCAACTGTATTAAATAAGGCTAGTTAATTTGTTTGCCGCAAGATGGCGCTGATAAAGTGTTGCCAACTGAATTGAATAAATTTAGGTAATTTGTTTGCCGCAAGATGACTCTAACAGAAGTGTTGCCAACTGTATTAAAAATAAATAATTTAAAAATATTTAAAGACATTCTTGAAAAAATCGTAAGATGTTGGTGCACCATCTTAAGATTTGATAATAACGTCTTGGAACATCTTGAGATTTTGATAAGAAACATCTTAAGATTTGATAAGAACGTCTTGTAAAACATCTTAAGATTTTAATAAGAAATATGTTTTTTAAGACAAATGGCGTGTAGTATATATGTCGAGTGAGGTATCTTTTTCCACTAACTCAAATATGTAGATTACGATGGTGGTGTTATTTTCACGATTTTATTTAATATTTTGGAAATTTTAATTTTATTTTATTGCAAAAGAGACGTGTAGTACCTATATATGTCAAGTGAGGCATCTTTTCCCACTAAATCAAACATGTAGAATACGATGGCGGTGTTTGTGTAGATTTTTGTTGTTGTTTTGGTTCTTTTTGTTGTTGCTTATTTATTTTTGTTGTTTAGAATATTGCAGTATAATGTGTTATGAGAATATTATCGCAAGTACACTTCCGCATTAATTTGATATTATTTTTATCTACTTAATGTGGAATTTTTTTTTGCTTTGTGTGATTATATACTTAGTTTGACACAAGCTGCAGAATAAAACAACATGGAATTTGAAATTAACTATTAATTAATTACAATATGTAATATTATTTTACAATAATATTTTATTTTTGTTTAGTGTTAAAGGTTTTAAGTAAATGCTTATTCCACGTCACAATTGTATTGGGTGTAAGTAACTGTACTACAGTGTAAATATTAATGTGTAATTTATATATACATATATGTGTTATAGTTAACGGATATTAAAGAATTTCACCTGAGTAATCCGGAGGAGGGTTCCTCTTTAATTTATAGAGGTTATATAGACGGGTTGGTGTACCCCTTAGAATTGTACCGCCATGAAAGAAAAATATATGTTTTATTTATTTAAATAAATGTAAGTACTTTTGCTATAGTTAAAATATTAAATAAGTAATTTATTTATATATTTGTTACAGATTATATATATATATATATATATATATATATATATATATATATATATATTTATATATAAAATATAATATATGAATGTACGTATATATATAAAAAATTGTACATTAATAAAAATTATGGTATTGTTGTTGTGTTTATTTATAATTTTCCTTAATATTTCTTTTTTTGTTTTTAATAGTTACAAGGTTAATAATTACTTTTTGCTGCTATAAGGTTATTTTTTTATGTAATTTGGTATTTACAATATTATATTTACTTTTGTGGTATTAAAAATAAAATTTTAAAAGGTAAGGTTAATTTTGTTTTACTTAAAATAAATATATTATTGTTTATAAATATAAACATAATATTAGTTATGCAACCAACATTACGTATATGTATATTATTACATACATAAAAAACCACAATAAATTATATCAACATAACGTATATGTATAATGTTATTACATATATATATACAGGGTGTCTCAGGACGAGCTTACGCTATCTATATTTTAAATACTATTTAATATAATTTAACGAAATTTGGTATCTAGGGGGTTATCCAACATGCCCGTTTTAACTAAAATATTTTCAAAGCAGTAGCACTTCCGGTTTGACCGGAAAATTGACCTCAACTTTCTTATTTTAAATAGAATACGCTATATTTTATTTTACCACTGAATGCAGCGGAAAATTTTTACATATGAAGCAATAAAAACATTTTACTCATGATCAACTACTTCCGGCGTTATTCAACTTTTTTTGATTTTTTGTCTGAAATCCGGCACATTTTCAAAACTCTGTATATCGGGAACGAGATCGAATTTTTATAATCTGAAAAAAGCCTTTTATAAAGGAGACTTTAAGCTACATTATCCATAGAAGAATCCTCGATTATTTATAAAAATGTGACGGGTACGTTACACCAAAATTACAGTTGACAAACTTCAAAAAAGACAATTTTTTTAAATGGAACCCCCCCGTTTTTTATTACAAAAATGTATTCTACGGCAAAAATAAGGGTACTTTATGTAACATGTCCTATGTTGAAAGTTGATAGAATTTCAGTAAATTAGAAAAACATGTAATCTGTGTATAATTATTTTATTAATACGGATAAGTAAGCCATGGAAAAACAATGTTTGTTTTTACAAACTCATCTACTTGATTTCTAAGATAATTTACCGTTGGATCAAAGGAATTTAATATGGTACCAGCATGATGGTGCTCCACCCCGCCATAGAATAAATACTTTTTTGGAAACAATTTTTGAAGATAGGTGGCTGGCAAAATAATGGACCACATAGGTGGCCTCCTCGTTCACCCGATTTAACTCCACTTGATTTTTTTGTTTGGGGTTACATTAAAAACGGCGTCTATGAAAAACCTTTAACTACTAAAGAAGATTGCCAACATAGGGGTACGAACAGCATTTAACAACATGTCTCCTCGGATGATAAAAAAATGCTACACAAGAAGAAGTATTGAATAGAGTAACAATGTGCTTACATATGAATGGGGGACAGTTTGAATATGTATTAAATTAATCATAGTTTTTGTATTTAGAATTTATTTGTTTTTTCCATGGCTTACTTATCCGTATTAATAAAATAATTATACACAGTTTACAGGTTTTTTCGAATTTACTGAAATTTTATCAACTTTCAACATAGGAAATATTACATAAAGTACCCTTATTTTTTGCCGTAAAATACATTTTTGTAATAAAAAACGGGGGGGTTCTATTTAAAAAAATTGTTTTTTTTTTGAAGTTTGTCAACTGTAATTTTGGTGTAACGTACCCGTCACATTTTTATAAATAATCGAGGATTCTTCTATGGATAATGTAGCTTAAAGTCTCCTTTATAAAAGGCTTTTTTCAGATTATAAAAATTCGATCTCGTTCCCGATATACAGAGTTTTGAAAATGTGCCGGATTTCAGACAAAAAATCAAAAAAAGTTGAATAACGCCGGAAGTAGTTGATCATGAGTAAAATGTTTTTATTGCTTCATATGTAAAATTTTCCGCTGCATTCAAATGGTAAAATAAAATATAGCGTATTCCATTTAAAATAAGAAAGTTGAGGTCAATTTCCGGTCAAACCGGAAGTGCTACTGCTTTGAAAATATTTTAGTTAAAACGGGGCATGTTGGATAACCCCTAGATACCAAATTTCGTTAAATTATATTAAATAGTATTTAAAATATAGATAGCGTAAGCTCGTCCTGAGACACCCTGTATATATATATATATATATATATATATATATATATAAACAATAATAAATTTAATTAGTTATGCAACCAATATACGTTTATCATTGTAACAAAGTATTAAATATATTATATATATATATATATATATATATATATATATATATTTCCGCATTGTTTTGATATTATTTTTATCAAATTATTTCGGATTTTTTTTGCTTTGTGTGATTATATACTTAGTTTGAAACAAGCAGTAAATAGAATTGTTTGAAAAGTATATAAGTATATAAAACTATATTATTAATATAAATAATTATATTTTTTGTTTGTTTTAGTGTTGAAAATTAGATGAATTATGTATCCATGTAGATACTGCTTAAAACGTTTTTAAACAAAAAATATTATATGAAAAAACATGAACTAACCCTGTCGTTTCAAGCCTAGAAATATAAATAAATAAATAAATATATATATATATATATATATAAATAATATATAACTTTTATTTTTTAGGTAAAATTCATAAGTATATATATATATATATATATATATATATATATATGCTTAAATATTACATTATATTTTTTGTTTAATTGTTACAGAAATTACATATTGTAGAAGAATACCAATAATATAACTGATTAAAACATAAAGAACAATAGTTATTATCTTCATCACATAAGAAATAGTACATATCATTGTTATTTTTAATTAAATGATTTTCCTTTATTCTAGTATAGTATAAATTATTTGATTATAAAGAGTTAATTTCATATAATGTTGTATACATTATTACATTTTCATTATTAGCAAACAATGTTTGTGAACAATTTTCACAAACATGTGATATACTCCAGTGATTTTCTTCTAGTGGTAATATCCAACTTCTATATTTTATTATTATATGGTTCTCATTGTTGAAACAATATGGTAATATATCACTAATGTTTAAACTTTGTACAAATAAATAATTTATATTATTATAATCAAGTATTATATTACTTTCTTCTTCTGATGATGATGATGATGAATCTTTCCACCCTAATTCAATTTCATTGTTTAAATTTGCTGTTAAATCTACTTCTTCAAAGTTTGGAATTATGTTTATAAATTCATTTTGATTAATATTATATTTAAAATTATTATTAGTACCAACATTTGGACTCATTTTTGAATTTTATTTTTCACACTTTTATTTTTAAATTGTATTAGAAAATTTAACATTAATTAAAGTTCCATTTTTTTCTATATAAAAATATAGTTCGGTTATTTCTTTGATTTTTTCCTTTGTTAGTGTGTTAAACACCGTAGGGAAAAACACTTGGAACTCCTTCGTTGATACTACCAGCCTAGCACCATATTTTGTACTGACGATTTTACCAGATTCTATCTTATATTTAACATTTTCTTCCAATTCCGTAATGTGGGTAGTTGGCAGCTGGTAATCAGCTGACCACAACTGATTAAAATAGTCTAAATTAGCCATTTTTTCTAAATAAAAATATATAAAAAAAATTAATTTTTTAATTTTAATGAAAATAATAAAATTATACTTACAGCTTTTTAAAACTTTTAAAACTTAAAATAAACTGCTTTTAATAAAAGCAAACTAGTTAATGATTCATAGAAAGATGTCAACGTATTTATATGAAATAAAATGGTGATAACAAAAAAGAAATGTTTTTTCCTTGTTACAAAAATACAATAATCACATTAGATATGAACATCCTTTTTTGTACTGATTAAATAATTATCATAACTTATGCAGATATGAACATCCTTCTTCTAATTTGAAACTTGTGCAAGATAATAATACAATGTAGATATCAACATCCTTTTTCCTTTTTAATAATACAATGTAGATATCAACATTCTTTTTCCTTTTTAATAATAAAATGTAGATATCAACATCCTTTTTCCTATTTATACAGATTAGTAATTTTATTTTTATATTTATCTTTTCAATGTAAAAAACCTGTTATCAACATCCTGTTATTGATAAAATTTTATATAAATACTTTTATAAGAAATATGATAAATCATTGTGTGATTGGTGTGTTTTAAGTAACAATATATATAACAAAAAAAACAAAATAAATTAAAAAAAAAAAATGGTTGTTTGGGAAGATAGTAATTCATCTTTTAAAAATCGTGTGTATTGCGGCAAAATTATTAATAATGAAAATATATTAGATCCTGAATTATTTTTAAACGAATGTTTATTTTTATTACTGGAAAAAGTTGGAGAATTTATTTACACTTATAAATCTCCTGTAAAAATTAATGGTGAATTAAAGTGTGAATATGTGTTACAAAAAAATAATATTAATACAATTTGTGAAATATATCACAATTCAAAAATGATGCCTGTAACTTTGAGTGATGATTTTACGGATTTGTTTTCTGATAATATAAAACAACCTATATTAACTAAAATGTCAGAATTTCAAGAGCGAGACAGTGGAAAAGCGTTAAGTAGAATTATAAATTTAAAAGTATGTTAATAAAATTTATATTAATAACATTTTTAAGTGTTTTTTTTTTTTAGGTTAATATTAATAAATTTGATGCTACAAATAGTGGTGGATCAACATATATAGATCTTCCAAAAAATATTGCAGATAAAAAAGCTGTTATAAATATTAAAAACAATGACGAGAAATGCTTTGTATGGTCATTACTATCCACAATGTACCCAGCAGACAAAAATAGTAATCGTGTGTCTAAATACCCTCAGAATCATGATGAAATTTTTAATTTGTCAAACATTCAATTTCCTACTCCATTATCTGATATTTCTAAATTTGAAAAACAAAATAATATGTCCATTAATGTTTATGGTTTAGAACAAATTTCTCTAAATAATTTTTATTCGGTAGTTGGACCTTTATATTATACAAAGAAAAAAGTTGAAAGACATGTTAATTTACTTTATTGGAAACAAGGGGAAAAATCACATTATGCTTTTATTAAGTCATTATCTCGTCTTGTTAGCAACCAATTATCAAAAAAAACACTTAAAAAATACATTTGTGATAGATGTTTACAATATTTTTCTACAGAAAATTTATTAAAACAACATGAAATAGACTGCAGTTTAATGGATGCAGTAAAAATTGAAATATTATCTGAATATTTATCTCCACGCCAGCAATGAGTGCCCGTGAGGTGACGCCTGGTAAGCGCCCGCACGGTACAAATATGTCATCATCATTACCGATATCTGTGATAAAGCAGATTGGCACACCCAGAAATGGGTAATATGCCGTGATGATATATTTATTTATTTATTTATTATCTGAATATGATATGTTTCTTTCATTTAAAAATTACTCAAGAAAAGAGCGTCATCCATTTGTTGTGTATACAGACATTGAATGTTTAACAATACCTATTTCAACATGTCAACAAAATTCGAATACTTCTTATACAAATAAGTATCAGAATCATATTCCATGTGCTGTAGGGTATAAATTTGTATGTTCATATAATGATTCACTATCGTTTTATGAATCATACCGAGGACCTGAAGCAGTTCAATGGTTTATTTCCAAATTAAAGAAATTATCAAAATTTATAAAAGAAAATTATGATAACATGATTCCTATTATAATGACTAAAGAAAACTGGGAAAATTTTAATAATGCCACAATATGCCATATATGTGAAAAAAAAATTAAAAATAAAAAAGTGGGAGATCATTGCTATTTAACAGGTATATTTTATATTTATACTTATATTTATATATATATATATATATATGTATGTATTTTTATTATTTTTTAGGCAAATACAGAGGAGCTGCACACGAAGAGTGTAACTTAAATTACAAAAACCCATATTATATTCCTATTTTTTTTCACAACCTAAGTGGATATGATAGTCATTTTCTTGTAAAAGAATTTGGATTTGAAAAAGAAAAAATTAAAGTAATAGTCAACAATGAAGAAAAATATGTTTCATTTTCACTAATTGTAAATAATGGCATTCAATTTCGCTTTCTTGATTCCTTTAAGTAAGTTTAAATAATATATTTAAAAAACATATCATTTATAAATATAAATTTCTTATAGATTCATGAATAGTTCCTTGGATAAGTTAGCTAGCTATATGGATAAAAATAATTTTAAATTTATAGATAAATATTACTCAAATAAAGAAAAAAGAAATTTATTATTAAGAAAAGGTGTATTTCCATACGATTATTTAAATTCATGAGAATGTATGAATGAAATTAAATTACCTGACAAAAATAACTTTTTTTCAAAATTAAAAAATGAACACATAACAGATGAAGATTATGCCTATGCTTTAAATGTATGGAACAACTTTAATCTTGAAACATTTGGTGACTATGTTGAATTATATCTTCAAAATGATGTACTGCTTTTAGCAGATATTTTTGAAAATTTCCGAACAATTTCTATAAATGCATATAGCTTGGATCCTGCACACTATTATACACTTCCAGGTATATAAATAAATGCGTATAAAAGTTAGATATGTATTAATAATAATTACATTTATTTCAGGATTTTCATGGGATGCAATGTTAAAAATGACAAAAGTAAATCTGGAATTATTAACCGATATTGACATGATACTTTTTTTTGAACGAGGAATTTGAGGTGGTATATGCCAGTGTTCTAACCGTTATGCAAAGGCGAACAACAAATTTATGACATCATATGATTCTACAAAAGAAGATTCTTATCTTATGTATTTTGATGCTTGTAACTTATATGGGTGGGCTATGACACAATGTTTACCATATGGTGGATTTGAATGGTTAACAAATGATGAAATTGCAAAACTGGATATAATGGGAATACCAGAATATAGTTTTGAAGGATATGTATTGGAAGTAGATTTAATATATCCCATATATTTACATAATTTACATAAAGATTTTCCTTTATGTCCAGAACATAAAATACCACCTGGTTCAAGTTCAAAAATGAATAAATTAGTAACAACTTTGTATAGTAAAGAAAAATATGTTTTACATTATCGTAATTTACAACAAGCTTTATTATTAGGTTTAAAATTAGATAAAGTTCATAGGGTAATAAAATTTAAACAAACTTTTTGGTTAAAACAGTATATTGACCTAAATACAGAGTTTCGAAAAAATGCTTAGAATGATTTTGAAAAAGATTTGTATAAATTAAATAATAATGCAATATTTGGTAAAAGTATGGAAAACATTCGAAATAGAAGAGACATAAAACTTGTGACAGAATGGGGTGGAAGATGTGGTGCTCGAAAATTAATTGCTAAAACAAATTTTAAAAAAATTATTCCCTTTACTGAAAATCTTGTTTCTGTTGAATTAACTAAAAATAAAATTATATTTAATAAACCTATATACATTGGAATGTCAATTCTTGACATTAGTAAGGTATTAATGTACGATTTTCATTATAATTATATAAATAAAAATTTTACTTATTCAAAATTATTATATCAAGACACGGATTCACTTATTTACCAATTTAATGAAAATCCATACATTAAAATTAAAAAAGATATAAATCACTTTGACACTTCGGATTATTCTTTTAATAATATTTATAAAATACCTCAAGCTAATAAAAAAATAATTGGTTTATTTAAAGATGAAAATTGTGGAAAAATTATAACTGAATTTGCAGGACTTAAAGCAAAAATGTATTCTTTTACCGTTGAAGACAATACATATTCTAAAGCAAAAGGAATAGCAAATATGGTAACAAAATCACTAACAATTAATGATTACAAAAATACACTTTTTAATAAAACAAACTTATATAAAAAGCAAAATAATATTATATCAAAACAGCATAATGTATTTTCAGTAGAAATAAACAAACTCACCTTAAATTGTAATGATGATAAACGATATATACAACAAGAAAGTACTAATACTTTACCTTGGGGTCATTATTCAATTAGTAATAAAATTGTTATAAATAATGATGTTATAGTTATAGATTAATTTTAAATACAAAATGTTTTTTATTGTAATAAAGTATTTTTACATTTAATATATAAATATTGTATAAACAAATTTATTATTTATACATTTTTATATAAATATTGTATAAAATACTATTATATATTGTTTGTTTAATAGTCACGATAAAATTTGTGAAGCAAAAGCAACGTTTCTCTGTAAACAATTTTGATATTGTACAATCAAATAAAATAGTTAGAAAACATAGTGAATTATTACCAAGTAGTGTAAGATGTATAATCGTAGGACCAAGTAATTGTGGAAAAACAAATATTTTAATTAGTTTGCTTACACATGCAAATGGATTAAAGTTTAAAAACATTTACATATGCTCTAAATCATTACAACAACCGAAATATAAATTTTTAGAAAAATGTGTTTCAAACGTAAATGGTATGGGTTTTTTTTCTTATAATGAAAACAGTGATGTTATAAAACCATCTGAAGTAAAATCATTTTCTGTTATAATTTTTGATGATGTAATATGTGATAAACAAGATTGCATGAGAGATTTTTTTTCAATGGGGAGACATAATTGTGTGGATTCATTTTATCTGTCTCAAACCTATGCGAAAGTACCTAAACATTTAATTAGAGATAATGCTAATTTTATTATTTTGTTTAAACAAGATAAAACAAATTTACAACATATATATGATGATCATATAAACACAGATATGTCATTTAACAAATTTAAATTTTTTTGTATAAATTGTTGGGAAGATAAATATGGGTTCGCAGTTATAGATAAAGATAGTGAGAAAGAAGGTCGCTATCGAAAGGGGTTAGATAAATTTCTAAAACTTAATTCCGTTTAAAACGAATTAATATAAAAATGAATAATAAAAATACTATACAAGAAATAATTAAAGTAAGTAAAGAATTAAAAGAAAAATTTAATGCATTAAAACATAATAAAATGGATACTGAAGCAGTATTACAAGAAACTTTTCAACCTATAACAAATCCGCTTAAAGAATTGGTAAAAATTCAAACAAAAATAAAATTACAAAAATGCAACAAGAAAATGAGGTAGAAAAGGAAAACAAATCTTCAATAATAAACAGAAAAAAAAATGTAAGAAAAGTTTTAAATTATGATTTAGAAACCCCGGAAAGTTCAAATATTAAAATAGAAAATTATGAAAATATGGAAAATATTTATGAGGAAACCCCAGATATTTCTCCAATTTTACAAGCAAAAGAAGCTATGAATACTCCTCAAGGACAAGAAGAAATGGAAAACTTAAAATTAAAACTAGGAAATTTAGGGCAAAAATATTTTATAAAATTTGTAAATAAAGATAAAGATATTGATAAAGAATATGGTATGAAATTAGCTAGAGATGGTACATTTAAATTAGGTAAAAAGAAGGTGGAAATAGACAAAAATTACATATTAATAGAGGGAAAAGAATATGAAGGTACAGAAGGTCTTTATGAATTAATATTTAAAAAAAATCCTGTAAATTATACTGAGATAAATAAAAATGAATATTTTTAAATTTTAGAGCAAACAAGCGCTCATTTAAATTCAACCAATAATTTATTAAATATATCAAGTTCACCTAAATATTTTAATATATTAAAACCACATTTTGTTGATGACAAAAGACGATTTTCATTGAGAAAAAGAAAAAAAAACAGTAAAATATTCTCCTACAAGATCGGGTTTATTACCAACAAATTTAAACTTTTCAAATTATAAACGTGAATACATATACTGGGATGATCTAAATGAACTAGTCAGTAGATTGCGATTATTGCTAGCGTCTAAACAAAGTGGACATACAGGTCATGATAATGAAATAATTTCAATTATTGAAGAATTAAAAGAAGCAAATATAATAGATTAATGTTTATATTTAATATGAGCGTTGACAAATTTAGACGTTATTCTTTTAAAAGAAAAAAAAGTGAAAGAAATGAAATTATACAATTGGATGAAAATGGTAAAATTGATTTTGATGGAAAACAAATTGTAAATATTGGTATTCCTTCAAATTCTACTGATGTTGTTACTAAAGAATATGTTGACACAAGAATAATAGACTTAGAAAACCATTTAAATTTTAGTTTTATTATTTTAAAAAAATATAAAAATGATTACATTTTTGATACAAAATTAAAGAATATTGGAAATTTTAAAACATTAATTGCTCATAGTAATGCAGCTAACAAACTTTATGTTGACAATAAAGTTAACAATTTAGATACAAAAATAATTCAATTATTAGAAGAAAAAATTAAACCGTTTGAGAAAAAGTTTAAAACAGAAGAAGAATTGTTAACAGCTATAAAAACTTTAGAAAAAGAGGTAGTTACAAAAAAATAAATAACAATGTCTAAGGGACAAGTTGTAGAAGAACTCCATAAACCAGCTAGAAAAAACTATCCAAGACGTAAAGTAATAACAAAAGGAATTGATGATTTGTGGCAAGCTGATCTTGTGGAAATGATACCATATGGACATGAAAATAAAAATTATAAATATATGCTAACTGTAATAGATACATTTTCTAAATATGCGTGGGCAAAACCCGTAAAAAATAAATCTGGTGAGGTAATTACAGAAGCATTAGAAAATATTCTTAAAGGAAAAAGAATTCCAAAAAATTTGCAAACTGATAATGGAAAAGAATTTTACAATAGTAATTTTAAAAATTTAATGTTAAAATATAAAATAAATCACTATTCGACTTTTAGCAATTTAAAAGCAAGTGTTGTTGAAAGATTTAATAGGACGTTAAAAAATAAAAAGTGGCACAATTTTAGTTTACGTGGTTCATATAAGTGGATTGATATTTTACCAAAGTTAATTAAAACATACAATAATACGAAACATAGAACTATTAAAATGCGACCTATAGAAGTAAATAATAAAAATGAAAAATTTCTATTAAAAACCATTTATAGCAATTTAAAAATATGTGGTCGTGCAAAATTTAAAGTTGGTGATTTTGTTAGAATTTCAAAAATGAAAACTGTTTTTGAAAAAGGTTATACTCCTAATTGGTCAGCTGAAATATTTAAAATATCCAAAGTACAAATAACAAATCCTGTAACTTATAAACTAAAAGATTATTTAGAGCAACCTGTTGCAGGAGGATTTTATGAACATGAATTACACAAAACGAAGTATTCGGATATATATTTAGTTGAAAAAGTTTTAAAAAGGAAAAGATCACAAGTGTTTGTTAAATGGTGGATTTGATAAGTCACATAACTCATGGATAAATAAAAATAATGTTATATAAGTTTTTTATTATAATTATTAAATTTTATAATTTAATATAAAAGCTTTTTAAAATATATATATATGTTCAGTCTTAAAAAGAATTTCAATGATTACACATCAAAAAAATAGATCACAAAATTTAAAATATAATTACGGTGGTGGTTTATTAAATAAAGCAATTAATTCTTTACCTATAGAATTACATATACCTGGTTATCAATACTGTGGTCCTGGTACAAAATTAGAAAAAAGATTAAAAAGTGGAAATACTGGTATTAATAAATTAGATGCTGCATGCCCGTGAACATGATATTTCATATTCAAAAGCTAATAATTTAGAAGAAAGACACAGAGCGGATAAAATATTACAAGAAAGAGCGTGGGAAAGAGTAAAATCAAGGGACTCTTCTTTTGGTAAAAAAGTTGCAGCTTGGACTGTAACAAACGCTATGAAAGCAAAAAGAAAACTTGGAATGGGTTTAAACAAAAAAAAAAATGTGAAAAAACAGCGCATAATAAAAACACCAAAACATGGTGAGTTTTTACCAGCGGTACTCATTCCTTTAATTGCAAAAGCTTTAGCAGCTGGCGCTGTAAGCTCTGTTGCTTCCTATGGTGTCAGCAAAGCTTTAGGTAAAGGTTTATATTTAAAACCATATAAACGTGGTGCTGGTATTAAAAAAAAGTTGCAAAAAACAAAAAAAGTTTGCCGAAAACAGCCCTAAGTAATAAAGATTTAAAATTATATGCTTATAATAATAATATTAAATTTTTTCGTGGTGTTACATGCAAGATAAATTACCTAAAAATCCGTTAAAAAATGAATGTGCTATAGTAAATTTAGATTCTCAACAAGGACCTGAAACACACTGGGTTGCATACATAAAGAAAAATAAAAAAGTATTTTGATAGTTTTGGAAATTTGCCACCACCAAAGGAAATTATAAATTATTTAAGACCAACTTGTAAAATTAAATATAATTATAAACGTTATCAAAATTTTAATTCTTATAATTGTGGTCATTTGTGTTTAAATTTTTTAATAAATAGTCAAAAAAAAATAATAATTAATTTAGTTTAATTATGGATTCAATGATAATAACACTTGATGGTAATAGTTCTACAATAAGTGCAGATTTTTCCTCCAATTTATTTAAATAATGGTTAATATGTACTGAGCTTAACTAATTTTGAAACATATCACTCAATACCTAATATAGATGAAACGAACAACAAATTTTATTATAAAATGAAAATAGTAAAAATAAAAATTTTCAAATATTTTCAATACAAGTAGGATCATATGAGATTGAAAATTTAGAAAATATTTTAAAAAAAGAATTATGTGATCCTTCATATATTTCTGATAACAAATTTTATACTAATGAAATTATAAAAGAAAAAAGAAAGGAAAATTTTTTTATAAGTTTAAATGCAAATAACAATACGTTAAAATGTGAACTTGTAAGTACTGTTACTATTGATTTTAAACAAAATGATTCTTTTGGATCATTATTAGGGTTTAAAAAACGAATATTAGAAAGAAATACAATATATGAGAGTGATTTACCTGTAAATATTATTAAAGTAAATACAATTTTAATAGATTGTAATGTTATAAAAGGATCTTATAAAAATGGTTCTCCAGTACATATTTTACATGAATTTTATCCAACAGTTGAACCTGGATTTAAAATTAATGAAGTAACATCAAATGTTATTTATTTACCAGTGAATACTCAAGTAATAAACAATATTAGTGTAAATATTATTGATCAGGACGGAAAACTTATAAATTTTCGTGGTGAAAAAATAACTATTAGATTACATCTTAAAAAAGTTTCGTAAAAATGGGTATTGATTATAAAAGAACGCAAACAATAGCGCATGAAGTCAGTTTTTTACTAACCAAGAAAAAGTTAACAAAAGAAAATTTATTATTTTTAAAATCTCTTGGTTAACATGTACGTTTACCCATAAAAAAAGGAAAAATGAATGACATATTAGATGTTACAAAAAGTGTTGTGTTTAATAATAATATATCTCGAATTGAAGTACATAGTCATCAACCAATTGTAGCATCAGCATTTAACCTTAGTGATGAAATTAGAATAAAAATTAATCAACAAGATTTATATACATCACCAAGTCAGAGTTTTTTATACATTGAAGGAAAATTATTAAAAGAAGACAATTCACCACCTCCTCCTGATGCAAAAATAACAAATAACGGAATTGCTTATTTATTTGATGAAATTAAATACTTAATTAATAGTGTAGAAATTGATAAAGTTAAAAATGTTGGAATTACTTCTACATTAAAAGCTTACACTTCTTTAAATAAATTTGATAGTGATATACTTGAAAATGCTGGATGGGGATTAAATATTAATATTTTAGACAAAGATGGTAATTTTAATGTATGCATTCCATTAAAAATGTTACTTGAATTTTTTGAGGATAATAATAGATTGCTATTAAATGTTAAACAAGAATTAGTATTAATAAGTGCAAGAAAATGATAATGTAGCTTATACATCATCAGAAAATTTAATTTAAACAAAATACATTGGAAAGTGCCACACATTAATGTTAGTGATGAAAAAAGACTAACATTGTTAAAAATAACGAATTCAAACCAATTTTTACCTTGTGCTTTTCGATCTTGGGATTTATATGAATATCCAGTTCTTCCAGTAGCCAAAAAACAATCATGGTCAATAAAATCATCTACTCAATTAGAAAAACCTAGATTTGTAATTGTTGGTTTTCAAACAAATCGAAAAATGTAATTAGTAAAGATAGTAGTTATTTTGATTCTTGTAATTTAACCAATATTAAATTGTATTTAAATTCAGTTTGTTACCCCCATGATAATTTAAATATTGATTTAAAAAAAATCAATATGCACTTTTATATGAAATGTATGCAAAATTACCACAATCATATTATAATTATTATGACATTTATATTGGACCAATTTTAACAAAAACAGATTTTAAAAATATTGCTCCGATAGCTGTTATTGATTGTTCCTAACAAAATGAAACACTTAAAAACAGCACCGTAGATATTCGTTTAGAATTTGAATCTAGTAATAATTTTCCTGCAGATACTTCTGTTTATTGTCTTATTATTCACGATTGTATTATACAATACAATCCATTAACTGGTGTAGTTAAAACATCTGTTCAATTTATTATAAAACATTGGTAACATTTTTTAAATTACATATTTTTTAGAAAATATAAATTAGTGTTAAAAAACAATAGTATTTTAGTTTAATATTAAACTGTGAGCAGAATGGAACTAATTATTGATATACAAGGATTTTAAGTAGTTAATTATGTTATGGTTCCAAAGGAAATTGCTATTCTTACAAGAGATGGTTCTAAATTACAACATTTTATAATTAAACCACCATTTACGTGGGAAAATTTATCACCAGAAGATAAAAAAACTGCGATATGGCTGGAAAAGAAACATCATGGTTTGCGATGCAGTGATGGATACACATCATATGAAAAAATATATTATATTTTTAAAAAAATAACTCAAACATGCAATAAAATATATGTAAAAGGTTTGATAAAAAAAACCTTTTTACATTTATATAATTTATGTAACTGTGAAATAATAAATTTAGAAGAATTTAGTGAATTCAAGGCATTTAAAAAATGTTTAACTATTCGCAGATGTTTTGAACATTGTGAACCATATGTATGTGCTGTAAGTAATTTGTATAAACTTAAAAATATGTTAGATTGTAGTATATTTTAATTTTTGTAAATGTTTGTACTTTATAAAATAAATAAAAAATATTTATATGAAATTATGTATTTTATTTTAATATATACCATTTAAGTACTGATATTATATATATATATATATATATATATATATATATATATATATATATATGTGTATAGTTATATATTTCATTTTTTATATATTTGGCTTTATAATACATTTTAAAAACAGTTTCTAATATAACAGTGCTAGTAACAGTACTAATTTAAACTTTAATAAATATTAAAAAATTATAAAGTTTACATATTATAAGCAAGAGTTTTTTAAATAACAAAAAATGATTTTCTTATTTTTATTATTAATTTTATGTGTTAATGCAAATTTAAACGAAAGCAATTTTAATTTGCTTTCGTCTTATTTATATAAATATGGATATTTAAATGTTAGTGATAATGAATATGTATCATTATCAGAAAATAGTACAAATTATATAAATGCCGTAAAATTATTTAAACAAAAATATATGAAGGAAAATAGTTCTAATATTATAAAATTTATAAAAACTTCAAGATGTGGTGTAAAAGATATAAATTTTCGAGTTTCTTCAGTAATATGGAATAAAAATCAAATTTATTGTTATTATTATGGAGTAGATGATAATAATAATGTTAAAAACATTATACAAAAAGCTTTTAATTTATGGTCAAAATATACAAATTTAATTTTTTTGCAATCACTAGAATTACATAATGCTGATATTATAATATCATTTGGAAATATTCAACATTATCAATATAGTAAAAGCATTGCTTGTCGTGAATATTTTGATGGTCCGGGTAATGCTCATGCTGATTACCCAAATGTTCAACCTGTAGAAATACATTTGGATCAGACAGAAAATTGGATTTTTGATTTAAGTTATCCCGATTTTGAGAGTATAAGTTTTTTTGATGTATTAGTTCATGAAATTGGTCATTCATTAGGTATTGAACATTCTAATAATTTTTATGCAATAATGTTTCCAAATTATCAAAATAATGTATTTATAAACAAAAGTTATTATGATTTACATTTGGATGATATATCAGCTATTCAAAAAAGTTTAACAACTAAATTTAATTTACTTAATAAAACCGAAAATAATGAAACCATAATTTCTTATCCAAATTTATGTGAACTAAATACTACATTTTTAGTTTTAAAAAATAAGTTATACATATTTTATAATAAATGGGTGTGGATTAAGAAATTAAATGAAAATTTTTTTAATCCTATACTATTTCTTATAACAGATTGGCTGCCATTTTTACCTAAATTTTTTTATAAAATAGATGCTATTTATTTAAGACCAAATGGTAATATTGTAATTATAATTAATAATAAAACATATAATGTAAAATTTCCATCTTTACAATTAGAAAATACAGTGAATCCATACACTAAAAATATTAAAAATATTAAAGGAGCCGTTTTTACAAACATGGGAAAAACATTTATATTTTACAACAATGATTCTTTCATAACAATTAATGAATGTAACTTTAACACTGAAAATTATGGAAATATTGAATAACAATTTCCAGGTATTCCTAATAATATAAATTCTGTTTTTAAATATACAAACGGTCGATTATATTTTTTCATAAATAATTATTATTATGAATTTGATGAATATTTAAATACGCTAATAAAAACAGAAAAATTTAATTTTTCATTGTTTAATATTGATTGTCCTAATATTAGTATATATGAACAATTAAAAATATTATTATCAAAATTAATAAATGTTTAAAATATTTCCTCCCTCCCGTCTACATTTTTTTAACATATAAATTAGAAGTTTTAAGTAGCATGCATCAGTAGTTTTTATATTTTACACTTGAATACTATACTCTAAAAATTTTTTAATTATTTAAAATGGCATTACTAATAGTAGCAAATGATTTGCTAAATACTTGTTATAGTATAAATGCTTTATTAGAAAATAAATATAATGATTACAAACAAATAATAAAAAATAATTCTTCTAATAATAATATTTTACTTTCAATAATTGGAAAATTAGCACCTATAGTATTTATTTGTAAAAAAATTGATGAAGAAAAATTTGAATACATATTAAACTTATTTAGTGGAAACAATTTACTAAATATATGAAAAAAACTCCCATTAAAGTATAAAACGGATTTAAATGTTATTAAAAAATTACTATGTGTGGAACATTGGAATCTACCAACTGATAAATACCATATTGATGGACCACCTCCAACTATGGATGAATGTCCGGAATATAATATAGTAATCAGGTATGATACAATCAGGTAAAAAGAAACATATTATATTTTTTAGATAAATATATATGTATATATATATATATATATATATATATATATATATATATATATATATACATATATATATATATTTTAGATGTGTACTATATAACAGCGAATATGAGCGTCTATTAACATTTAAAAATAATAATTGGCCAAAAAGCTTTATCAACATAGAAGACTTAGCACGAGCTGGATTTTTTTATTTAAAAAAAGATGATAAAGTGATATGTCCATTTTGTAATGTTGTAATACATAATTTTGAAGAAGGAGATATTCCAGTTTTTGAACATTTTCGTTTCTCCCCATTATGCCCATTTATTCTTGGTAAAACAACTATTAATATTCCAATTAAGGAAGTAAATACAAATATTATGATTAATATTGCCCAACTTTTAAATGTTATAGAAAATAGTGAAATGTGTAGTAATAATAAAAAAAATGATGTAAATATTTTAAAAGATGTATAAATGAAATGTATCAATTTTTTTAAAATAAATAATTGTATAAAATGAGAATTTTATTATCTCTTTATAAACCCTATACCTATAAAAATAATTAAGGTTAAAAAAGTAATTATTGTTTACATTAATTTATTACAAATATTTCCTTTTTTAAAGCACCAAACTTTGATTTTAATTGTATTACTTTAAAAGAATCTATTGTGTCAAATATTATCTCAATATCATGAAATTTGTATGACTGAATATTAGTATTAAAATTAAAATGTGAAAGTATTGCATTTTGACATAAAAGAAATTCAAACCACTCTTTGGGTTCAAAAACAACACACTTTCCCAATTGATTACAATATAAATTAATAACAATTTTATAATTATTTAATGGATCTATACCAACAGATATCCATTTAAAATTATCCAAAAAAAAATTTATGTTCCATAACCAGCTTTCTATCATTTTGTATTTGATCACTTTTAATTGTTATCATTTCTTCTTCCAAATTCTTATTTTCCATTTGTGGAATATTTTCCTCGTTTTGTATTTGTAAAATATTTTCCTTATTTTCATTATTCAAAATGGTATCTATGGATTGTTCAATAATATTTTTCCTAGAACGAGTTGTATTTTTTGGATATGGCTTCCGATCACTCTTTTTTGTTTGCTAAAATTTATTTATAAATATAAATAAAACAATAACATAAAAATTAAATTTTCATTATCTTACCTTTATAAATTGTGGAATATTTTCCTTATTTTCATCATTCAAAATGGTATCTATGGATTGTTCAACAATTTTTTTTCTAGAACGAGTTGTATTTCTTGGATATGGCTTTCGATCATCCTTTTTTGCTTGCTAAAATTTGTTTATAAATATAAATAAAACAATAACATAAAAAAAATAAATTTTCAGTATCTTACCTTCATAATTACTGTTTATGGGTTCACAAATGAAATAAATATAATAAAAATTAATAACAAACTCTGATATTTATAGCTATAAGTTGCTTGAATACTATTGGTTATATAAATAATTAAATTCAATTTCTATTGGCTAAAATAAACCGTTTTATGTTTATCTATCCTTGTTGCACTTATTATAATTTTTTGTGTTTGTTAAACATGTAAAATAATTATATATTATCTGTAACAGGAAGTGTTATAATCTGTAACAGGAAATGCAAAACGTAGCATGCAAAATAAATAATTCTTATCTGTAGTAGGAAAATGTTATCTCTTTATGTAATAAAAATCAATAATTTTATAAAATTATAGATTTATTGTAAAAATAACCTCACCATCGTATTCTGCACCACCAAATTAGTCGGATTAGACACCCAACTCAATATCCCTCCTTTAAAAAATAATAAAAACATAAATAAAATAAATAAATATATCATCACGGCATATTACCCATTTCTGGGTGTGCCAGTATCTACAACACATGTAGACATCGGTAATGATGACGATATATTTTACCGTGTGGGTGCTTACCAGGCGTCACCTCACGGGCACTCATAGCTGGTGTGGAGAGTGCACCAGAGGGGTCACTTTTGTGCCATTTAAAATTGGAAATATTTGGCGTCAGTCGGGATCGAACCCGGTTTCCCCAGGTTCGCGACCAGACACTCAGGCACGCGGCCACATCTTGTAATAAATCTTAAGAACTGATAGAAACGTCTTAAAGAAATCTTAAGAATTGATAACAACGCTTTAAAAAAATTTTACAAACTGATAAGAACATCTTAAAAAAATCTTAAGAACCAACTTTAAGATGTTCTTAAAATCTCAAGGTTCCATAAGAACGCCATGACATCACTATCGTGTATTACGTCCCAAAGCAGCCATGTTGGCAACTGTTGTTACTGCCATCTAGCAACAAAACAACAAACTAATAACAACGCTATCTTGAATTTTTCTTATCTTTAAAATCTCGCTTATCTTTTAAATCTAAGATCGTTATCTAGTGAGCCAGAATGCACCTATCTACACTATTGTTTATACTTTATTTTAGTGTATACAACCTTTTGAATGGCTTCAGTGGTGCCTTATCCAGCCCAGTGATACGACCGTATTGAAGTTATAAAAATTACTTTAAAACACTCTAAATAAACATTTTTCGTCTAGAAAACGCATTTTGAAACAATTCGGAGACAATATGTGAAAAATAGTATTTTCATCAGAATTCATCGTTTTGCGTTGTAAAATAAATTTTTGAGTAAAACCTTTTGGACACGTGCTTTTTATTATGTGTTAATGGAATATGCTGACTTATGGCAGAATATGACAGATTATACTATATTTTAGTGTATACAAGCTTTAGAAGGGCTTCTGCGCTGCCCTTTCCTACCCAGCGATACGACCGTATTTAGGTTATAAAAATTACTTTAAAACACTCTAAATACACGTTTTTCGTCGGAATTCATCGTTTTGAGGTGTAAAATACATTTTTGAGTAAGATCTATTGGACACGTGTTTTTTCTTATGTGTTAATGGAATATGCTGACTTATGGCAGAATATGAGAGACTATACTATATTATAGTATAACCAAGCTTTTGAAGGGCTTCCGTGGTGCCCTTTCCAACCCAGTGCTACGACCGTATTGAAGTTATACAAATTATTTTAAAACACTCTAAAAACACGTATTTGGTCTAGAAAACGCATTTTGAAGCAATTCGGAGACAATATGTGAAAAATAGTTTTTTCATCAGAATTCATCGTTTTGCGGTGTAAAATACATTTTTGAGTAAAATTTTTTAGACACGTGTTTTTCTCATGTGTTAATGGAATATGCTGGCTTATGGCAGAATATGACAGATTATATTATATTTTAGTGTATACAAGCTTTTGAAGGGCTTCCGTGGTGCCCTTTCCAACCCAGTGATACGACCGTATTTAGGTTATACGAATTAATTTAAAACACTCTAAATACAAGTTTTTCGTCTTGAAAACGCATTTTGAGGCAATTCGGAGACAATATTTGAAAAATAGTTTTTCATCAAAATTCATCGTTCTGCGGTGTAAAATTAATTTTAGTGTAAACTCTTTTGGACACGTGTTTTTTCATATGTGTTAATGGAATATGCTGACTTATTGCAGAATATGACAGATTATACTATATTTTTGTGTATACAATTTTTTGAAAGGCTTCCGTGGTGCCCTTTCCAACCCAGTGCTACGGCCGTATTGAAGTTATACAAATTATTTTAAAACTCTCTAAATACACGTATTTGGTCTAGAAAACTCATTTTGAAGCAATTCGGAGACAATATGTGAAAAATAGTTTTTTCATCAGAATTCATCGTTTTGCGGTGTAAAATAAATATTTGAGTAAAATCTTTTGACTCGTGTTTTTTCTTATGTGTTAATCTAATATGCTGACTTATGGCAGAATACGACAGATTATACTATATTTTAGTGTATGCAATCTTTTGAAGGGCTGACGAGGAGCCTTTTCCAACCTAGTTATACGACCGTATTGAAGTTGTACAAATTGTTTTAAAACACTCTAAATACACGTTTTTGGTCTAGAAAACGCATTTTGAAGCAATTCGGAGACAATATGTGAAAAATATTTTTTTTTATCAGAATTCATCGTTTTGCGATGTAAAATAAATTTTTGAGTAAAATCTTTTGGACAAGTGGTTTTTCTTATGTGTTAATGGAATATGCTAAATTATGGCAGATTATGACAGGTTTATACTTTATTTTAGTGCATACAACCTTTTGAATGGCTTCCGTGGTGCCCTATCCAACCCAGTGATACGACCGTATTGAAGTTATAAAAATTACTTTAAAACACTCTAAATATACATTTTTCGTCTAGAAAACGCATTTTGAAACAATTCGGAGACAATATGTGAAAATAGTATTTTCATCAGAATTCATCGTTTTGCGTTGTAAAATACATTTTTGAGTAAAATCATCTGGACACGTGTTTTTTCTTAAGTGTTAATGGAATATGCTGACTTATGGCAGAATATGACAAATTATACTATATTTTAGTGTATACTTGCTTTTGAAGGACTTCCGTGGTGCCCTTTCCAACCCAGTGATACGACCGTATTGAAGTTATACAAATTACTTTAAAATACTCTAAATACACGTTTTTCGTCTAGAAAACGCATTTTGAAGCAATTCGGAGACAAAATGTGAAAAATAGTTTTTCATCAGAATTCATCGTTTTGCGGTGTAAAATACATTTTTGAGTAAAATCTTTTGGACACGTGATTTTTCTTATGTATTAATTCAATATGCTGACTTATGGCAGAATATGACAGATTTTACTATATTATAGTATATACAAGCTTTTGAAGGGCTTCCGTGGTGCCCTTTCCAACCCAATAATACGACCGTATTGGAGTTATACAAAATACTTTAAAACACTCTAAATACACGCTTTTCGTCTAGAAAACGCATTTTAAAGCAATTCAGAGACTATATGTGAAATATAGTTTTATCATCAAAATTCATCGTTTTGCGAGTAAAATTTTTGGACACATGTTTTTTCTTATGTGTTAATAGAATATGCTGACTTATGCAGAATATGACAAATTATACTATATTTTAGTGTATACAAGCTTTTGAATGGCTTGCGTGGTGCCCTTTCCAACCCAGTGATACGACCGTATTTAGGTTATACAAATTACTTTAAAACACTCCAAATTCACGTTTTTCGTCTAGAAAACGCATTTTGATGCAATTGTACACAAGCTTTTGAAGAGCTTCTGTGGTGTCCTTTCCAACCCAGTAATACGACCGTAATTAGGTTATACAAATTACTATAAAACACTCTAAATACACATTTTTTGTCTAGAAAACGCATTTTGAAGCAATTCGGAGACTACATGTGAAAAATAGTTTTTTCATTAGATTTCATCGTTTTGCGGTGTAAAATTAATTTTTGAGTAAAATGTTTTGGACACTTGTTTTTTCTTATGTGTTAATGGAATATGCTGACTTATGGCAGAATATGACAAATTATACTATATTTTAGTGTATACTTGCTTTTGAAGGACTTCCGTGGTGCCCTTTCCATCCCAGTGATACGACCGTATTGAAGTTATAAAAATTACTTTAAAACACTCTAAATACACGTTTTTCGTCTAGAAAACGCATTTTGAAGCAATTCGGAGACAAATTGTGAAAAATAGTTTTTTCATTAGAATTCATCGTTTTGCGGTGTAAAATACATTCTTAGTAAAATCTTTTGGACACGTGTTTTTTCTTATGTAACCCAATGGTATGACCGTATTGAAGTTATACAAATTACTAAAAAACACTCTAAATACACGTTTTTCGTCTAGAAAACGCAATCTGAAGCATTTCGGAGACTTCTTCTTTCCTTGCGTTAATCCCGCGACGATGCAGGGTCCGCTTACTTGCAAGCTTTCTCACTTTTTTCGATTGAGGCAGGGTGTCTTGAGGGGTCTTCTTTAGTCTAATTTGTCTATTAGTGAGTTTCCCTCGTATACTTCTCATGTTGTTCTGGTAAGAACGCCCTAATATTCTCAGTTGAGTTTCAGTTAGGCTTTGCTTAATTGATGCGACGTAAAAATTACTCCAACCGATGTGTCGCTTCAGCATTTCGGAGACTATATGTGAAAAATAGTTTTTTCATCAAAATTCATCGTTTTGCGGTGTAAAATAATTTTTTGAGTAAAATCTTTTGGACACGTGTTTTTCTTATGTGTTAATGGAATATGCTGACTTATGGCACAATATGACAAACTATACTATATTTTAGTGTATACTTGCTTTTGAAGGACTTCCGTGGTGCCCTTTCCAACCCAGTGATACGACCGTATTGAAGTTATACAAAATGCATACCCTCTAAATACACGTTTATCGTCTATAAAACGCATTTTGAAACAATTCGAAGATTATATGTGAAAAATAGTTTTTTCAACAAAATCCATCATTTTGCGGTGTAAAATAAATTTTTGATTAAATTCTTTTGGACACGTGATTTTTCTTATGTGTTAATGGAATATGCTGACTTATGGCAGGATATGTCAGATTATACTATATTTTAGTGTATGCAAGCGTTTGAAGGGCTTCCGTGGTGCCCTTTCCAATCCAGTTTTACGACCGTATTGAAGCAATTCGGAGAGTATATGTGAAAAATAGTATTTTTATCAGATTTCATCGTTTTGCGGCGTAAAATAAATTTTTGAGTAAAATCTTTTGGACACGTGTTTTTTCTTATGTGTTAATGTAATATGCTGACTAATGGCAGAATATGACAGATTATACTATAATTTTGTGTGTACAACTTTTGAAAGGCTTCCATGGTGCCTTTTCCAACCCAGTGATACAACCGTATTGAAGTTATACAAATTACTTTAAAACACTCTAAATACACGTTTTTCGTCTAGAAAACGCATTTTGAAGCAATTCAGAGACTATATGTGAAAAATAGTTTTTTTATCAGATTTCATCGTTTTGCGGCGTAAAATAAATTTTTAGTAAAATCTTTTGGACACGTGTTTTTTCTTATGTGTTAATGGAATATGCTGACTTATGGCAGAATATGACAAACTATACTATATTTTAGTGTATACTTGCTTTTGAAGGACTTCCGTGGTGCCCTTTCCAACCCAGTGATACGACCGTATTGAAGTTATACAAATTACTATAAAACACTCTAAATACACTTTTTCGTCTAGAAATCGCATTTTGGAGCAAGTGGGAGACAATATGTGAAAAATAGTTTTTTATCACAATTCATCGTTTTGCGGTATAAAATCAAATTTTTAGTAAAATCTTATGGACACGTGTTTTTTCTTATGTATTAATGGAATATGCTGACTTATGGCAGAGTATGACAGATTATACTATATTTTAGTTTATACAAGCTTTTGAAGGGCTTCTGTGGTGCCCTGTCCAACCCAGTGATACGACCGTATTGAAGTTATACAAATTACTATAAAACACTCTAAATACACGTTTTTCGTCTAGAAAGCGCATTTTGAAGAAATGCGGAGACTATATGTGAAAAATAGTTTTTTTTTTTATCAGAATTCATCATTTTGCGGTGTAAAATAAATTTTTGAGTAAAATCTTTTGGACACGTGTTTTTTCTTATGTATTAATGGTATGTGCTGACTTATGGCAGAATATGACAGATTATACTATATTATAGTATATACAAGCTTTTGAAGGGCTTCCGTGGTGCCCTTTCCAACCCAATGATACGACCGTATTGAAGTTATACAAAATACATACACTCTAAATACACGTTTATCGTCTACAAAACGCATTTTGAAACAATTCGAAGATTATATGTGAAAAATAGTTTTTTCATCAAAATCCATCGTTTTGCGGTGTAAAATAAATTTTTGATTAAAATTTTTGGACACGTGATTTTTCTTATGTGTTAATGGAATATGCTGACTTATGGCAGGATATGTCAGATTATACTATATTTTAGTGTATACAAGCGTTTGAAGGGCTTCCGTGGTGCCCTTTCCAATCCAGTTTTACGACCGTATTGAAGCAATTCGGAGAGTATATGTGAAAAATAGTTTTTTTTTTTATCAGAATTCATCATTTTGCGGTGTAAAATTAATTTTTGAGTAAAATCTTTTGGACACGTGTTTTTTCTTATGTGTTAATGTAATATGCTGACTAATGGCAGAATATGACAGATTATACTATATTTTTGTGTGTACAACTTTTGAAAGGCTTCCATGGTGCCCTTTCCAACCCAGTGATACAACCGTATTGAAGTTATACAAATTACTTTAAAACACTCTAAATACACGTTTTTCGTCTAGAAAACGCATTTTGAAGCAATTCAGAGACTATATGTGAAAAATAGTTTTTTATCAGATTTCATCGTTTTGCGGCGTAAAATAAATTTTTGAGTAAAATCTTTTGGACACGTGTTTTTTCTTATGTGTTAATGGAATATGCTGTCTTATGGCAGAATATGACAGATTATACTTTATTTTAGTGTATACAAGCTTTTGAAGGGCTTCAGTGGTGCCCTCTTAAACCCAGTGTTACGACCGTATTGAAGTTATACAAATTACTTTAAAACACTTTAAATACAAGTTTTTCGTCTAGAAAACGCATTTTGATGCAATTGTATACAAGCTTTTAAAGGGCTTCCGTGGTGCTTTTTCCAATCCAGTAATACGATCGTATTTAGGTTATACAAATTACTTTAAAACACTCTAAATACACGTTTTTCGTCTAGAAAAAGCATTTTGACGCAATTCGGGGACAATGTGTGAAAAATAGTTTTTTCATCAGAATTCTTCGTTTTGCGGTTTAAAATACATTTTGAGTAAAATCTTTTGGACACGTGTTTTTTTCTCATATGTTAATGGAATATGCTGACTTATGGCAGAATATGACACTTTATACTATATTTTATTGTTTACAAGCTTTAGAAGGGCTTCCGTGGTGCCCTTTCCAACCCAGTGATGCGACCGTATTGAAGGTATACGAATTACTTTGAAAAACTCAAAATACACGATTTGCGTTAGGAAACGCATTTTGAAGCAATTCGGAGACAAAATGTGAAAATAAGTTTTTCATTAGAATTCATCGTTTTGAGGTGTAAAATTAATTTTTGAGTAAAATCTTTTGGACACGTGTTTTTTCCTATGTGTTAATGTTATATGCTGACTTATGGCAGAATATGACAGATTATACTATATTTTTGTGTATACAACCTTTGAAGGGCTTCCATCGTGTTCTTTCCAACCCTGTGATACGACCGTATTTATGTTATACAAATTACTTTAAAACACTATTAATACACGTTTTTCGTCTAGAAAATGCATTTTGATGCAATTGTATACAAGCTTTTGAAGGGCTTCCGTGGTGCCCTTTCTAACCCAGTGATACGACCGTATTGAAGTTATACAAATTACTTTAAAACACTCTAAATACAAGTTTTTTGTCTAAAAAATGCATTTTGATGCAATTGTATACAAGCTTTTGAAGGGATTCCGTGGTGCTTTTTCCAAACCAGTGATACGACCGTATTTATGTTATACAAATTACTTTAAAACACTCTAAATACACGCTTATCGTCTAGAAAAAGCATTTTGAAGAAATTCGGAGACAATATGTGAAAATAGTTTTTTCATCAGAATTCATCGTTTTGAGGTGTATATTACATTTTTGAGTAAAATCTTTTGGACATGTGTTTTTTCTTAAGTGTTATTGGAATTTGCTGACTTATGGCAGAATATGACAGATTATACTATATTTTAGTGTATACAAGCTTTTGAAGGGCTTCCGTTGTGCTTTTTCCAACTTAGTGATACGACCGTAATGAGGTTATACAAATTACTTTAAAACACTCTAAATACACGTTTTTGGTCTAGAAAACGCATTTTGATTCAATTCGGAGACAATATGTGAAAAATAGTTTTTTCATCAGAATTCATCGCTTTGAGGTGTAAAATACATTTTTGAGTAAAATCTTTTGGACACGTGTTTTTTCTTATGTGTTAATAGAATATGCTGACTTATGGCAGAATATGACAGATTATACTATATTTTAGTGTATACAAGCTTTTGAAAGGCTTCCGTGGTGCCCTTTCCAACTCAGTGATACAACCGTATTGATGTTATACAAATTACTTTAAAACACTCTAAATACAAGTTTTTCGTCTAGACAACGCATTTTGATGCAATTGTATACAAGCTTTTGAAGGGCTTCCGGGGAGCTTTTTCCAACCCAGTGATACGACCGTAGTTAGGTTAGGTTAGGTTAGGTTAATGGAATATGCTGACTTATGGCAAAATATGACAGATTATACTTTATTTTAGTGTATACAAGCCTTTGAAGGGCTTCAGTGATGCCCTTTCCAACCCAGTGTTACGACCGTATTGAAGTTATACAAATTACTTTAAAACACTCTAAATACAAGTTTTTCGTCTAGAAAACGCATTTTGATGCAATTGTATACAAGCTTTTGAAGGGCTCCCGTGGTGCATTTTCCAACCCAGTGATACGACCGTAGTTAGTTTATACAAATTACTTTAAAACACTCTAGATACATGTTTATCGTATGGAAAACGCATTTTGATGCAATTTGGAGACAATATGTGAAAAATAGTTTTTTCATCAGAATTCATCGTTTTGAGGTGTAAAATACACTTTTGAGTAAAATCGTTTGACACGTGATTTTTCTTATGTGTTAATGGAATACGCTGACTTATGGCAGAATATGACAGATTATACTATATTTTAGTGCATACATGCTTTCGTAAGGCTTCCGTGGTGCCCTTTCCAACCCAGTTATACAAAATACTTTGAAACACTCTAAATACACGATTTTCGTCTAGAAAACGCATTTTGAAGCAATTCGGAGACAAAATGACAAAAATTGTTTTTTCATCAGAATTCTTCGTTTTGCGTTGTAAAATCAAATTTGCGTAAAATCTTTTGAACACGTGTTTTTTCTTATATGTTAATCAAATATGCTGAATTATGGCAGAATATGACAAAGTATACTATATTTTAGTGTATACTTGCTTTTGAAGGACTTCCGTGGTGCCCTTCCCAACCCATTGATACGACCGTATTGAAGTTATACAAATTAGTATAAAACTCTCTAAATACAAGTTTTTCGTCTAGAAAACGCATTTTGAAGCAATTCAGAGACAATATGTGAAAACTAGTTTTTTCATCAGAATTCTTCGTTTTGCGGTGTAAAATAAAATTTTGAGTAAAATCATTTGGACACGTGTTTTTTCTTATGTGTTAATGGAATACGCTGACTTATGGCAGAATATGACAGATTGTACTATATTTTAGTGTATATAAGCTTTTGAAGGGCTTCCGTGTTGCCCTTTCCAACCCAGTTATACGACTGTATTAAAGTTATACAAATTACTTTAAAACACTCTAAATACACGTTTTTCGACTAGAAAACGCATTTTGAAGCAATTCGGAGACAATATGTGAAAAAAAGTTTTTTCATCAGAATTCATCGTTTTGCGGTGTAAAATAATTTTTTTAGTAAAATCTTTTGGACACGTGTTTTATCTTATGTGTTAATGGAATATGCTGATTTATGGCAGAATATGACAGATTATACTATATTTTAGTGTATACAAGCTTTAGAAGGGCTTCCGTGGTGCCCTTTCCAACCCAGTGATACGACCGCATTGAAGTTATACAAATTACTTTGAAACACTCTAAGTACACGATTTTCGTCTAGAAAATGCATTTTGAATCAATTCGGAGACAATATGTGAAAAATAGTTTTTTCATTAGAAGTCATCGTTTTGCGGTATAAAATATATGTTTGAGTATAATCTTTTGGACACGTGTTTTTTCTTATGTGTGAATGGAATATGCTGACTTATGTCAGTTTATTCTATATTTTAGTGTATACAAGCTTTTGAAGGTCTTCCGTGGTTCCCTTTCTAACCCTGTGATACGACCGTATTGTAGTTATACAAGTTATATTAAAACGCTCTGAATACACGTTTTTCGTCTAGGAAACGCATTTTGAAGCAATTCGGAGACAATATGTGAAATATAGTTTTTTTCATCAGAATTAATCGTTTTGCAGAGTAAAATACATTTTTGAGTAAAATCATTTGGACCCGTTTTTTTTTCCTATGTGTTAATGGAATATGCTGACTTATGGCAAAATATGACAGATTATACTACATTTTGGTGTATACAAGCTTTTGAAGGTCTTCCGTGGTGCCCTTTCCAACTCAGTGATACGACTGTATTGAAGTTATACAAATTACTTTAAAACACTCTTAATACACGTTTTTCGTCTAGAAAACGCATTTTGAAGCAATTCGGAGACACTATGTGAAAAATATTTTTTTCATCAGAATTCATCGTTTTGCGGTGTAAAATACATTTTTGAGTAAAATCTTTTGAACACGTGCTTTTTCTTATGTGTTAATGAAATATGCTGACTCGTGGCTGAATATGACAGATTTATACTATATTTTAGTGTATACAAGCTTCTGAAGGGCTTCCGTGGTGCCCTTTCCAACCTAATGATACGACCGTATTGAAGTTATACCAATTACTTTAAAACACTCTAATTACACGTTTTTCGTCTAGAAAACGCATTCTGAAACAATTCGGGGACCATATGTGAAAAATAGTTTTTTCATCAAAAGTCATTGTTTTGCGGTGTAAAATAATTTTTTGTGTAAAATCTTTTGGACACGTGTTTTTTCTTATGTATTAATGGAATATGCTGCCTTATGGCAGAATATGACAGATTATACTATATTTTATTGTATACAAGCTTTTGAAGGGCTTCCGTGGTGCCCTTTCCAACACAGTGATACGACCGTATTGAAGTTATACAAATTACATTAAAACACTCTATATACACGTTTTTCGTCTAGAAAACGCATTTTGAAGCAATTCGGAGAAATATGTGAAAAATAGTTTTTTCATCAGAATTCATCGTTTTGCGTTGTAAAATATATTTTTGAGTAAAATTTTTAGACACGTGTTTTTTCTTATGTGTTAACGGAATATGCTGACTTATGGCAGTATATGACAGATTATACTATATTTTAGTGTATACAAGCTTTTGAAGGGCTTCCGTGGTGCCCTTTCCAACCCAGTGAGACTACCGTATTGAAGTTATACAAATTGCTGTAAAACACTCTAAATACACGTTTTTCGTCTAGAAAACGCATTTTGAAGCAATTCGGAGACAAAATGTGAAAAAAAGTTTTTTCATCAGAAATCATCATTTGCGGTGTAAAATGCATTTTTGAGTAAAATCTTTGGACACGTGTTTTTTCTTATGTGTTAATGGAATATGCTGACTAATGGCAGAATATGACAGATTATACTATATTTTAGTGTATACAAGCTTTTGAAGGGCTTTCGTGGTGCACTTTCCAACCCAGTGATACGACCGTATTGAAGTTATACAAATTACACTAAAACACTAAATACACGTTTTTCGTCTAGAAAACGCTTTTTAAAGCAATTTGGAAACAATATGTGAAAAATAGTTTTCTCATCAGTATTCATCGTTTTGCGGTGTAAATATTTTTGAGTAAAATCTTTCTAATAAGTGTATTTTTTTATGTGTTAATGAAATATGCTGACTTATGGCAGAATATGATAGATAATACTATATTTTAGTGTATACAAGCTTTTGAAGAGCTTCCGTGGTGCCCTTTCAAACCCAGTTATACAAAATCCTTTGAAGCACTCTAAATACACGTTTTTCGTCTAGAACACGCATTCTGAAGCAATTCATAGTCTATATGTGAAAAATAGTTTTTTCATCAAAATTCATCGTTTTGCGGTTTAAAATAATTTTTTGGGTAAAATCTTTTCGACACGTGTTTCTTCTTATGTGTTAATGGAATATACTGACTTATGGCCGAATATGATAGATTATACTATATATTAGTGTATACATACTTTTGAAGGGCATCCGTGGTGCCCTTTCCAACCCAGTGAGACTACCGTATTGAAGTTATACAAATTGCTGTAAATCACTCTAAATACACGTTTTTCGAATAGAAAACGCATTTTGAAGCAATGCGGAGACACTATGTGAAAAATAGTTTTTTCATCAGAATTCATCGTTTTGCGGTGTAAAATACATTTTTGAGTAAACTCTTTAGGACACGTGCTTTTTCTTATGTGTTAATGAAATATGCTGACTCATGGCTGAATATGACAGATTTATACTATATTTTAGTGTATACAAGCTTCTGAAGGGCTTCCGTGGTGCCCTTTCCAACCTAATGATACGACCGTATTGAAGTTATACCAATTACTTTAAAACACTCTAATTACACGTTTTTCGTCTAGAAAACGCATTCTGAAACAATTCGGGGACCATATGTGAAAAATAGTTTTTTCATCAAAAGTCATTGTTTTGCGGTGTAAATAAATATAAATAAATATATCATCACGGCATATTACCCATTTCTGGGTGTGCCAGTATCTACAACACATGTAGACATCGGTAATGATGACGATATATTTTACCGTGTGGGCGCTTACCAGGCGTCACCTCACGGGCACTCATTGCTGGCGTGGAGAGTGCACCACAGGGGTCACTTTTGTGCCATTTAAAATTCGAAATATTTGGCGCCGGTCGGGATCGAACCCGGTTCCCCCAGGTTCGCGACCAGACACTCAGGCACGCGGCCACGTTTTGCGGTGTAAAATAATTTTTTGTGTAAAATCTTTTGGACACGTGTTTTTTCTTATGAATTAATGGAATATGCTGCCTTATGGCAGAATATGACAGATTATACTATATTTTATTGTATACAAGCTTTTGAAGGGCTTCCGTGGTGCCCTTTCCAACACAGTGATACGACCGTATTGAAGTTATACAAATTACATTAAAACACTCTATATACACGTTTTTCGTCTAGAAAACGCATTTTGAAGCAATTCGGAGAAATATGTGAGTAGTATAGTCATAAGAGTACGGGCTCAATTGTGGGTGCTCGAGGGGGTGAGGTGGGGCTAGAGGGTGTCAGAGGGGGCCATTGATGACGTCATAAGTGACACCTGGGTTTGAGACATTGTACAGGTGTGTTATTAACCTAGGTCAGTGCACTCTTGGGTGACCACCTGGGGGAGGGTGAGTTATACAATCACCTGGGGTGCAAGTCACTGCTCTGATGCTCTGGTATGTGAATTGCACGTGCGTTCTTTAGGTTAATACACTTATGTTTGAACACGTGCGGGGTGATGAGTCATATGCATTTCTTAGGTTATTTTTGAACACCTGAGGGTGATGGATACCACGCGTAAATGGCAGGTGTGTGACTTTGCCACGCGTGCAGGTCATCGCTTTGGTGCTGTGTTATGAGCAAGGGTGGACATATGCATTCCATAGGGCAACGTACTTATACTTGAACACGTGCGGGTGAGTCATAGTGCCACGCGTCTGTGACAGGTGTGTGGCGTAATGCAAACTATATAAAATGTGCTAATTTGTGACATGTGCATTCCTTAGGTCAGCACATTTATGTTGGAACACCTGCTAGTAGTGAATCACACCTGGGGAATATATCTGAAAGAAATGGATTGTGAAGGTTTTAAAAATAAGATAAGTCTTTGTTATATACATTTATTGCAAAAAATATATTTTTACAGGTCATCACATAAAATATTAAAACTACAAACTTATATTAGCACTTATGTAGTAAAACTATAGCCATGGGGGTAGGTATCTGAAAAAATATAGTTAATAATTCTTTTGTCATCATAAGCACTCAACGCTAATTTATTTTGTTTTATTGTATATACATTATGCTCTTTAGACCTAATTAAGGTTTGAGATTTTACTACAGACGTATTGTTAAACAGGCAGTTGTAATAATCTTCAAAACTTATAGTTTTCATAGAGGCTTTGGTAACACCTTTAGCTTTCATACTTACCACATGCTGATTAACAGACATAGTTTTATAAGCATACATTTTCGCTCGTAGTCCAATAAACTCGGTCATAATTTTGCCATTGTTTTCATCTTTCATTAAACCAATTACTTTCTTATTAACCAAAGGTATATTATAAAAATTATTTATAGGGTAATCAGAGGTATCAAATTTGTGAATATCTTTTTTCATAATTTCATAAATATTAATATTTTTAAAGTAGTAAATTAAACTATCAGTATCAGTATAACAAAGCTCAGCATTTTGACCTAAACTAAATTTTATGTAATTATAATGAAAATCATAAATATATGTTTTTGAAATATCTAAAATAGAAAATCCAACATATATAGGTTTATTAAAAAACACAGATTTTTTACTCATTTCTACAAGTATAATGTCATTATCAATTATTGTACAGCTGTGAAAATTCGGTTTAGCTATAAGATTTTTTGCTCCATGTCGGCCTTCCCAATGAGTTACCAATTTTACATCTTTATGTTTCCTGACATTTTCCATAGTTTTTCCAAAAACTGCGTTGTTCATGAGTTTAAAATAATTTTTTTGAAATTCATTATTAGACTTTTTTTCTTAATTTAGTATTTAAATTAATATAAGACTTTAACCATGGACTTTGTTTAAATTTGAGAATTCTATGAATATGTGTTATTTGTAATCCTAAACATAGACATTGTTTTAAATTTTGATAATGAATAATATAGTTCTTTTTATTATATAAATTTGCAATTAATTTTGATTTTTTCGATGTGGGTGGAGTGAAGTTTTCAGGACATAGAGGCAAATCTTTATGTAATTCATGTAACGATTTTGGATAATTCAAGTCAACCTCAAATATGTAACCGGTCTCAGAATTTTCTGAAATATTCATTAAATTAATATTGTAAAATTCGGATTCATTAACCCAACTAAATTCCCCATAAGGTAAATAATGACTCATTGCAGCCCCATACAAGTTATTTATATCAAAATACATAAGATAAGATTCCTCATCTTCAGAATTGTATAATTCATTCATATACTTATTATTGGCTTTTGCATAACGTTTACTGCACTGCACAAGTCCTCCTTTTACAGCATTTTCTATGAATAATAGTTTTTCTATATCTGTTAATAGTTCCAAAGTTACATTTGTATATTTCAACATCGCGTCAAACGCCAAACCCGGGGCAGTAAAATAGTGAAGAGCATCTAATTTATATGTTTCAAAACAATTTATACGAAAATTTTCAAATATATCGGCTAACAAATGAACATCTGTTGCAAGATATAAATCTGAGTATTCCCCTAATTTTTTCAATTTGAAAGATTCCCAAACGTTTTTTGCGTGAGCGTAATCTTCATTACTGATATTTTCATTTTTCAAAGTAATATAAAAGTGTCTATGATTAGGCAAACAAAGTTCTTCAAATTTATCCCAACTATCAACATATTCGTAGGGGAAAACTCCTTTTCTTGTTAATAATTTAAATTTGTTTATATCTTTACAAAAATTTTGTGTTATTACTTTTTCATGGTCTTTTAAATATGACGATAATTTATCAATACTACTAGCCATAAATCGCAATGAATCAATAAATCGAAAATTAATTTTAGTATCTTTCACATATTTAGTAAATGAAATGTATCGCTCTTTATTAATAGGAAGCAGAGAGACATGTCCGGGAAAACTTTTAGCGATGGCTTTTATAATAAAGTGTCCATCATAATTACTTAAATTATGAAACACAACTGGTATACTATGCGTCTTTTTAAAATTTAAATTGCAAGCCTGATGCGCTGCTCCACGAAAAGCACCCGTAAAGTGATTATGGTCGTGAACTTTTATATCAAACGATGTAAATTCATTTTTACATATATGACAGATTGTAGTATTTAAATAAGCAAGTTCTTGTTCTTTTGTAATATTAATAGGTACAGGAGTTTGAAATTTTTCATTAATAAAGTGTGCAATTAAATAAAGTTCATCCATAAACCAATTAATACAATTTTGCCCTCTATTTAATTTAAAATATGATAATGAGTCATTATATGAACATTTTAAATAATATGCAATACTACTCGGGATATGTGTGTGAGTTTTAATTGAATTTCCTAGTTGAATTTTATTAGTTTTTAATAAAATAGATTCTAAGTCAGCGTATATGACAAATGGAACCCTGTCTTGGTAATGAAAATTTTTAAATTTTAAATATTTACTTTCCTCACTAGGTAACTCAATTCGACATTTATTTAATAATTTACAATCACGTATATGTTTGATAAAAGCCAATTGTGAGGCAAAATGATTTAAACATCTATCACACAAAAATAGTTTACCATTATAATTGGAAATTTGTTTACTTACAAGTCTAGATAAATTCTTAATCCACATATAATGATAATTTGTGCCATTTTTAATTGCTTTAATTACATCGTTGTCAATTTCTATATTATCATCATCCGACTCACTGGTATTTGAATGAATTACTAATAAGTGAATGAATTTATTACCATCTAATTTAGATAAATATATTGGCACAATTTGATTTTTCTTTTTACCATATTTTTCTAAAGTGTAAACATTAACAGATAAGTTATTCATAACTTCAAATTTTGAGATATCTTTTAACTGCATTGGGAAATTAATACCATCATATTTTAATACTTTACTAAAATGTGGGTAAGATGATACACGATCTACATTTTTATCCGCAGGATACAGTGCAGAAACTACGGCCCACAGAAAACAGTAAACATCATAATTTTTTACATTAATTATTGCTTGCTTACGTTTAATATCAACAGGTAATTCTATATATATTCCACCTAGAATAGGTGTATAATTATTTATATTAATTTTTAAACTTAATATTTCAACCATACTCCAACCAGAATCTCTATCTTGAAACTCTGATAGTTTCTTCATTATTTTATCAATATTTTCACGATACCATTCTCTTAAATTTGTCGTTTTGTTTATGATGCTATTAGCCGTATTAAAAGATTTCGTTTCAACTGAACTTGTTTTAGGTAATATAAAATTAGCACTGAATAGAAAATTGACTTTTAGATTTCATAATTTCAAAGCTTTTTTAATTTTATTTGAGAAAATTCGAAAGCTTTTATTTAAAAATAATAACGGATCTTTATAATTTAAATTGATTATAATTCCTGTACATATTCTAGAGTCGAAACACGATTCTAAATCTTGCCAAATTAATTTTTTAGATTGTATATGAAATCCGGCACCATGAAAACCGCGTTTTATTTGTTTTAATTTTTCGCGATAACATTTGAATAAGCACAAATTTGACTCTAACTGGAATAAATTACCGTTATTATTCCCATTTTGTTTTATAGCCCTGTTTATTAATAAAATAAATTTGTTTACATGTTTCAACCATTGAACACATTCATTTCGTGTTTTTACAATTTTTAGTTCATCCACAAGTGTCTTTAATGCTGTTGTGCTTAACTCAGCAACAGTCACCATCGCAAGCCGATGAATGAATGAATGACATATGCGGGCCACTTATTTGTATTTAAGTACCTTTACACACAGAGTCGCACTTTAACACACATGCGCGTTGGTTAATAATGATTTTTAATTAAAACTCGAAAAATAAAAATAAAATGTTTATTTTACAATAAAAAAAATACAGTGTACATTACATTTGACTTACAAAATTAGTTAGAGGATTATAATTAATTATTCTATCATGTATAATTAAACAATAGGCGGCTGTATTTTCAGGTACATTTTCATTTGTTTCAAATTCCAATCTAATATCAACATTACCTGATTTTAATGTCTCACTCTGATGTGAACAATCTATGACTGCCAACGGTGCTATATTCTTAAATTCATGAGGTGCGAATATAGGTTCACATGCTCGCTCATAATATGATAATTGAAACTGAGTGTACATTTCATACAACATAGCCCAATGATTATTCTTAAAGTTTAAATTAAGGCTATCATATGGAAACATATCAGAATTTAAATACAACTTAATATTAGTTAAATTACAATGATCAAATTTACTTATATCTTTATCTCTTTTATTTTTACGATCAGTCTGAAATCCTACGATGACATAACGTGGTGTTTCTAACTGAGTTGTTGTTTTAATTGGCCAGGTATGTCGTTGAGTTTTTTGTAGCAGTGGATATTCATGAAGCTCCCAGCTGCGAAATGCAATCTCCAAATTAACACTTCTTTCCATGTATTTCATAAGCATCAGTCTTTCTGAATCGGCTACTGATATATGTGGAATCTTCCAATGAACTTTACTTAATTCAATTTTCATATTTTCATCTGCAGCACTATTTTCAATCGCATTCACATCAGTACTACTTCGTATTAGGACTAATGCTTGTTGTATATTTAAGATAATTTTTTTAAAATCTTCACAGAATCCCAAAAGCATATTTAGTGGAATACATACATTAAAGTTACCCTGATTATCAATTATCTGTTTTGTATTATCAGTCAAAGGTGACCAACCGGCAATTTGTAGCCGTTTGCTCTCATTTGTGTTATAAGAGATATAAGCCTTCATTGTTGAAGTCAAACCAGGATTTCGAACTCTATCTATTACTATGCCCCCAATTTCATATCGAATTTCACTAAATAAAAATGTAAATGCATTGTTGACTAATTTAGCTGTTTTCGACACTTTATTATCATGTGTAAGAAGTCTGCCCTCGATATAAAGCAAACTGTTCCATGGAAGGGTGTAAAGGTCTTGTTGTTGAATAGGAATGCGAATTTCATCATTATTGTTCAAAGTCGTAGAAGCGTATGGCTGATGAGTGTGTTTCTCCGCATGACTGATAGAGTCATCGAATAGAGCTTTTTCAGAGACGTTTAATATGTTAACATTCATTATGATGAATACACAAAATAAAATTTTTTGATTTCTTATACTGAATTCTTATCCAAATAATAAAAGCTCTAATTCTTTTCTCTGATTTATCCAGATCGTGATCGTACTTTAAAACCAAGCGACTTGAGAAACTGATAATTGAGAGGTGTTAACTCTCCAACTGCCTTCTTATTAATGAAGCTATTAGAATCTCGTGGTCTACTTATATGTTTGCAGGCGGAGCGATTAAAGTTAATCCCCATTTTGTTTTTTAAGGTGCAGTCTTACTGTTATCAGTTCCCCTCTGAAATTGATTAAATTTCCATCTTGATCTACTATTTTAAGGGTTACCTGACTTATTACATGCGTGTTGATTGGTAGATAAATAATTTGATTTGGAATTTCTATAATTTGAAATCCTGCAGGAACGCGCGGGGAAAATTGATGAAGAATATGAACATTTTTAGTATTTGAATAAGAACTTGTGGTTATGCTACACTCAATACATATTGCATTTACTTTAATAATAGATACGGGATTATCAGATTCATGTAACTTATAAGCTTCTAATTTTCGTTGGTTAAAACCTAACAAATTACCGAGCGAATCATTTGGCTCAAAATTTATTTCCTTATTACTTTTAATTTCACATTTTAGAGTATTATTATTTGCTACAATTTCTAATTGAGTATTGGCGTCCAGTTTACTATTTATGTACTTGTTAATGTCTTCAATTTCATATGAACCAACTGGTATAATAATTATAGAATTATCAAAATAAAACTTATTATTTTTTTCATCAATATTTGGTATTGAATTAAAAACTTCAAAGTTAATTAAGCCGAGAACATAATTTGAATTCTCTTCTAGCACAATCGGTGGATGAAAAGTTCGATTAATAATAGGATTGTCACCAGACAAATTAAATGCGCATGACATGGTGGCTCATTTAAGACTAAACGATTTCTAAACTTGTTCGTATAGAAATGATAAACATAAATGGCCACATTTTATGCTGTTGTAAGATTGGTATCTCTTGTAATTATAATGTACTGAACAATTGTCACCAAAATAATTAACTAGTTCTGTCGGTGGCACCAGATTTCCAAAACTGTCAAAGTATATAACTATACTATAACGTTTTTTATATGCGACCCAGTGTGATGCCATACCATCACTCTTATCTAAATTAACAATTGCACTTTCTTTTTGATTTATTTTCTTGGGTAAATTATTTCTCATAAAAACTCCTCTAAAATATGGGATTTTTAATAGTTTAGCATATTTTAAAAGATCGACGTTACTTAGTGCCCGCGATGGTAATTTTAATGGGAGTTTTTTGACTGATTTAAATACAAGCCCAGCCCCTTCCGGTATGGCTTCAGGTATAGACCCTTCCCCATAGCAATAGCCTCCATCATTTTATTGTGTCGCTTGGATTCTTTTAATTGCTCAGTGGCGGACCGGGCATCAGTAACTGCTTTGGCTATACCTGCGGCTCCGCCTCCTAATGCACCGAGAGCACTTAAACCTGCGAAGATCGGTATCAGTGGGAGAAATCCACCTGTTTTCGGTACAGATATAACACGAGGACTCTTAATTTTTCTTTTAATTCTTTTAATTGTGCGCAAAGCAATTTTGGCTGATTTATTTATATCCGAACCAGTGCCCCCAGATTTTATAGCTTTTCGCGCGCGACTAACAGCATTACGAAATGGTAAACTCGGAGCAGATGTTTTTGGAACTTTCATCATGACTATTTAACAGACACACGTCTTACTCATTCAACAGTCGGTGACAAACTGTCTTCGTGTCACTTTCACAGCGCAATTTATAGTATGCAGGTTATTAAACAGGATAAAAATCTTGAAGTGAAAAATTATGATTTTGAAATTCATAAAAAAGGACGAAGACATAGCATACTGCTGCCAAATATAGTAAGATGCATTATAGCTGGCCCCTCTGGATGTGGCAAAACAAACGTTATGATTGCATTATTAGAACATGTAAACGGTTTGCGTTTTGAAAACATATATGTTTATTCTAAATCTTTGTTTCAATCAAAATATGTGTACTTGAAAAAATTACTGGAACCAATTAAAGAAATAGGTTATTTTGCATATGACAACAATGCTGCAATAGAAAAACCTGCGGGTGCGAAATGTAATTCGGTTTTAATTTTCGATGACGTAGCGTGCCATAATCAAGATATTATTAGGGAATACTTCAGTATGGGTAGGCACAAGAAGTTGGACTGTGTATATATATGTCAGACTTATACCAGAATCCCCAAACATCTTATACGGGATAATGTTAACCTGTTAATATTATTTAAACAAGATGATGTTAATTTAAAACATGTTTATACTGATCACGTAAATACAGATATGTCATATGAAAATTTTAAGAACCTCTGTTCATTTTGCTGGTGTAATAGGTACGAGTTTGTGGTGATTGACAAAGAAAGCGAGATAAATAGAGGTAGATATCGCTTGGGCTTTGATCAGTATATTGTAATAAATAACAATGAAACGAACTAAGATGCGTCAGTTGCCCGTTAGCTGTCTCACAGTAAACTTCTGGAACAGGTTAAATAAAACAGGAACTGATTGAATTTAAGTCATTCATGTTTTTAGTTGTTTATACAACTATCATATCTGTTTTTTATCTGGTTACCAGCTGTGTATCTGCTGTCCGATCTATTTTTATCTGTTTCTACAAGTAACAGCTCCGTTAATCTAAACACTGGTGTGTAACCTTAAACCTGCCAGAACAACATATCAGCTGTTTCGAAGCTGGTTTATGAATTACCTGTTACAAAATCTGTTTCACTGTATCTGGTTTGACCTTGTCTTTATTTTATATCAATATGAGTGAAAAATTAACTAAAGATATAATCAATACCCGGAATATTATCAAGCAAAAGCTTAAAAATCTTAAGCTTGGTGCACTACATAGGAAAATTGAGTTAGAATCACAATATAAACCAATAATCAAGTCTCTAAAAGATATTGCAGTTAATTTACCAATGGTCAATATAAAAGAAGAAGTTAAAACTGAACCGAAAGAAGAAATAAAAGAGAAGGAGGAAATATCTGAGAAAAATAAAACTTTATTAGGTCCTAAATTTTTAGAAACAAGTGTGGTGGCAGAATCAACTGACGAGGGTGGAGATGATGATGATGTATTTATTGAAAATCAATCATCCATGATTGCAGACCGCCCATCAATAACTAGAGAGGATATTTTGAATTTAACTCTGGAACCATCATTCCGGGAATATTTAGACCAGTACGATCCATTACCCCGACAATATGTTGAAGAGATGGTAACAGATGACAAGGATTCATTTGATTTCAAATATGGCGTGCGTCATGATATGGATAGTGATAAATTTTTTATAGGTGATTCCGAGTTAAAAATTGTAGGTAAGGATATAGTTGTAAAAGATCTAAAGTACGTTGGTACACCGGGCTTGTATGAGCTCTTATTTAAAAAGCAACCATTGGGGTATACTGAAACTGATCGTAAAAATTATGTTGATATTGTTAGAAGAACGAATGCTGCCCGTCGAAATTATAGTGGCAGCGAGCAATTTTCAGGAACAAGGTCTCAGAAATATACTTCCATTATTGCCCCAGTGTTAGACCCTCAAAGGAAAGTTATTCCAGTTTCTAGAAAATTAAGTTCAATTTCTAAAAGACCAAGTTCTATGTCAGGCGGAAATTATTTAAAAAAATTAACTAGGAAACGAGTGGAATATATACACTGGGATAATATTAATGAATTGGTTGATCGGTTGCGTCTTTTAATTGCATCACATGATGCAGGTCATACAGGTCACAATAATGAAATTATATCTATAATTGAGGAGTTAAAAGAAGCTGGAGTTATAGAATAGCGACAGTTCGATAATGACACTTGACAAGTTTGGACGTCATATCGAGCACCATAAAACTAAAAGATATATTAGTAAAGTATTTCCTCATGCTTCAAAGCAAATTCGAGAATTAGAATTACATTTTACAAACAAAATTAACAGACTTGAAGAAAATTTACATGTAGAATTGTCTAAAGTAAAAAATAATTTGAAAACAAATATTATTATTAATTTATTATTAAAATTACATGGTAATACTTATAATATAATAAACAGTCCTGATTTATCTTTTTATAAGTTACCTTGCACAGGTAAAGTAATTCAAATTAATTTAAATAATCCAAAGGAACACCTAAACTATCGAATTAATGATGAACCCCGTGTCTCTATATTAGTTAAAAAAAATCTTGTAAAGGGGGATAAATTAGTAATATATCCGAGTCCTATAAGTTTAAAAACTACTGAGTTATATATGGAAATTTTACTTGAAACATCTGTTTACTATGTCGAAAATTAAAAGTGAAATTGTTAACGAGTTGCATAAGTCTGTACGGTTAAATTTCCCTAGAAGACGAGTAATTGTAAAGGGATTAGATGACTTATTCCAAGTAGATTTAGTTGAAATGATCCCTTTTGTAAAGATGAATAAAGGCTATCGATATATTTTAGTTGTAATTGACGTATTTTCTAAATATTTGTGGACCAGACCAGTAAAAAGTAAAACAGGTTCAGATATTTCACAAGCTATGAAAAGCATATTTACTGAAAGTAATCGTATTCCGCACAATTTACAAACTGATCTCGGAAAAGAATTTTATAATCAACATTTTCAAAGTTTAATGAAAAAGTATAATATTAATCACTATTCAACTTATAGCACTAAAAAAGCCTCAGTGGTTGAACGAGTGAACCGTACTTTAAAATCACTTATGTGGAGGAGATTTAGCATACAAGGTACATATAAATGGTTAAATTTATTACCTAAACTTACAGAAGATTATAATAATACAAAACACACAACTATTAATATAAAACCTACTAACGTAAGTAAGAAGAATGAAAAGTTACTTCTTAATACTGTTTACAGCAAAATAAAAATGGTTGGGAGAGCAAAATTTAAAGTAGGTGATTTTGTTCGTATTAGTAAATATAGAGGGGTATTTACTAAAGGTTATACACCTAATTGGTCTAATGAAATTTTTACTATTGATCAAGTAATATTCACAAATCCTGTAACTTATATTCTTAAGGATCAATTTGGTCAAAACATAAAAGGTGGATTTTATGAATATGAGTTAATAATAATATATAATTTATTGCCCAACAGTTAAGAACCAGTTACAGGACAATTTATAAATAAACATTATATAGATTTAAGATACGTGCAAATATATAAATACAATTATTAACAAAGAGACAAAAAAAAAATTACAAAAATATATCATCATATAAAGTGTTCGCATTTTGACACATAATGGTAATTGGGGCACGACGAAGTACGTCAGAATGGGCTACGGAGAGTTGAAACGTCGTGGGATATCTGGATGCTGGACGTGGTACATGGATCTGAACTCTAGACAGTAGAAATGGTGCATCAATCTCGCCACGCAGAAGGAGCCAGAGGAACTTGGCACTGCCCACCTCCCTCCGAGCCGCCAGCGACGACATACTATGACGCTGAAGAAGGGACTGCTGATCCGTTCCCCTAGGTGGATAAACCCTATCTAATTTGAAGGATAAAAATTTGAGGAATCTACGTTGAACACGGTCAAGTGCCAGGTGTTGATACGTGTAATATGGGAACCAAACAAGATTGGCATATTCTAATTTGCTTAGAACATAGGCACAGTACAGTGACTTAATAACATCAGTATTCTGAAAAATATGCGTAATTCTAATAATAAAGCTTAACATTCTGTTAGCATCGTGAACTATATTGTTTATATGATCTGAAAATATAAAATTATTTGAAAAAGTTACACCCAAATCTTTAAATGATTTTACTGTATTCAGAGAGGTATTTTGTACTTTATAAGGGTACTGAATGGAATTGATTTTGCGTATAAATGAAATTACACAACATTTCTCAACATTCATGGTAAGTTTATTTCTTTCACACCATGCATTCATAGTGTTAATGTTATTTTGTAATAGTTCTGAATCATTAAGTGACTTTATTGAATTGTACAATTTTATATCGTCAGCATATGCTAGTGCATGACAACTAAACATGGAAAGAAGGTCATTTATATATAAGTTGAATAAAAGTGGACCTAAATTAGATCCCTGGGGAACCCCCGAGGAGGCAACGAAGGTTGTTGACGAGAAACCATTGTAATAAACATAGGATATTCTGTTATACAAATAAGATTTTAACAAAAGAACTAAATTTGGAGTAGCTCCAGACGTACTTAGTTTTGTTAGAAGAATACTATGATCTATAGAGTCAAACGCACGGGATAAATCAGTATATATAACATCAACTTGACCTCGTTTGTCGATAATTTCAGCAGCGTACTGAGAGAAACAAGCTAAGTTTGTAGTAGTAGATCGACCTTTTACAAAACCATGCTGATCATTGGATATACTAGAACTAGTATGCCTGTATATGCACCTATAAATTAGAATTTCAAAAATTTTGGCAAAATTGTTTAATATTGAAATCGGACGATAATTGGAAATATTAAATTTGTCACCTTTCTTAAAGACTGGTGTTATTCTTGTCTTCTTCCATCTTTCCGGAAAAGTACTAGAGGAAATAGCTAAATTTATTATAAGAGTAATTGGTTTAGACAAACTAAATCGGGTATCTTTAATAAAAAAGCTTGGTATCATATCCTCGCCTGCTGTAAACTTGTTTTTGAATGTTGACATAACTAACAGGATATCATTTTCAGTTACCAGGTTTAGAGAAAAAGGAGGATAGTATGAAATATGATCTAAATTATCGCTATATAGTGAACTAGTAGAAAAATGTTGCAAGAAGGAGGTTGCGAAGGCATTGACTATGTCCTGAGGATTGTCATATTCTCCTAATTCGTTGTACAATTTCCCAGGTATTCTAGAAGTTCCTTGCTTATCATGTGCAAATTTCCATAAACCAGTTGGATCTGTCTTAATGTTATTTTCTACCGATGTAAGATACGCTTTATATGCCTTGCTGATTTGAGATTTAATTAATTTACGAAGTCGCTTAAACTCATTAAGATCAGATTGTTGTTTATATTTAATCCATTTTTTTCTAACATAAGCTTTAGTTTTCAAATTGTACTTAATGTCCGAAGTGAACCAGGGTGGATATCGGGAACCATTGTACGTCGATTTCGGTACTGATTTATTTAATTCTTTGTATAAAGTAAAATAAAAAATATCTAGTGCAACATTAACATCTGTAACATTATCCAGAGAAAACCAATCAATTTTACATAAGTCATCATAAAGTTGATTAAAGTTAGCTTTACGAAAATTGTAACGAGTATTTGATGCAGATCGAAATTTATCTTTACACGTAGAAGAAGTAACATTAAATGTAATTGATAGAGTTGGATGATATTTGTCTTCTGGAACCAAGGCAAAATCAGATCGTTCAACATTAATTGATTTTAGAAAATTTGACAAGACTAAATCTAGTTTATTTGAATTGCAATTAAGAACATTATTGTACTGTGTAAGTTTTAATCCCGTCATAAAATTTTTAAACAATAAGGATTTAGAGCAGTTAACGGAATCATATAAATGAGGAATATTGAAGTCTCCTAATATTAGTAAACGCTCATTAATAAACATTAATTCTAAAGCATCAAAAAAAGTATTAAAATCATCCACACTTATGTCTGGTGGTATGTATATGGCGCATATAATAAATGACAGATTTGAGAAATAGCATTTACATGTTACTATATCTATTAGTGGTGTTAAATTTTTAATATGTGACACATCTAGGGTTTTATAATCAATATTATTAAGAAGAGATATTAAAACCCCACCACCTGTAGAGCGGTTGATTAGAGAACACTTTCTGTCATCACGAATAACATTATAATGCGGCGGAAATAATTCAGTATTTTTTACAGAATCGTACAACCAACTTTCAGTGATAACAACTATATTAAAGGACGAAGACAAACAGTTAGTATAAAATAAATGACTCTTAGAATTTAATCCCCTAGTATTCTGGTAAACACAATCAAGAAAAATAGAACTGTTGGGCGAACTTAGTTTTCCGAATTTTTAGACACAATTCGTGGAACATTGTTTATGTACTTAATTTGAATATTGATTTCACCACTGCTAATTCTCTCATTTAATTCGGTTTTTATAGCTTTATAAAAGTCCATCTGCTTCCGGGTACGATCTCTTGATATTGATACGTTCGACCACTTACTATTGCTTTTTAAATTTTTAACATTACGAAATAATTTGTTTATATCCTCAGGAGAAGATAAAACAACTCTTAAGGGTCTAGATCTTGAAGATGACGAATCATAACGACCTATTCGATGAATGTTTTCTATTTTACATGCGACATTTAATTCATTTAGTAAATCAGTAGCCAAACTCTCATCATTACTGTTCTGTTCTTGTTTAGTAGAATGTACCTCTTCAGAACCAAAAATTATGAAATTACGAGAACGTTTTTCTCGTTCAGAAATTTCTTCAATAATATCTTCAGTCAGGATTAGAGAGGATAAGTTTGATTTTGTATTATTAGTACTTTTAATTTCAGCTATATCTTTTTGTAATGATAAAATTAAGATCTTTAAGCTGTCAATTTCATCAGCTATTGGAGCACAATTTTTACAATTCCATCTTATACCATTGTCTTTGAGTTTAATTCTTCTAGCTTCATTTGCTGAAATGTCAGCACACAAAATACTGTAATTATTTTTACACAGGGAACACATAATTGATCTGTGATCCTCCGTTTTTTTATTGCAGCACTTGCAAATGATATCCATTGCTATAACAAACTATAGCAAGAAAACAAAAGAAGAGAGAAAAGAAAAAAAAAAAACACCCAGTATATAAATATTCACGATCACCCAGTAAATGTGACTTAAAGATTTAGCACGCAGCTTAATTAATCAAGTACACACAAACTACTGAGCCACGTTGAGAAATAAAAAGATTTGTCACAGAAACAAAAAAATAGAAAATTAGAGAAACTCACCCCTAGAGTAACAAATGAAGAAACAAATCACACCACAATGAAGGCCACAAAATTCTGAACTGAACTATAACAATTTCAATATTAAAAAACTTCAAAAACCCAACAAATAATTAATAACAAATATTAGCAAAATGCAGACGTGTGAAGCGTATGAACGTATCATAGAATAAGTTACAAAAAGTTAAGTATCCTGATGTATATCTTGTTGAAAAAATACTTAAGCGGAAGGGCAATCAAGTTTATGTTAAATGGTTAGGGTTTAATAACACACATAACAGCTGGATTTCTAAAGAAAATGTACTCTAACAAATACCGCTATATGATTGGTTAAAGGATGGGGGTCGAATGTATATAAAGGATGTATGTATACATTCAATTCATACATTCATTAGTCTTGTTGGTTACACGTTCATTAAAATGAATACTATAATAGTCGACCTACAAGGATTTTATATTTTTACAAACAATGTTAAAACATTTATTTTTAAAGAAATTGCTTATATAAATATAAAAAATAATATTTATGAACACAAAATTTTTGAGCCACCGTTTTCCTGGGATGAATTAGATTTTAAAAGTAAGAGAAATATATTATGGTTAACCAAAAATCATCATAATTTGAATTGGCATGATGGTAATACACCATATAATAAAATAAAGGATGTAATAAAATTAATGCTGGATAATGTTGAGAAAATTTATGTAAAAGGAACTGAAAAAATTTGTTGGTTGGAAGATATTATTAATACTTTTGAAAATTCCTCAACAAAAATTAAAAACTTAGAAATGTTGGGTTGTCCACCATTAAAAGATTTAAATAAAACACAATTTAACGTTTATTGTAATTTTCATAATATATGTGCTTTAAAAAATATTCAAATGTTAAAAAAATGGTTTATTAATCGCTTTAATGAGTTTAATTCATTAAAGTTATTTCACGAGCAACATGTGCTTCATTTAATGTCAGAGGAGGAAATTGCTGAATTGTCCAAAGAATTTGTAATGATTTTCGCAGCACGAGAAATCGAAAGTTTGTGGTACAGGTTTCCTGAGTCATGGAGAATGGACAAAGAGTTTCAAAAATATCAATGCTGTTTTAAACACAACAATGACAACATATCCAACGACCAGGTTGGGGGAAGATATCCAATGAAAATTAACTGTTTTGAATGTAATTTATAATTATTATTTTATAAGCTACTTTTAATGTATGTATGTAATAATATATTATAAAAATAAATTAATTTTTTGTACATACCTGTGTTTTATTTACAATATCTATTAGTTCATTAAAAAAGTTATTAATTCTTGTAGATGAGATGTGCTTTTAGTAATTTAATTAAATACAATAATAATGCAAAAATTAAAATTTATTTCATTATTTATATATGTAAATACAAAATACATGTTATTATTATCTAAAACTTATTACTTACTTTATATTATACACTAATTAAACAAATCGTGCAAATGTTCTTTCACTATATTGCACAATTTGCAAGGACACATGAACAAATTTAAGTCCTTTAACATTTCAGCACTTGGGACCCTGTGCACTATGACTGTTTGTTGACTCTCCGAAGATGTGGGCTCGTGAATCTTTGCCGTTGCTGAGGCTTGGGACTGGCTCGGTGTTATTTTCATGTGTTGAGTGGTGAGACTAGTAGTTTCCGAACACGTGGGAGTGTGAATTGTTGCTGTTGCTGAGACTTGGGACTGCCTCGGTGTCATGGTAGTTTCCGGACATGTGGGCGCGTGGATCGTTGCTTCAAGTGGAAGCCACTCTTCTTCATCTACCTCCATATTTTCAATTATCTCATTGAACGCCCCCTCCGGAATATTATCCAGCCACTGGAAATCTCCTTCGTTCAACCACCACTCACTTTCAACTATATCTACCAATTCCATATCGATAACTGACCAAAACGTATAAAGTTCACCCTTATATAGAAGTACGTTTTTTTAAATTTTTACCTATTCTTTGCATTCCACCAATAGCTCATCATGTGGGCTCATAATTGTAGGTAATGTTGCACTATTATTATTCATAAAATTTATATTTCTTTATAATAATATATTTATTATTAAAAAGGAACCTGAAAATTAAATAAAAGCACACATAATATTTTAATACATTTATTAAGAATATTTGTGACTTTACAAAAATATTACATATTTTTAATCTTATATTCTAAAACAGGAGTAATAATGGGTGCATAATAATTATTTATCTTAAATTTAAATCTTTCCCGATCACTTGCATACATTTGCCAATCTCCTCGACGAGCTGATCGATAGGCGTAGCTCCATTTTACAAGTAGATGGACTTGAAGTTCTTCATTGAATCGCACATTCATTCTTCAAGTTTGATTTTTTTAATTTTTTTATTTAAGTTGTAAATTACACCAATATATGGACTCAAAGTTCTACGTTGGATCGAACATTCATTTTTCACTTCTTTAAATGAAATATTTTAATTTTTGTGTTTAAGTTATAAATTTCAATATCTTCTTTTAATAGTTTTATATTATTAATATGTTCCTCCACTCGATTAAAATATATTTCTATTGCATTCATTTTCATGTATTTTATTTGTCCAAGAATTCGATGTGAACTGATTTTCCTATCTTGCCTCGGGATACTACAAAAAGTTTTCCAGTACCAGCCTTTTCATTCAACTTTTCGATGTATTCATCTTCAAGTTGGTTAAATCGTGCACCCAAATACAGACGATTTTGTAGCAACTCTAGAACTATACAATCACCAAATGTTGTAGTGGTTCTAGAAATTGATAAAATTTTATATTTCTTCCCAATTTCCAAATTAGACAAAGGCAAAGTTTCCTTTACCTTTGCAACTTCGTTTAACTTTTGCAAAAGACTCATGATAATAATGATGTGAACAGTAAACAGTATGTAAATAAACTGTGTACATTAACATAAATGAATCTATTTATATAATCACAACCCCACTCCTCAAAGCTGATTCAAATCAGCTCATTGAAACCTTCCACAGGTGTCCATTTAAATAAGTGCAGTGAACTTAACCTTACACATGTCGCGAATTGCAGTGGGTTCACCCTTACGCCACACACCTGCACGCGTGGCACTATGACTCACCCGCACGTGTCTAAACATGAGTCCTGACCTAACACTACACATAACAGAGCATCAGAGCACTGAACTACACGCGTGGCAATATTACACACCTGCCATATACCTATACCCTCAGGTGTTCGAGTAAAAGTAAACTGGACCTAAGGAATGCATATGACTCATCAGCCGCACGTGTACAAACATATGCACATACCAGAGCATCAGAGCAGTGACCTGCACCCCAGGTGATTGTATAACTCACCCTCCCCCAGGTGGTCACCCAAGAGTGCACTGACCTAGGTTAATAACACACCTGTACAATGTCTCAAACCCAGGTGTCACTTATGACGTCATCAATGGCCCCCTCTGACACCCTCTAGCCCCACCTCACCCCCTCGAGCACCCACAATTGAGCCCGTACTCTTATGACTATACTACTTATGTGAAAAAAAGTTTTTTCATCAGAATTCATCGTTTTGCGTTGTAAAATATATTTTTGAGTAAAATTTTTAGACACGTGTTTTTTCTTATGTGTTAACGGAATATGCTGACTTATGGCAGTATATGACAGATTATACTATATTTTAGTGTATACAAGCTTTTCAAGGGCTTCCGTGGTGCCCTTTCCAACCCAGTGAGACTACCGTATTGAAGTTATACAAATTGCTGTAAAACACTCTAAATACACGTTTTTCGTCTAGAAAACGCATTTTGAAACAATTCGGAGACAAAATGTGAAAAAAAGTTTTTTCATCAGAAATCATCATTTGCGGTGTAAAATGCATTTTTGAGTAAAATCTTTGGACACGTGTTTTTTTCTTATGTGTTAATGGAATATGCTGACTAATGGCAGAATATGACAGATTATACTATATTTTAGTGTATACAAGCTTTTGAAGGGCTTTCGTGGTGCACTTTCCAACCCAGTGATACGACCGTATTGAAGTTATACAAATTACACTAAAACACTAAATACACGTTTTTCGTCTAGAAAACGCTTTTTAAAGCAATTTGGAAACAATATGTGAAAAATAGTTTTCTCATCAGAATTCATCGTTTTGCGGTGTAAATATTTTTGAGTAAAATCTTTCTAATAAGTGTATTTTTTTATGTGTTAATGAAATATGCTGACTTATGGCAGAATATGATAGATAATACTATATTTTAGTGTATACAAGCTTTTGAAGAGCTTCCGTGGTGCCCTTTCAAACCCAGTTATACAAAATCCTTTGAAGCACTCTAAATACACGTTTTTCGTCTAGAACACGCATTCTGAAGCAATTCATAGTCTATATGTGAAAAATAGTTTTTTCATCAAAATTCATCGTTTTGCGGTTTAAAATAATTTTTTGGGTAAAATCTTTTCGACACGTGTTTCTTCTTATGTGTTAATGGAATATACTGACTTATGGCCGAATATGATAGATTATACTATATATTAGTGTATACATACTTTTGAAGGGCTTCCGTGGTGCCCTTTCCAACCCAGTGAGACTACCGTATTGAAGTTATACAAATTGCTGTAAATCACTCTAAATACACGTTTTTCGAATAGAAAACGCATTTTGAAGCAATGCGGAGACTATATGTTAAAATAGTTTTTTTAACCAAATTCTTCGTTTTGCGGTGTAAAATAATTTTTTTAGTAAAATCTGTTGGACACTTATTTTCTCTTATGTATTAATGGAATATGCTGACTTATGGCAGAATATGACAGATTATACTATATTTTAGTGTATACAAGCATTTGAAGGGCTTCCGTAGTGCCATTTCCAACCCAGTGATACGACCGTATTTAGGTTATACAAATTACTTTAAAACACTCTAAATACACGTTTTTCGTCTAGAAAATGAATTTTGATGCATTTCGGAGACAATATGTGAAAAATAGTTTTTTCATCAAAATTCTTCGTTTTGCGGTGTTAAATTCAAGCTTTTGAAGGGCTTCCGTGGTGCCCTTTCCAACCCAGTGAGACTACCGTATTGAAGTTATACAAATTGCTGTAAATCACTCTAAATACACGTTTTTCGAATAGAAAACGCATTTTGAAGCAATTCGGAGACAAAATGTGAAAAATAGTAGAATTCATCGTTTTGCGGTGTAAAATACATTTTTGAGTAAAATCTTTTGGACACGTGTTTTTTTCTTATGTGTTAATAAAATATGCTGACTTATGGCAGAAAATGACAGATTATACTATATTTTAGTGTATACAAGTTTATGAAGGGCGTCCGTGGTGCCCTTTCCAACCCAGTTATACGACCGTATTGAAGTTATACAAATTGCTGTAAAACAGTCTAAATACACGTTTTTCGTCTAGAAAACGCATTCTGAAGCAATTCGGACACTATATGTGAAAAATAGTTTTTTCTTCAAAATTCATCGTTTTGCGGTTTAAAATAATTTTTTGAGTAAAAACTTTTGGACACGTGTTTTTTCTTATGTGTTAATGGAATATGCTGACTTATGGCAGAATATGACAGACTATACTATATTTTAGTGTATACAAGCTTTTGAAGGGCTTCCGTGGTGCCCTTTCCAACCCAGTGATACGACCGTATTGAAGTTATACAAATTACTTTGAAACACTCTAAATACACGATTTTCGTCTAGAAAACGCATTTTGAAGCAATTCCTAGACAGTATGTGAAAAATAAGTTTTTTCATAAGAATTCATCGTTTTGCTGTATAAAATACACTTTTTAGTATCATCTTTTGGACACATGTTTTTTCTTATGTGTTAATGAAATATGCTGAGTTATAGTAGAATATGATAGATTGTACTACATTTTAGTATTTACAAGCTTTTGAAGGGCTTCCGTGGTGCACTTTGCAACTCAGTGATACGACTGTATTTAGGTTATACAAATTACTTTAAAACACTCTAAATACACGTTTTTCGTCTTGAAAACGCATTTTGAAGCAATTCGGAGAAATATGTGAAAAATAGTTTCTTCATCAGAATTCATCGTTTTGCTGTGTAAAATACATTTTTGAGTAAAATCTTTTGGACACGTGTTTCTTCTTATGTGTTAATGGAATATGCTGAATTATGGTAGAGTATGACAGATTATACTATATATTAGTGTATACAAGCTTTTGAAGGGCTTCCGTGGTGCCCTTTCCAACGCAGTGATACGACTGTATTTAGGTTATACAAATTCCTTTAAAACACCCTAAATACACGTTTTTCGTCTACAAAACGCATTTTATTGCAATTGTATACAAGCTTTTGAAGGCCTTCCGTGGTGCCCTTTGCAACTCAGTGATACGACTGTATTTAGGTTATACAAATTACTTTAAAACATTCTAAATACACGTTTTTCGTCTAGAAAACGCATTTTGATGCAATTCGGAGACAATATGTGAAAAATAGTTTTTTCATCAGAATTCTTCGTTTTGCGGTGTAAAATACATTTTAAGTAAAATCTTTTGGACATGTGTTTTTTCTCATGTGTTAATGGAGTATGCTGACTTATGGCAGAATATGACAGATTATACTATATTTTAGTGTATACAAGCATTTGAAGGGCTTCCGTTGTGCCATTTCCAACCCAGTGATACGACCGTATTTAGGTTATACAAATTACTTTAAAACACTCTAAATACACGTTTTTCGTCTAGAAAATGCATTTTGATACATTTCGGAGACAATATGTGACAAATAGTTTTTTCATCAAAATTCTTCGTTTTGCGGTGTTAAATTCATTTTGAGTAAAATCTATTGGACACGTGTTTTATCGCATGTGTTAATAAAATATGCTGACTTATGGCAGAATATCACAGATTATACTATATTTTAGTGTATACAAGCTTTTGAAGGGCTTTCGTGGTGCCCTTTCCAACCCAGTTATACAAAATACTTTGAAACACTCTAAATACACGATTTCCGTCTAGAAAACGCATTTTGAAGCAATTCGGAGACAAAATGTGAAAAATAGTAGAATTCATCGTTTTGCGGTGTAAATTACATTTTTGAGTAAAATCTTTTGGACACGTGTTTTTTCTTATGTGTTAATGGAATATGCTGACTTATGGCAAAAAAAGACAGATTATACTATATTTTAGTGTATACAAGTTCATGAAGGGCTTCCGTGGTGCCCTTTCCAACCCAGTGATACGACCATATTGAGGTTTTTCAAATTGCTGTAAATCACTCTAAATACACGTTTTTCGTCTAGAAAACTCATTTTGAAGCAATTCGGAGACAAAATGTGAAAAATAGTTTTTTCATCAGAAATCATCGTTTTGCGGTGTAAAATGCATTTTTGAGTAAAATCTTTGGACACGTGTTTTTTTTTATGTGTTAATGGAATATGCTGACTTATGGCAGAATATGTCAGATTATACTATATTTCAGTGTATACAAGCTTTTGAAGGGCTTCCGTGGTGCCCTTTCCAACCCTGTGAGACTACCGTATTGAATTTATACAAATTGCTCTAAAATAATCTAAATACAAGTTTTTCGACTAGAAAATGCATTTTGAAGCAATTCGGAGACAAAATGTGAAAAATAGTTTTTTCATCAGAAATCATCGTTTTGCGGTGTAAAATGCATTTTTGAGTAAAATCTTTGGACACGTGTTTTTTCTTATGTGTTAATGGAATATGCTGACTTATGGCAGAATATGACAGTTTATACTATATTTTAGTGTATACAAGCTTTTGAAGGGCTTCCGTGGTGCCCTTTCCAACCCAGTGAGAATACCGTATTGAAGTTATACAAATTGTTGTAAAACACTCTAAATACACGTTTTTGTCTAGAAAACGCATTTTGAAGCAATTCGGAGACAAAATGTGAAAAATAGTTTTTTCATCAGAAATCATCGTTTTGCGGTGTAAAATGCATTTTTGAGTAAAATCTTTGGACATGTGGTTTTTCTTATGTGTTATTGGAATATGCTGACTTATGGCAAAGTATGACAGATTATACTATATTCTAGTGTAACAAGCTTTTGAAGGGTTTCCTTGGTGTCCTTCCTAACCCTGTGAGACTACCGTGTTGAAGTTATACAAATTGCTCTAAAACACTCTAAATACAAGTTTTTCGCCTAGAAAATGCATTTTGAAGCAATTCGGAGACAAAATGTGAAAATAGTTTTTTCATCAGAAATCATCGTTTTGCGGTGTAAAAAGCATTTTTGAGTAAAATTTTTGGACACGTGTTTTTTCTTATGTGTTAATGGATTA